>CM026417.1:7035800-7054719 GCA_014858505.1 Corymbia citriodora subsp. variegata | reverse complement strand
GAGCTGGTGTTGGAGGAGGTGCAGGTGCCGGAGGAGGTGGTAGTGTCGGTGCATGCGTCGTCGATTGGGGAGCTGGCGGGGTAATCGGAAGCAAGAAACATGTCGGGCATAAAGGAGGGGGAGAAGGCGGCTTCTGAATCCGCCTCCTTCAATAAATCTACTACAGAGCTTACTGTAAAACGGTGTAGGATTGCCACCGCCATAAGCATCTCATCCTTAGAGTTTTTTTTTTTTGGTAAGGATCTCATCCTCAGAGTTGCTCGCCGTGCTGTAATGATGTATCAGAATAAAGAGATAAATAAGTCTTTCCTGGGCAAGCGATCATGCACATTTTCCTTACTCTTCTTCTACTTTGACGGCGGATGTCGCTAGGTCTGCAGTTCTCGTGTTCCTTTCCGGTCGTGGTCATATCGACATGTCGTGTTAAATAAGTAAGGGACATGCATCCGCCCGGACTTGACTTCCCCAGTCAATGAACAAGCTTACGGATCATTTAATCCAGAAATGACTGCAAATCCGATTGGTTATCCACCATTGCGTTTGTGTACTAAAAATACGGACTCCCGAGGCCCGATTCTTCATCTTTTCTCATCTCTTTGCACTAAAGGTTGGGCCACCAAGCGCAAGTGGGCTCCATTGCCCAGCCCAATGATGCCCCAAGATGTCCGGCAAACAGAGTAGGCATGTCGGACCATAGTTCGGCTGTGTACACAACTAATCGTGGCCCAAATTGAGATATGATTTTTCAAATCTTAGATTTTTCGATACAGCTGATTTCTTGTCAATATGGTTATAACCGTAACAAAATCTAAACTCAAATCTTAAAGTTGTACGACTATATATTGTCCTAAAATCATGGAATGATCTCAATTGTGTTGTATTCGTGAGCATATGGAATCATGTCAAAGTCGTTTTCTTAGATTTAGTCTTCATTTGGCTTGGACGATATACTTTGATCTTTGATAGCTGCGATCGCATGATCTTAGATTTGGTCTTCAATGAACGGCAGTGATGATGGAAACATGTCGTGGCTACAATCCGGACATTGATAGGAATGTTCAGATTTGATCTCTATGCCTTTTTAGGTGCTCGTTATCTTATCTAGATTGCAAGTTTTACCAATAGATCTTTTGAGTTAATGCCTATTTTATCTTTTCAAGGTTTGCACTGTAGATCCAATAAAGCAGTTGGTCTCTGTCCATATTACCTTCTCTTTTGCTTTTCGCTAGGCAAAATTCACAAGTTTATGAATTTTTTAAAGTCACTTGTTATGGTATTAATTGTGTCATAAGATAACTCATTTGGTAACTATAATGATATCATGACATATTTTCTAATTTCTTCTGATGACATGGTAAGTATTTTGATCTTATAATATCATCCGATCTTAAGATCCGAACAAATGTCAAAACCCCACGATGATCATAAAAACAATAATAAAACACCCCCCCCCCCCCCCTCTCCCCACATGTTGAAGTTGGTTTGTTTGATCTCAGGAGCAAAGAATTAAGATTAGTCATGCTTCGGTCCAAGCACCTTTGAAGTATTGTTCTTTTGCTTTATGCATTCGTTTCTCTGAAAAATTAAATTAATCTTTCACTTAAGCGTCAATTCCGTTCATGATGGACCCCTAAAATGAAAAGGCCTAAGGTCCTTAAAAAAAGGAGAAAGAAGAAAAGAGATCATCTCCGCGAGAAACGCGTAATCCCGTTAAGACGGTTTGCACTTTGTGGACGATAATGCAAACAAAAGATCTTTATGGTCGGCCCAATAGAAATCAAAAGCTTCAAGACGTGTTGGACCAGCAACTGCAACCTCCACAACCGCCGCTAACTGCCGGGACTTAACTGCCTTTTTGACCTTGACTTGAAAGGATGAACCGCGGTCAAAAAAACGAGAGCGTGTCGAATGTTTCTCCTTTGCTTGTCGGTGAATTTCGGTCCATCCCGTCCTCAACGGCCGCTTCGCTACGTGGTGAGCCCCGAAGTTTACAGCACGCTGTCCTTTAGTTGAAAAGGGGAAATGATGTTCAAAGGATTTGGTTTGATTTTACCGAGTCAGAAATATTTTAACTTACCAAATACAAAAAATTAAATCAAATATGATTATAATTAGTTGGAGACTCGAGGAGTAGGGTTTTATTAAAATATACCTCAAAACTACTCACTAAATATCTTGATAGTGTCGTTTTCGACACACCGTCTTTCTCGTGTCATGTGTAATCAATGCATTGAAATTGAAACATTTCCTTATTGTATAGTCAACAAGTGATCTATTTAAGATATTGGAGATTAGATTACCTTTGCATTACATAATATAAGAGGATCATGATTCACCAAAGGTTCTCCCTAAGTTCATCGGTAGAAAATTGAGGTCAAAATCCTTCTTTGAGTTCTTTTATTTATGTAACGAAGAGATATGGCCAGTATACGCATCCTTCTACAATGCCCATAACCACACACATATGCATTAAACCGAAACCGTAATTTTCGAATCTCGAACCTCTATCGCTTCCTTTATCAAGACGCACATCAAGTTCCGAAATGGAAGGTCTTGCTAAAGTTACGAAACTTTCGAACCATCTGAAGTTTCCCCAAATGGATACCCTGCGCCTTATATCACGTTATAGTCATGAGACGGCTGTGTTTTTTTGAATGGGATGTTGACATGACCGTATCAAATAGATTACCCTCACTTTCGTATCCATGTGGAACAGTATATTCCCTCTGTATTGGCTCACCATGCACTGTCCATTTCAACACGGCGCATCCTATAGAACTACTGAGGAAAGATAGAGCGGCCAAGTCGTATATGTAAATACAAATGAAGGATAAGGAAAATACCTCTCTCTACTTTATTTATGCCTTCTTATTTATACTTTTATTTACTTTTCAAATGAGTCATAATAAAAAGTGACATGCTTTATTCCGTCGAACAAAAGAGATTGATTTGCCAATAATAAAAAATTAAAAAGGCCTGGGTCCTCTATCAATATAAAGAATATTCATGGATATGATTGCATCCATTGAATTTGGGAGATAGCAATATTTTACGTATTTCGGAAAAAAACAAATAAAAAGAAGAAGAAGATGCGTCCGGAGTCCATAAGAAGAAGATGCGTCCGGAGTCCATACTCATCAATCAATGTCATACGGAATAAATGGAACAAAGGCAGATTCACGAATTACAGCTTTTGGAAAAGAAAATGGATCATACCTGAAGATCCATAAGGCTTACTTTTTATACAGAATAAATGGTCCCTACCTTGGAAATCACCGAGGCTCGGCAACCAGCGGAGGAAGAAGATTGACAGTAGGATAAGAGGGAAGAAGGATAAAGAAAAAAGTAAAGAAACATATAGAAAATCTAAACATAATTGTAAAAATTGTCCACGTTAATACTAATAGAGTTATCCCACCTAAGTTGTGGAAGGAGTTAGTAACCTGTTTATATATGCAAGGGAAAATTTCATCATTTAAGCTAGTTTTTAAGTAAGAGAGACCTAAGACCATCTAACATTGATATCGGAATCAGATTACTAACAAATTTGAACCCAATAATCGTATAGGAGATGCAAATTATTGTTGCTCTAACCCAGGGCCCAATGTGTAATGATGAGGTTGTTGGAGTTATGAAAAATACACGGTGAAAAGCCTAACTTTTAAATTAATTTTTTGTGTGAGAGAAGCCTAAAACCATCTAATAAATAATAGCATCGGCATTGATTGACGGTACAATCACAAGTCCATGACAGTGAGGCATTATCGATATGGCTACCATCAATCAAGTCAAACCTTAAGTTGTCGATCCCTTAGGTTTGCAGATTATCTCTAGTCTCGAGAGGTGCAACTTACGTTTGTGGTGCACTTAATCTAGTCTAGACATTACAATGAAATAGTAATATATTCAAGAAAGGTTATTTCTGTTGTGCTATAATACAAGGTTTTGCATTGGATAGATGTAGTAGAATGAAAAATTCAATTTAAAAATTTAAACTAACATGTAAAAGGAGCACCACATATGTATAAAAAAAAATATACAAATTTCATTCTCAAGCGACGTGAGAAGATATCTCGAATATCATGACAACCTTTTTCTTTTTTGGGTCGAAGCTACAACTTCACGAGGCAAGCATTGATTATTGTGTCATTCGCCGTCACGTCTATTCTTTGGGTCGGAGAATTTATACCATACGTGTAGAATACAAATGTTTTTGGCGGCTTGGAGATAAAGGATGAGGTGGAATAGAAAGCAAAAGGACGCAGAAAGTACAGCGGGAGAGTTACATTACTTAACTGAAGGGGAACTCCTCTTGTTTTACTAAATTGCAAAATTGGTCGAACTTTTACTAAATTTTTTTATTTAAAAAAGTGCAATGACTTCAAAGTTACTCCAACGCTAAATGCAGCATTTTCACAGATAGTTTTTCATTTTTTTATAATCCAAATCCACTCGTTTATTTTCTTGATGCCATCACTACACGAAAACATAGGTGTTTTTTATGTTTTCTTTTTCTTTTTTCTTTTTATTACATATAAAGAAAAAGGGCAAACACCACCAAAAATCTTAAACTATACCCTTCATAACAATTTTACCCGGATCTAGCCTAGGTAGCCCTTGCTTGACGTTGATGAGGGTCACCCTCGCCAGATCTGGCTTGGGCAATCGAAACTGGCAAGGGTCACCCAAGCTTGGGTGGCTCTCGCCCGACTCCAACGCCAGCAAGGGTGGCCTCGTCGACTTTCTTCTATTAAGAGAAAAAAAAATAGAAAATGATAAAAATGCCCTTTAGCGCAAAAAAACTTTAGGGTAAATTTGTCTTAAGTATTATAGTTTAGGATTTTTGGTAGCACAAAAAAATATTTTAAGAAAAATTGTCACAAATGATACAGTTCAAGATAAAATTATCACGAGTGGCATAGTTTAGGGTTTTTGATAATACAAAAAAAAGTTCAGGGTAAAATTGTCACAAAACACATAATTTAGAGTTTTTGGTGGTATTTGCCCAAAGAAAAATGCACGTGTTTGTAAAGAAGAAAGTAAGGAAATATATTTTAAAAAATGGCTTCAAATTTACAAATCAAATTAAAATATTTCGCTGAAAGGTCATCTATAAACGTTTTGAAGATTCCCTCCTTTATTTAAGATATTGGTGACATCGGCTACATGTCTCTGCAGAGCAAAGATTAAAGGAGAAAATATAGGGGTGCCCCCCGAAATAGGATAAGCAATTAAGCACAAATAAAGATTTTGAAAATTCTCTAAACACATGCACATGAGTAAAAAAATGGAAATTTTTTTTAATCTTTGGTCAATTTCAAGAAATTAAAATGTACTTTTGCTGAAGGAAAAGGATGTAATTGAAACTTAAAATCAAATTTTCCAAGCACATGCATGTGAAAAATTGAAAAAAAAATATTATGAATATTTATGAAAAATCAAATTTGCCAATAATAGCGAAGAATGACTTATATTACAATAACTGTAGAGAACCATATATAAAATTATGTTATATTGAAATTTATACATAAAACTTCTTAACATATAAGTACTAAAAATATTTCTCATAAATAATTAAAATCTATTTATCTGCGACCCTACGAATGTCAAATTTGCCAAAAGGTCGGTTGTTGGAGAGACTTCAGGCGGTTTTTTTTTAATTAAAAATACAACGCAAGCTTTACCTTACATAAAGTTCAAAGCTTCGTCCACCAATCGTGTTCTAACATGTTGCAAGCTTATAATTTCTATACCCAAGAAAAGATCCAATTTTTTTTTAACTTCAGATAACATAATTTAGTCAAATTCTTGTCTGGACGTACGCATGTCCAATTTTTTTTTTTTCGCTTTTTTTTTTGTGTGGGTCAACATAGTCCAATCTCGTTTTGAGAAGTTTCCAGCGTATATCTCCGTCTTCCATTCTATACCCTTCTCCGTAACGTCAGGTTCGCGTCGGCTCCTTCGATCCCGACGTGCGGAACGGAGCACACCATCCAGAAAATTCAACCCTGCTGCGGCTGAACTTAAGAGGGGGGGAGAAGAAAAGACAGCGACGTGCGCATGTAAAAATCCATACGTGGTGCGCTTCCCTCTGGTTCGTCTCATTCCAAGTCGGATCGCATGCACTTGCCCAGCAGAGGACACATCTCTGCCACGTCACTGTCCCTGTCCATGGAACACAGAGAGAGAGAGAGAGAGAGAGAGAGGAGAAAAAGAAAGAGGAGGAGGAGGAGGAGGAGGAGTAGAAGTAGAAGAAGAAACAGAGCATAAAGCCCGCCAAAGAGATAGCCAGTCGCCGTCCAGTCCAACCGCCCTAAAATTCTAATCCTGAAGCACGCTTTTCGTCGATTCTGTATTCTCCCTTTTCAGCGCCCCTCTTCATTTTTTAGTCTCAAGGAAAAAGGAAATTCCGCAGTCCCTTCCACGTTATCCAACCGCCCCTTTTTCCTTACCCTGATCTGTATAAATATGGAACCTCAGTATCAGCACTGGTCCATGCAATCGTTCAAGACTCATTCTCTCTTTCTCTCTCTGACATCAATCTTTAATCTACTCGCAGTTGCCATCTTCTTGCCTCTGTTCGATATCACTGTCGCTATATTTGTCAAGCGTATCGAATCACCGTACAGATTTTCCATATTCTTCCTCTGTAAGATCGACCCAATCTTTCGCTCGAACTTCACGAAACTTTCCCTCCGGAAAAAAAGATAAAGAAAACTTTCCATAATTAGTGACCGCCTCCTCTGTTTTATATATCAAGATTCCTTCTGCTGCTTCCTTTGCAGATTCACGTTAGCTCTGTCATTTTCCAGTTCCTTACTTTCGTTTGAATTGTCTCTGTTTCGTTTATCTGCTGATCATGGCGCCACCGAACGACCCAGCCAAGCCGCTCTCCAGTGTCCTCCGGACCCACGCCCAGCAGAGCCACTTCGACCTCTCCGATGGCAAGCTCTCGGTGGACGGGATCCCCGTCCTCACCGACGTCCCCAGCAACGTCTCGCTGACCCACTTCTCCTCCACGCGCCGCTCCTCGGACGCGCCCCTCCCGCTGCTCCTGCGCGTGGACGCCACCGCCAGCCAAGGCTGCTTCCTCGGGTTCGCACAGGACGGGCCCTCCGACCGGCTCGCGAACTCCCTCGGCAGGTTCTCTGACCGGGAGTTTGTCAGCATCTTCCGGTTCAAGACGTGGTGGTCGACCATGTGGGTCGGGTCTTCCGGGTCGGACCTCCAGATGGAGACCCAGTGGGTCCTTCTCAACGTCCCGGAGGCTTCGTCCTACGTCCTGATCGTCCCGATCGTGGAGGGGCCCTTCCGTTCGGCCCTCCACCCGGGGCAGGACGGGCATTTCTCGATATGCGCGGAGAGCGGGTCCGCGCGAGTGACCACGTCATCCTTCGACGCGATCGCGTACGTCCACGTGTCCGACAACCCGTACAACGTGATGAAGGAGGCCTACAGCGCCATCAGGGTGCACCTCAACACCTTCAAGCTGCTGGAGGAGAAGACCGTCCCGCCGCTCGTGGACAAGTTCGGGTGGTGCACGTGGGACGCCTTCTACCTCACCGTGGACCCGACCGGGGTCTGGCACGGGGTCCAGGACTTCGTCGAAGGAGGCGTGTCTCCGAGGTTCCTCATAATCGACGACGGCTGGCAGAGCATCAACATGGACGGGCAGGACCCGAATGAGGACGCCAAGAACTTGGTCCTCGGCGGCACCCAGATGACCGCGAGGCTCCACAGGCTGGACGAGTGCGAGAAGTTCAGGAAGTACCGTGCCGGGTCCATGCTCGGGCCCGGTGCGCCCTCCTTCGACCCGAAGAAGCCCAGGATGCTGATCAACAAGGGCATCGAGATTGAGCACGCCGAGAAGGACCGGGACAAGGCCGTCCAGTCCGGGGTCAAGGATCTGGCCGAGTTCGAGGCGAGGATCGCGAAGCTCAAGAAGGAGCTCGACGAAATGTTCGGAGGGCAGGAAAACGGAGAGAATTATGGCGGCGCCGGAGGGTGCGGGAATTGCGCCTGCAAGAAAGAAAAGTACGGGTTCAAGGCCTTCACCAGGGACCTGAGGGAGAAGTTCCCGGGCCTGGACGACATATACGTGTGGCACGCGCTGTGCGGTGCTTGGGGCGGGGTTCGACCCGGGTCCACCCATCTGAAGTCGAAGATCGTCCCGGCCAAGCTCTCCCCGGGGCTCGATGGGACTATGACCGACCTAGCCGTAGTGAAAATTGTCGAGGGCGGGATCGGGCTCGTCGATCCGAGCCAGGCTGGGGATTTCTACGACTCCATGCACTCCTACCTCGCCAGCGTCGGCATCACCGGAGTCAAGGTGGACGTCATCCATGTAAGCGCTCTCCCCGTACATCCTTCATAAATTAATTTGCTGAGTTTTGTCACGTTCAGAGGCCAACGTTTCGTGACAATTGCAGACTCTCGAGTACGTGAGCGAGGATTATGGAGGCAGGGTGGAGCTCGCCAAGGCGTATTACAAGGGCCTGAGCGATTCGCTCGCCAAGAACTTCAAGGGAAGCGGGCTCATCTCGAGCATGCAGCAGTGCAACGACTTCTTCTTCCTCGGGACGCGACAGATCTCCATAGGAAGAGTAGGTAAGCGAAGAAAGAAGCGAATCGCGCGCTAAAATGTCCAGAAAAACTGTGCCTTCCGTTCGAATTTTTGCTAACGAGTCCGGTTAACCGGTGGCTCGACAGGCGACGATTTCTGGTTCCAGGACCCGAACGGCGACCCGATGGGGGTGTACTGGCTGCAGGGCGTGCACATGATCCACTGCGCCTACAACAGCATGTGGATGGGGCAGATCATCCAGCCCGACTGGGACATGTTCCAGTCGGACCACCTGTGCGCCAAGTTCCACGCGGGGTCGCGAGCCATTTGCGGGGGGCCGGTCTACGTCAGCGACTCAGTGGGCGGCCACGACTTCGATCTCATCAAGCAGCTCGTGTTCCCGGATGGCACCGTCCCGAGGTGCCAGCACTTCGCCCTCCCCACCAGGGACTGCCTCTTCAAGAACCCGCTCTTCGACAACAAGACCATCTTGAAGATTTGGAACTTCAACAAGGTAACGAAATGCGTGCAATCCTACCACTTTTTACTATGATTTTGTCTGAGATTGTTTCGTTTGAGACAAAGTTAGTTCATCTGCTTGCCGTGTCGCAGTATGGCGGCGTGATCGGGGCATTCAATTGCCAAGGCGCCGGCTGGGACCCCAAGGAGCAGAGGATCCGGGGCCACTCTGAGTGCTACAAGCCGATGTCCGGAACAGTCCACGCAGCCGACATTGAATGGGACCAGACCAAGGGCTCGACCCAAATGGGCACGGCCCTGGAGTTCGCGGTCTACTTCGGCCAGGCCGATCAGCTCATCCTGACCACCCCGAGCTCCAACCCGATCGACATCACCATCCAGCCGTCATGCTTCGAGATCTTCAGCTTCGTGCCCATCATGCACCTCGGACCTAGCAGCACCAAATTCGCACCCATCGGACTGACCAACATGTTCAATTGTGGTGGCACGATTCAAGATTTGGAGTACCCCGATTTCGGGGCTAATGTCAAGGTTAAGGGCAAGGGCGTGTTCTTGGCGTACTCGAGCGGGGCGCCTAAGAAGTGCACAGTGAACGGTGCCGAGGCCGCGTTTGGGTGGTCGCCGAAGGACGGCAAGCTGACCGTGGATCTCCCTTGGGTTGAGGAGCTGGGCGGCGTCTCGACCGTGGATCTTGTCTTCTGAATCAATTCGAGCCTGTCTCGCTAATAATAGTATTATCGATTATATCTAACACCCCCAAGGGGGTTTAATTCGAGACTAGTGCTTTTAATTTCTTGTCTTGTCAGTCGGTTGCTTTAATGTAATTGAGAGAATATATGGGTGTACATATCATCCATGTAACTCTTATATGAGTTTAGTTTGTATTTTTCCTTCCTAATTTGGCGTTTTTATTATTATTTTATCTTATTCTTTTGGCATGTTGGATTTGGTTAGATACAGATGCGAGCCGACATGGGAAACTTACACTTGGCACGTCTTTTTAATGCACCGCGGCTATCTAAAAGATAAGGTGGATAAAATCCTAAGCAACACGCTAGAAACATCCCATCGAGAAAGTCTCCAAAGGATGTCATGTGACTTTGCAATTAAAAATAATCGACCCGATTTAATTGGAGATAATCCAATTACCAAAACTCGGCTCGCAAAAAAGATTAGTGCCGCGTTAATTACTAATGGGGTCTTAATACACGACATAAGAGGCACTAATCCTGTTGTCATGTCATTTTTTTTCTTGATTTCTTCTCATTGCTTGTGTGGAATATCGCGTTATTTGTCATTATTGAATGTTTAAATATTTAAATAATAAATCACGTTTTCATTTAACAGCTTAAGTTTTTATAACAGTATTTTACATAATATCAGAACATGAGATCTTGAATTCCACTTCTCTAAAACCCTATTTGTTCAAATCTTCAAGTCCTCTATTTGCCTTCTCGATTCAATTTTTATATTTAGTATTAAGCAAAATACCAGACTAAGCTTGTAGGGAGTGTTAAATTATTTAAATAATAAATCATGCCTAATAATTTAAACTTGAGGGGGAAATGAATTACTGAGTATTTCTATCAAAAATCATCGCACTAATATTCTTAGCATGTATTTCATTTAAAATATTGCTGTGCAACAAAAAAATGGGCCGCCACGTTCAATACGAGAAAACATGACCAAAGATTTTTGTGGCGGAAAAGCCTTCGTCAAAGATTAGACGAATCGACCGACATATTACAATTCATGACTAAACACGCACGCACGCGCACATATTTCGGAAAAAGTTGCGAGCTTGCGTAATCAGACACGCGAGGACTTGCGAGGAAGACAGGTGGCGCCGCGCAGTCAGGAAAAGGACGTCTCTTTGCTCCACGTGTCACGATCGGAGCCACCAGAAAGGTCCATCATTAGATGAAGCCCCACCCAATGCAAGCCGCAGGAGGTGAAGCGCTCGTGCCTCCCACGTGCGGTGACGATCGACATCGATCCATTATGGTTTGATGTAGCACCCAAATGTCTTCCGTTAAATACTGCATAGTAAAACCTCTTTTTTCTCTTCAACCAAAAAAAAAAAAAAAGCTCTTTTTCTATGATACTTATGCACGCTTGTTTGCCATGAATCATTGTGAAATTGGTTTACAATTTTTGTACTTAATTACAACGACCTATAGGAATCGAATTATGAGAGGACCGAATTGATACAAATACAACATTACATATGGTTCATACACGTAAAAACCTTTGTGGCAAATTCAGAAAAAATGTATGAAAAATTAAAGATTCTATTGGAAGGGTTTGTATTAACAAGTATCAACGAGACTTTAGTTAAGCTAATTTGGCAAAAAAAAAAACCTAATTTTCGAAACACCTTGGAAATCGAAGAAATATACAGTCAAGGCTAATTACTCTAAATGGACAATAGCAATGTTTTTGTAAAGTATATTTATTAAAGATTTAACAAGTTGGGACACTCTTTCAACTAACGTTCCATGCTAAGAGTTGGTAATGAAGTTAGGTGAGTTGATTAGCGGGAGTGGCTGAGTCGGTTGCTTTGTGAAGACGCGTTTCCGGAGCAAATTAAGCAAAATGGGATTATCCACTAATTTGTGGTCGGCCCAATCAAAACAAATAAAGTATATAATTTGCGGACAAAAGCGATGGAGTTGTCACGAGGAAGGTCGGGGGAGACACAAGACAGATGCGACCAAAACCAACTAAATTAACCGCCTTTAACGTTAGAAAAGGAGGAATGTCTGGTTAGCGTCGGCGATGGACTTTTGAACTGTGCCGTCTTGTCTTTCTCGATTCATGCGGCCGTCGGAAGGCGCTCCACGTCTTGCTTTTGGTAGATTATTATAAAGAGTAATCCCACCAAAGATTTCAAATCAATCCATTCGAATTAGAGATGACTAGTCCGTACAGATTTTACCTAGAACTTAGAATTTACTTATCGAAATAGGATCATCATTTTTTTGAAACTTGAACCCTATTTTGCATACTCTAAAACCTAAAACATATCATATCACAAGTTCCAAATTTGATTTTACAGTTTACCTAGGTTTCACTTATATTATAAATAAGATAATTGCAGTGAATTGTCACATTTAATAATCACTACTTATTATTACAATTCACCGATCATAACATATATTTAGACACACAAAAATATGAATATTAACAAAGTAAGAGTCTTGGTCATAAAATGAAAGCTCAAATTAGTAATTTCAAATTATACACTTATTATCGAATATTATCCCCGCTAAGCATCCATGGTTGAATGGTTAAAGCACCCAACTCATAATTGGCGAATTCATAGGTAAATCCCAGTATAGCAGTAAAAGCAAGATGTGTAGGCTAATCGACTCGTCAAGTTTCCATTGAAATAGGATAGCCCCGATTAGCAAAGGGCCAAGAAACTTTCGAGTTATGAATTAGGTATAGAACCAATGAGCGATGCTTGGTTACACTGTAGGAATGCGTGAAAACATAAATCAAGAAAATCTTGTTATGGGTACTAGGTTGTTCTAGATTCCAAACTGGAACCTAGAACCTACTTGTCAAAACAAGTTTATCAATTTTTTGAACCTAGACCTTACCTTACCTTACCTTAATTGGTCTAGGGCTTAGTATCTAAGTTCCACTCTAAAATCATGCTCATCCCTAATTTGTATCACATATGCCATAAACTAATTTCCATGTCACAAAACTAGGGCTTAGATGATGGAATTATTGAAATCTTAGGGTGAAATTGGACAAAATTAGGACTTTTAGTGGATTTTCGAAGCGTGAGAGAGTGCTAACGGCAAAATTAGCAGATATCCAAATTTCAACTCATTTTCTTCCGGATTTGGTTTTTCCAAAACAATGTCACCCATTGTGTTGAATTTCCAAGTCGGGCGTACGTCGCACAACAATTTTCCAAGTTGTTTTTTGCTTGTGTATCCTCATCTACAATTTAATGGGATATTGACGGAAGCTATCAAAGAGCATATTTATCACGGGCGTCGGGCATGTTGGTTTTAAAATTCTTGATAACACAAAAATTAGCTTGAGGCAAATGAGTACTAATTAAGGGTGTCAACTATTCAGGTTTCCATGACGTCGGGAATCAGCATATGTGTTCATAACTAGAATCCTAAAGTATCCGAACCGAAAACACGACCAGGCCGGTTTAGGTTGGTTCCGGTATCGTTGACCCTAGACTGGTATATCAGTTTGTGGTGTTTGTGGGGTTAACCAAATTGGAAAAGGGTTTTGGTGCACTGTTAGGGGACAAGCTGTTCAGCTATCTTTCTCTTTCTTTTGCTAGGGTTAAGACGATGAGATCCACAACTTCATGGCCCAACCTTCATTAATCCAGAAAAGAAAGCATCGCCGATGTTTTTTTGGGCATACATGTCCAACAATCTTATGGCCCAAGCCCAACCTCCACGGACCGCAAAGGCAAAAATTATCTGGCATTTTCTTTTGGGCCTTTTTTTCAATAACGTGTAGAATATCATTTTAACTTTGGGAGCAAGAGATTAAAATCAAGCACGCTAGACGTCTAAATATAGACTTTTGCTTATGCACCCGCAAAATATATATATTCATAAACGTACATATACATAATGTATATATACTTAGACGTAACTCTTAATCAACTCATTATGTAATTATTGAACTTGAGAATAGGTATTAAGAGTGATTGGTTCCAGGATGAATAGGTTCCAGATATATAACTTGAAACTAACCGTATTATAACCGAATTCCAGTTTTTGGAACTTGTACCATACCCTATTTTCCTATCCGATTCTAGGGTCTACCTGAGAACTTATTTTTCATAAATGCCTAGAGCAAGAAGTAACCACTCAATGTCCTATACGACTTTGGATTTTACATAAACACATGAGAAAACAACAACCTAATTTTCCTAAACTGGTGAGCTGCGAATATGATAATCAAGGTCCTTAGTTAATTACTCCATACATCAACAAATTCCTACTAGACGTACAAATCCAATCAGCCTAATTTGTCAATCAACGAATCCATGATGATATAATATTAGTGCTTAAACAACATCGAAAGGTATCCATATGAAAAAAATTATAATAAACAGAAGAAAAAAAAAAAGAATTGAGATTAAGGCTATTTCTCCTTCATATTGTATTAGAAAAAAATGTCCAAATGAAAAATTGCAAAGTTAAATAATCATTCCCAAGCAAAAAAATTGGTATGGTTTCAAGTGGGCCTCCCCTTGAAACCTCTTCCCAGATTGGTTCCCAAAAAATTGAATAGGGACCCGGATCAGATTAAATAGGAATCTATTCCCGAACTTGTTTTCTGAGTGGTTCGGCCTAGTTTCTAGGTAAACAAAATCCGGTTGCACACCCCTAATAAGATCCTTTCACATTTCCACAAGTATGACATTATATGGTTCATCCATGCATAACTCGTTTGTCCCAAAAATGCAAGAAAACCTCTGTGGCATATCCAGAAATACATATGAAAAATGAAAGATTTCATCAGAAAAAATGGATTTTTTTAAAGAGTGCCCTCGAGATACTAATTAAGCTAATTGGAAAGAAGAAAACATACGGCAAGATACTTGGAAATCGAAGAGATATACAATCGAGTCTAATTGCTTAAGACGGACACGACTCTAATGTTTTCTAAAAATGTTCAGTAAGATTTAGCAAAGTTAGGACCCTCGTTCTACGTTTTCCTTGAGAAGGCGTGAAGGAGGGTGGAGAACCGAGGGAACGGCGGCGGGACAATGAAGCTCGGCCCGAGGCCCTTGTCGGGGGAGCCGACACAAGACTGTTCTTTCAACTACCATTCCGGGCAAAGAGAAGTTAGGTGAGTCGATGAGGGAGAGAGACCCGAGTCATTAGCTTGGGAAGACGCGTTTCCGGAGCAAATTAAGCAAAAATGGGATACTATATTATCCACTGATTTGTGGTCGGCCCAATTAAAATAAATGTAATATAAAACGTTTTTTTTTTTTAATTATTTTGCGCCGTGAACATTAATCTGCGGACAAAAGCGAGGGAGTTGTCACGAGGCAGAAGGTCCTCGAAGACAAAGACGGATGCATGGGAAGTTGCTGAGTTAGACCACCAACTTGAGAGAGAGAGAGAGAGAGAGTCCAACCAAAACTAACTAAACTAACTGCCTTTAACGTGGAAAAAGAGGGATGTCCGTTTAGTGTCGGCATTGGACTTTTGATGGTGCTGTCTTGTCTCCTTGATTCGTGCGGCCGTCGGTGGCGGCTATACCACTTGCTTTTAGTAGAGTAGATTAGATTAGCATAGACAGAATACCACCAAAGATTTCAGACCGGTGCATTTGTATAGGGTGGATGCTTCCCATCCTGAAGACCCGTTGGAGGATCAATTTCAAAAAATTAAAATTGAGTATCACTTGTTGGTTCCATGAAACCGGACTCGGTCCATAGAATTGATCGAAATATTCTCATTTTGAAAGAGGCATAAGACTTGAGAGCGAATGACTTGGTTGGAGTCAACTGAGAATGAGAATGACAAAGGGAGCAACGAGACTGAAGATGATCTAGAGCGAGAGTGAGAGAGGGAAATGATGCCACGAGATGAGTGAGGCGAGAGACGGAGAAATATGAACAGGAAACTAGGGTTTTTGATCTAAGAATTTAAAACATACAAATTTTAAAAAATTATATATATCGGCCTGGTCTATGTGGGTGATTATAGCTAGGACTAGGAATTGACTGGTACTCAACAGTTCTAGTAAATTGGAACTAGAAATCAAATTGGTCCCCGTGGGAACCATCGGTTCTAGGTAGGCCGATCCGACGCGGTTCTCAAATTTTTTTTAAAACCTTTATTAAATTTATCGTAAAGCTAATTTTCATATCACAAAAAAATCCTAAACGAATGTATCCGTGACAAATCTATCAAAATCTCATCATGAAATTAGCCAAAATTAGAAGTTAGTAGATTTCCAAAAGGTGAAGGGGATCTCAAGGAAAAATTAACAAGATTTTCCAATCTTGGTTCATTTCCTTCGGATCTGGTTTCCCAATGTAGAATTTTTGGGGACATGAAAATTAGTTTTGAGGTACATCTAATATTGGTTAAGGTTGTCAATGGTTTGGTTTGGATTTTCATGACACTCAAAAGTCAACCCGAATAGGTTTGATACATGTGTTTGCCATTCGAACCTTATAGTACTCGAACCGAAAGCAAGTTGGGTCGGGCCACTGCGATATGTTTTACATCCCTAGATTTGTATACAAATTTGTGATTCTGAAGGTAATGACCCAATTGTAAAAGGGTTTGGGTGCAATGTCATGGGCCTAAGCTGTTCAGCTCGCTCTCTCTCTCTCTCTCTCTCTCTCATTCTTTTGCTGGGGGAAGACGATGGGATCCACTAACTTCATGGCCCAACCTCCATTGATCCAGATAAAGCAACATCACCTTTCGGTTTTTGGGCATTCAGGCCCAACAATCTTATGGCCCAAGCCCAAACGCAACCTCTACAGACCCAAAAAGGGCAATTGGCATCTTCCTTTGGGCTTTTTCAACAATGTGCAGACTGTCATTCAACTTCGGTAGTCTGCTTATTCAACTACAAAATATATTCGCACACATACATTATATATAATATATATATACACGCATAATGTATTAATCGACTCGCTTTTTAATCCTTCAAAAAAGATATCTTTTATATAATAATAAATAATATTCACAACCATTCATCATTTTCTCAACACCAAGATAACCACCGATTTTATTTTATTTCCTAACGTATTCATTCAACTTGCTCAACTTTGATATGTATTTATGTATCCATAAAGTGGGAAAAAAAATATGATTAAATGCACGTGTCCAGGTCAGCGAGCACATGAAGATTTGGACACGAAGGTTCGGGAAAGGCTTGCCCGCCCAATCCCATCCCGCCCTCTTGCATCGACCACATGAACGTGTGGCCATCCAAAACTCTACTTTCCCGCGCCACGTGTGCACCCACCGCTGCCCACCTTGTGACCCCATCTGTTCTCAAAAGTACCTGACAAGGTCACGACAGGTGTCACTCCCGCCCCAAAAAAAATTAAAATTAAATTAAATTAAATTAAATTAAATGAGTGGAAGAAAAAATTAAATTAGGGCTCTAATTTACACGCGGGGGGGTGTGGGTGTGGGTGTGGGTCGATATACGCTACTTCCCTTTCCCTCGTGCACATGGAGAACATGGCTACCATTCGATTCCCCGTGCCGATATGGGGTCCGTATTTGGCACTATAATTATAATTAGGTGTGTTTTATCGATGAGTTTTGTGCTCTAATCACACGTGCTATTGGACCCCCTCCCTCCCTCCTTCAATCGAGAGTAGTAGCTCCCCCGTCTAATCTAATCTATTGTGGCCACATTCATCATTGATTTAGTGACCTTTAACCTAATCTTTGATTAGATGGTAACGCAACATAATTGAAAATTAAATTTCGAGGATTTGGTAACATTTCGTGATCATCATCACATTTTGTGAATATAGCTATATCAAAAAATTGTATTTTGTTCTTAATTGAATAACTAGTTACATGCTGTTATGAATATCATTCACATTCTTCAACTGGGACTGTCCACCCCGACCCCAAACCCACCACCTCTGTCGACGCTATCCGCCACCGTCCCTTCCTCCGCAGTCAGCGCTCCTCCCCCACCTCTCTCTCTCTCTCTCTACGTGCCACCCACTGAATAGACCAGCAAGGATGATTTCCATGGCAACGGTCGTGGTAAGCGACTCCGTTTGAGGTCAAAACTGTCAGGTCACCAAGGCCCGAGAGGTCAGAATCACCATGAGTGACCTCGACCAAGGTCGCACATGGCCTTGCTGCAGCCATCGACCTTGGGCCACCTTGGACAACCTTGAGGAGACCTGCGGCCTTGGATCGACGTCCGCGTTGCCCCCTGACCCGCCCTCAGCATGTAGTATCATGAGGTCGATGGCGAGCACGGCCAACCAAGAGGTGACAAGCATGGTGGCTGTGATTGAGTTTAGGGTTTGAGTGATTTAGTTTTGGGACAATGACACAAATGGTCTGCGGTCCTTAAACTTTTAACTTATTTAATATAATTTATGAACTTTAGTTTAATCTGTAATATTGTTTTTAAAATTTTAATTTGTTCAATATGATCCCTGAATTTTAAATAAATGTTCAAATTAATCCATGAACTTTATGGAAATACCTAACGTTACCTTTACATTAATCGAAGTTCAGTGACAATATTGAACATTTTCATATAATTTAATGATCAAATTGGACATATACCAAATATTCAAGGAACACATTAAACAAATTAAATTTTCAGGACAATATTGCATATAGGGTAAAATTCAAGAGATTATATTGAACAAATTAAAAATTTAAATGACTACATTGTTCGTTAGATCAACATTTGAAGACATTTTATGTCATTTTCCCTTTGATTTTTAGTTGGCTTCGGATGGTTTAAGTGGGTGTAGGAATTTAAGAATTTGGAATAATGGTCATTTTGGTGATTAGTTCTTAGTAATGTCGACAAATACTTAAATAATCTGTTTTTAAAGAGGTGGACACATGTCACCAAGAAGTCAGAATGTTGTTGAATTGCGTCTCCCGAAGGGAAAGAACAATTTGGAGCTAATCTATCGAGTGTCATGTGCTCACTGGGGACAACAAATTGGCTAAGAGAAGAAGTCCACCATGATATTTTCACGAAAGATCTCTTGCAAGAACCATTACTCCAATGTCCAAGACTCAAGATGAACCGAAAAGGGTGGGGCAAAAAAATTATAAATCAAAGGAAGCAACTTGTCATACATATAACAAATATCAAAAGTGGTGGAATATCGAGAAAGAAAGAAAT
>CM026417.1:6685748-7035700 GCA_014858505.1 Corymbia citriodora subsp. variegata | reverse complement strand
TGACCACACCGGCATTGTAATTGAGGAGTATCTCCGTTATAGTGGCCTGGCAACACCGCATGCCATCGCACGCCCTGTCGGTCACGTTGTCCACCTTGGTGCACACCGAAAGGCAGCTGCTCGAGAAGCCCTGGCCATTGGATCCCGCAATCAGGGTGACTGTCTTGCACCCGATCGCCGTAAACTTGTTCCTGGATATAGAGAAAGGGAACGCAGAGAGGATGGTGTAGGCAGAGTGCGCGGCTGTTGCTGTATGCCGAACTCATTGTAGCAGTCCTTGCCGATCTAGGTGTAGATGCGGAGCTCGCCGTGGAGCGATATGTCCAGGACTTCGATGTTGGAGTTCCATAAGTAGGGCTTGGGGGTGGAGGCGGCGGTGACATTGCAGTGGATGGAAAAGTACTCGTTCAAGTAGCACCCATCACCGATGCCGAAGGCGTAGGGCACAGCGACATCTCCGCAAATTTCTTGGCAGTTGGAAGATACAGTTCGAGAAGATGATAATGATGATGACATCAGTAATAACTGTCCGACCACGAACAGCATTGAAGTTTCTCATATTGTTGTTCATGGGAGCATTGACTTAGGTCACCGCTAACTGCACCTCGTCCCAGAAGTCTGGGATTTGTCCAATTTTACGTCCTAATATTCAATTCTTCTAATTTTGCCCATATTCTATCTCAAAATGTTACCCCAAGTTATAAAAGAAAACGGTTAGAAGTTCCCATTCGGCTTTGCGTTACTTGCTTGCTCCTAGTTAATTAAGTTTGGTACGATACTCGAATTCCTTTACAATTGAAGCATAATAGCTAGAGCATCATATAATATCTGGTGGCGTTTCTATATAATTCACATGTGTCATCATTATGAAAAAGAAATTTTGACAAATTGCGCTGGCAAACTAGGAAAAGGTGAAAGTTCCACAAAATGAGAAGGGAAATGCCAATTACACCCTCAAAAACATTGCAATGTCGTTTTGCTCCCTTTGCCCAGTGTGTACACGAAGATTTACTCCTGGAAATTTGTCCCGTTTGCTCATAAAGTCTAAAAAGTACATCCTTAAATTGCCTACTTACAACAACAAATGGAAGAAGTTTCGACAGTGGGGCAAAGATTGTTTTTGTTTCTTTATCTAATTCTATTGGCTGGGACAAGTTAGAGTCGTCTGGAATTATTTATTTATTTATTTAGACACTGGCGATTTCGGGTAAAGCGAACTGATTTCTTCCAGTCAGGGATCAAATTGTCACAAATTTGAGAACAAGAGGACGGTTTGGCTTTCCCATCCAACATGAGTAGCAATTGACAATTTCTTATGAAGGAAAGAAAAACGTGAACTGACTTGGATCCGGCACTCTCTCATGTTTTCGAGTTCTCTGAGTCGTCCACTAAGGCGAGCAGGCTGCCCAAGGCAATTGGTCAAAGATTCCGTAAAGCTCTCCTCCTCCTCTTCCTCTCTCATTCTATGCTAGAGGAGGATAATTGACCATACTGGGGGCATGGCACGGCCCGCTTGGGCCAGCGCCAAGCCGAGACCGTTTCAATCAGGTCCGTGCCCCGTATTGGGCCTGTGGATGAGGCCCATGGGCCCTAATGGGCTGACCCTGGCTCTATAACTTTTTTGGGTTGCCAGACCACATGCCTTAAAGAAATTTTGGATTTTTTTAAAAAGTTTTCTTATCCCTAATATTAAGTATTAAAATATCCATGAGCATGATTCATGATTGTAAGAAGATAAAAAAGACGTAAAGAGTAAGAGAATAAAAGAATGTGTCACAAGTAATTAAAAGATGATAACACCCTGTTAGAATTCTACAAACATTTAGAGTTTATGGTGTGCCAGATATAGAATAACCGTCAAAATTTGTATGTTAGCTTGGCATGTTTGAAAGTTCGAGAAGTTGGGTCAATCTCCACCGTGTGCGTGGAACTAAGCTGTGTTTACCATAGGAAGGCGGGTAACCAAGAAATAACACTTAAGCTAGAACGTATTTAAGGTTTGCTGTGATATAGGAAGGCGGGTAACCAACTTACAATTTTGCACAATAGCTATACAATTAATAGTCTATGAAGCATCGACATTCTCTAGGAGTCTTTGTGTCATGTTGGACACTCCAATAAGTGTCCGACACTCTCTAACACTCTTTATCACTTGGTCAACACATATTAGAAAATCCAATACTTGATCAACTTTTCTAACACTCTTCGATACTCGAGTTAGAATTCTGACAATTGAATTTCTGACATGTGATTCCGACTCACAAGATCAATTTTAAAAAAATTTCAATAAAGGAGAAGTCAAAATGTATATATGTGAAAAATAAAAAATAATAAATTGGGAAAGAAGATAAACTTATTTTACCCTTATGTTCTAACTTTTACTTCCCATGATACACAATTCACCCTTGAGTTTTTTTTTCTCTTCTTTTTCAATACGTCTAACACACAAGTCCAAATTGTGAATTGCTTATTTTTTCTTCAAGTTTGTTGAATTTGTCAAATTGAAATAATGAATAATATTAATATATGGTGGATTAATGTTTTAGTGTAAATTTATTATAGGTTTTTATTATTATTTATTTATCTGTGAATTTGAATCAAATTAATTTGATTTAAATAATCATAAAAATAATAATTTATTATGTATATATAAAAGTATACATTTAATATATAATGTGTCTCAATGTGTCAAAATTTTCTTTTTTTTTAAAAATTGATGTGTCAATGTGTCATGTATCATGTATCAGTGTTGATGCTACTTAATCAATAGCATTGAAGATAACGCAACCACAAGTCATTCGGTAAGGACATTAATATTCGCAATGTGATCTCCATTGATGGAAAATGTATACACATTTACCCAAAATCCAAGGTGATTGAGTTAAAAGATGCTCTAAGAGTAGAAGCATGGACATGAGTGAAGTTGATCTATTTTTGGATACTAAGAAAGCTCAGTTGTGATATAATTAGTAATACATGGTGTGCTTACTGCATTAAATAATCTCATTTATCTTTTGCTTAGAAACTTCAGTGACTTGAATATACCTAGTAAAATGTGAGTAGTTAGTTTCTCCTAAACCACAAAGAAATCAATTGTATATTGTCAAACTAAGCTAGGATAGTATGTTTTCTTGAATGAGGAACTCCAAATAAAATAAAAGAACTTACCAACAAAAATCTTCACCAAATGTTATGAATTAGCAAGGCATCATTGTCCATTTTCTCGGCCCTTCTTGCATTCACCACAATAACCCTTTGAATGGGACTACCGTGCCTTCCCATCGATAAGGAGTGTGAACCGCATTCCAATAAGAATTTTCGCAATTTAATTTTCTAGACTTTCACCCATTTAGTTTGTTGAAAATGATTAGTCAATAGAAAACTATTTGCAGTAAAGAAAATATGCATGCTTAGGCTCCATTCATTTCATGGAAAATATAGTGTTTCTGAAAAATATTTTTCAGGAAAATATTATTATTTTTCGATGTTCGTCTATAACCTGAAAATAAAGTGTTGGTGTTTAGTGAGGAAAATCTTTTCCTTCATTTTCCTTTATACACTCTTTTTAAATAATTTTATTATTATTTTACTTTTTAAATCAATTTTTAAAAGTTTATTTTCATCTTCTTCTCCTTTTGGCAGGTTGTCGGCCACAACGGCAACTAGCGGCGGTCATAGGCTAGCGAGGCTCGAGCTCCCCTAATTCTTGTGAGGTCGAGCCTCACCCGACCTCGTCGGACTAGCCTCAAGCGAGCTTGGGCCTCACCAAATCCATGACCTGGGCAAGGCTCGAGCCTTGCCTAGGGTCGTTGGAGGGTCACCAACCTTCGGCGACCTCGAGCGAGGCTTGGGCCCCTCCCAAGTCACTGGATCTAGCGAGGCTCGAGCTCACCAGCCGACGGCCGTTGCCATGGCTAGCGACCAGCCAAATGAAGAAGATGAAAAGAGAGAAAAAGAAAAAAAATAAAAATAAAAAATAAAAAAATATCAATTTTTTAGAAAAAGGAAAAAAGAAAAAGAAAAAATATTTGGTAAAAGAAAGTGAGGTGAAGGAAGGTATGGAAAATGTTTTCCTTTTTATCAAAATTGGAAAACAATTTCCCTTATTTTAGAAGGCTTTTTTCTTTGGATGGAAAATATTTTTCCCAACATGAAACAAATATCGAAAAATTCGGAAAATGTTTTTCTAGAAGTTATTTTCCATAAAACTAAAAAAGTCTTACAGTTAAGAAAATTGAATTTCCTAACCTGGAAAGGAAAAAACATTTTCCTGAAAATATTTTCTTTTATTATGATTTTTTTTTATATAAACACACTCTTAGATTTCTTTTGGTAGACAGTTTGTAAACCCCGACTGGGGACGTAATCGGATGACGTATTGAGAAATCACGTGCGTCCAAACGTATTAACTTATAATTAGGACTTCGACTCCCACCACCCTAAGCAACTAGAATTAATTAGGGCCCTTGAGTTTTGATATCTTAAAGTAAAGCAGAACGTTGTGTCTTAACTTTTGTAGTATACTCAAAACAAATTTTATATTTTGAAGACGATTATGGAAAATAATATTCGATCCTATATTTAGTTCGTGTGCTTCGAAACATTTGAAAAATCGCGTTTAATAATAGTCAAATTGCGAGAATGGAAAGATTAAAAAATTGAGGAAGCAAGTAGTAAAATCATTCAAAAAATCGTGCATAATTCCACTTAGATGTCCGAAACACTTTAATAAAGAGTTGTCAATTTCTACTGGGGTTAAGGCACCAAATTCCTTAAATTTAGCTTACATGCTCAAAACAGCAAGATGGCGTCGCACAGGTCAACAAATCTTCACACGGAGTTTTACTCAAATGGATCCGACCCTATCATTTAGATATGTCCTTCGATTGAAAGAAGATATGAATAAAAAAATTGCAATATTTATTGATATATCAATATAAGCCCATGCAACGTTTTGAGCATGCAATATAATACGGGTCGATATGAACACAAAAGCATAGAGTAAAAATGTGAATCCACTCTTACTGATAGGTTTCTTCCATTTTTCGGAAAGCTTCACTTTTGCCATCTGTCGCGTGCAGCTGCTATGGAAATCTTCGTGATAAGATTTCGTTTTCAGCCTGAGATTGAAAATGTTCGGACTCTGAGTCGATTTTGATCGCTTTCGCAGCCGTAGTTAACTTCAAGCCGAGGCTTGTGCGAGTGGTCTTGTGCACGAAGTGTGCTTTCCACAGCGAATGCATTTATGTTTTTAGATTGTAACTGTGTACATTTTCCATCCTCAGAGTCGTCAACGAGAAAGGTTTTATAGAGCCAAACATTTGCACGACATGTGTTTCGCAAAACATTTGCCTTCTGCAAATTAATGACGTGCATATTCAATCAGAACTTGAAGAGAAATCTTAACTTGCTTCTCTGCAGTAACCCAACGATTATCTGGAGTCATTTAGATGAACCAATCAGCTAATTTAACCCTTGGATCCCAACCGATTGTACTTGCTCTAATGTGATGTTAACTATAACACCTGCACTAGACCAACATAATTGCGAGGAATTAGGATTATGTATACACAAATTCTCAGTTTTTAGATATGGCAAATGGCTGCATCCAATACTGTTGGCCCTAGGTTCAAAAACTAGAAAGAAAAAAAAGGGAAAAAAACAAAAAAGAAGAAGAAATAACCATAAAAAAATTCAAAATATTATTTAAAAAATGCCACTTTAGCGTTAGAAGTCCACGTTAGTGCGCAATTTACGTTAGCCATTTATGATCAAAATTAATCGGATCGACTCAATTGAAATAAATAAAAAGCTTTATGACTAAATTAGCAAAAAATAAAAATGTTTAAGACTAAATTGACAAAATTGAAAAGTTTAAAACTGAATTAGCAAAAAGTGAAAATGTTTAGGACTGAATTGGCAAAACTGAAAGGTTTAAGACTGAATTAGTAAAAGTGTAATGAGTTTAAGACTTTTTTTTTTTGACAAATTTCTATTATTTTCCTCCATCACTAATTGGAGGAATTTTTTTTTGTTGGTTAGGTAACAATACGGATATTACACTTCATCGACTTTACTAGACATAAGTATAGATGATGTTTATATCTGTAATTTAGTAATCACAAGACAGATTGGATAAAAATATGACCCTACCCCACTGATTTTATAGACGAGTAACATAAGCATAAGTCACTGGATGAAAGACATAGATGTGAAATTCATTTCGGTTGGTGGGGCGTGGTAATGAACATATGTCGTGTATAATCGACCTCCAAAATAACCGCACTATGACTAGCAAGGCAAGAGGCAAGACCATGGAATAGCCCAAGAAAAATATTCACCCAAGTCGGATAAACAATACCCTCGAGCAAACTCAAAGACAAGATAGCTCTCAAATCTCAAAAGCAACCCCGACAGAGGATAGGGGGAATAATACCATCGTTTACATCCTGTCACTGACTTAGGTTCAAAAGCATTTTAAAGCTAAATTACACGCATAGCAACCATTTGATGAACAAGAAACAACCCAAATGCTCCTAAATTTCAACGTGAAAAAACCAAATGATCTAGTCCAATCCACGGAGACCTAGTGCAACCATAACATCAATAACAACACACACAAATATTATATATATATATATATATATATATATATATCGGTAACTTAAATCACCTTCCACTACTCACTATTGGCATGAGATGTTCTTCCATGGTATCTGGGTACCCACTATTCATGGTCCCACTAATATCCATGTACACAGTCTTCTCTCCGAGCAGATGAGCCATCTCTTCTTGATTCACATCCATATTGTCGTCACCAGTAAGGTTAGCCATTGCTTTAAGTCCCTCCAATTCAATTGCTACTTCTTTCATTGTTGGTCTCTCCTCCCCTTTTATTGCCAAGCATCTCTTTGCAAGATTGCTGACTTCCCTCACCTGCTCAATGATTCCTTCATCTGCAATAACATCCTCAACAATCCTCAACAATTTGTTGTTTTCCAATGATGAAAGAAAGTACATTGCCAAGTTCCTCTCTTCTTCCGATCGATCAAATGAAAGTGCCTTCTTCCCCGTCAATAGCTCAACTAGCATGACCCCGAAACTGTAAACATCACTCTTTTCTGTCAATTGGCTTGTTTGCAAGTATTCAGGGTCTAAGTATCCCCATGTTCCTTGAACCAAAGTGAACAATTGTGTTTGATCAAGCGGGACTAATCTTGAAGCTCCAAAGTCAGAAACTTTAGCAATGTAATTAGCATCCAAAAGAATATTGGCTGACTTGACATCTCGATGGATAATGGGAATGGAAGCAGCAGAGTGCAAGTAGGAGAGGACTCCAGCAATTTCCGAAGCAATTCTCAACCGAATCTTCCAAGACAGCTTTGATGATTTGTTTGGGTTGTGGATGTGATCGAATAGAGTTCCATTGTTGATGAACTCATACACCAATAAAGGCACATATGTTTCCAAACAACAACCTAAAAGCTTGACCACATTACGATGATTAATTTGAGAGAGTATAATGACTTCATTAATGAACTGTTCAATTTGGTTTCGGTCAACAAGTTTGGACTTCTTAATCGCAACTACCAACCATTTGGCAATGATCCTTTGTAAACGGTACCATATCCTCCTCGGCCGACTATATTGCTCTCACTATAATTATTGGTGGCCTTCTTTAGCTCTTCAGCACTGAAGATTTTCACGGCTTTTGTAGTTCTATCTAGTCCATCTAATTGTTGCTGTAAAAGCAAGCCCCCATTTTGCTTGAAATATTGTTCTTTCAATTTAATGAGCTTCATTTTCTTGTGTCCCAAATATAGAAAGCCTATACTTAATAGCAGCGCTAAAATGGCTCCAGCAACACCTGCATACAACACCGTTTTTTTAAGAATAAATAATCATATGATTAATTGCACAGTAAATCATTGCACCTTGCAAAAGCAGCTACACTTTGAAACTTTGTGCAGAATTATAATGTGAGGTTTCCTCTAAAAATTTAGTAGTTCTGGGACAATTTGAGTCTGAATTAGGACAATGGATTGGTTAAGCTAATCTACCCTCCAAAAAATGCACAAGCTCCACAAACTATAAAGATTGTCATCAATCAACAGGTTTAATTCGATATGAAAGAAGTAATGAACTCAAACTAACAAGAATACGTATTTTCTTTTCCCGCGGTACTACAGTGTACTTGCTTACAGTTTCTTAGGTCTTACTCAACTAAATCAACGTCATTTAAATCATGCACGTGTGGAGACTTTTGCATTGAACTATGCATGAGTCTAAATAACTCAATACAAGTCCGATCTCTATAACCAGCTATACCGCTTCTCATTACATGGAGCTGGCAAGGACTAGTAGCGTCGAAGAAATTTTTTAAAATGGATTAAGATAACTTCCTCTTTTACTCGTGTCATCTTCTTGGATAGATGTTGTCAAATCACTAGTAATCTATCTGAATAATATCGTGGTAAATATGGCTTGTGCAAAAACTAAGAATGTTGTTCAGGTCGTGTGATACACGTAAAAGAAAGATGAAACAACCCATTGAACCATTTCTATCGGTTCTTAGATGCTAATCAAACATGAGAGAGAAAGGAACAAGTTTGACTTTTTGGTGGAAAAGAAAGAAAAAAGGCACATGAAAAATCCACAATTCAGTCAATCACTTTCTTCATTTTACCGCTTACTGCATTTGGGAAAAGGGGACTCTAAAGAAAGAAGCGATTGACAATGAGCATGTACCTCATGATGAATTTGGGAAGGCATTGAGGCGGGGCAGGATAGGCCTGCCTACCCCCACCTTAAAATTAATAAAATTAGACCCGTCAAATGGATGGGTCGGGTCGGGTCGGGTCGAAAATGGTTCGACCTATTTTGACCTATTTAATCCATTTTGATTCATATTCATATAATGTAGATCTAGTGACACATATTCGACTCGACCCATACTCTATCCATACCCGACCCGACCCATATTGCTAAAAGCCATTATTATTGTATAGAAACTCAAACTTACTCTAAGCTCTATGCTAAATGAATAAAACTTCAAATCAAATTAAAAAAATTACAAATTACAAATAAAATAAAAAAAATGTAAAAAATCTATAAATTGAGATGGGGTGGAGGCGAGCGGTAGAGTATCATGATCACTGATAGGTCACCAAAACTCACCGAGCTTAATGATGACTTAAAGAAAAAAAAACACGTTTTACAATTGGGTTAAAAATAGGTAAAAAATGAGTCGAAAATGAGTCCCACATTCTGACCCATTAAAATAATACATAACTCACAAAATGGGTCCCTGACCATCTTGACACCCCTAATAAAGATGTTCCCTACCCACCTAGTGCCTGATGATGAATAAGTTACTTTATACCATCACCATTCTCATGATAATACCAAGTTTAAGAAATATTCAATTGGCACAACTCACGATTCTAAGAAATTAGAAATGATGTAAAGAGAAAACAAGTAAAAGAATGTGTCAAACGTTATGAAAAGACAATAGTGGCATGTAAGTATTCGGAACTAATGGTGCATCAAGTTTGGGATTACTATCAAAGTCAGCATTTTATTTTGGGATGTTTGGAAGTTCGGGACAAAGTTGGGTCAATCCCTATAGTTTGTGCAAAATTAAGCTGCGTTTATTATATAAATTTTCGAGGTTAAATGAGGAAAGAATATAGGAAATAACACTTCAACTAGAAACTCTTAGGAGGAATAAAGAATGGGCAAAAGGAAAAGAAGGTCAGCCCCATCCATTCCTCGCCCTGGCCTGGATGTGGAGCATAAAAATATTACCCAATCTCGGCCACAAAGTGCATTCATCATGGGTTTCACTCATTAGTTGGTACTAGGAAGAAAGGATATCCTCTAGGATTGATAAAATAGCCATTCCTGCGTACGTCTCCACCAGTTTTCACCGAAAGAAGTCCTTGCCAATGCGCCACCAACTGCTGTTCCGACCATCACTTTTCCCCTCTTTCTTTCCAAAGGTCATGATGTCAAATTGGGGGATGCGTACCTCCGTTCAATTCAATATCACGCGTCATAAAATAGTATTTTTGCACACGGTATTGATATTATTCGCAATAAGATCTCAATGGTAGGAAAATGTATTCATATTTAGCCAAAGCACAAGGTGGCCCAGTCATAAAATACTCTACGAGTACAGACATTGACAGGGGTGAGACTAATCTACTTTTGAAATTTAAGAAAGCTCAGATGTGATGTGATAAGTAATATGTGATTTATTCAATGCATAATATAATGTCATTTATCTTCTGCATAGAAACTTCAGTGAGAAGGATGAAAGTTTTATTTTTGAATTTTTCCAAGCAAGGAAATAGTGGAAGAAATATCGGGCGAAATTGGGAATAATTAATTCTCCTAAACCAAAAGGAAATCAAATTATACATTCTCTAAATCAGCTAGAATATTTTGGTAATTTGAGTCAGGCACTCTAGGCCAAAAGAAATAACTTACCGACCAAAATTTTCATCAAATGTAATGAATTATGAATGCATTTTCCACTGCCTTTCTTGTCATCACCATGATTTGAGCAGGAACATTCATAACCCCCATTAAAATTAAGGCACTTTCCCTCACATGGGTACTTCTTTTGATCTGCACATTCATCAATATCTACAAAAATTAAACACACACATCAGATATGTCTAATCTTCTCATATCATATCAATACGAAGTACAAGATAAAGAAAATTGATTTCATTAATGTACCTTGACAACCAAGGTAAGGATTGCCTTGGTAACCTACTTTACAACTGCACTTGTACCCGGATCCATTTTCGGCATTGGTGCACATGGTGTTGTTGGCACACATGTAGCTCGTAGTGTTCTTCTTGACTTCCACACATGTTTGATTCCCTATTGCCCAGTCGAGAACTAAAGTGGATTTGGTAAATTCATGCTTATCAAGACCGCTAAACGAGAAGTTGTAGGAGCCATTTTCGGTAACAGAGGCAAAGCTACAAGGATTGAAAGTCAGGACCTTGGTATGGTTGTAAAAGCCGTTAATGGAGATATTGTAGCCGAAGGAGCCCCTAGGGATGCTCGTCTCACAGCAACCGATACCGGAACACGATCCGTTGCTAACATCCAACTTGTTGCTGCACAAAGACATACACCCGAAAGCGTACTTCTCATTCCTGTCTAGGAAAAAGGCCGACGTGTCGCAACCGGTGGCAATGAACTTGTTCTTCGTACTAGATATGGGGAAATCAGCTAGGGTGAGACTTAGAGATTTGCTCGAAGAACATTTGCGCCCTGCAGTGTTATAGCAATCTTGAGCGGGAAAAACCTTTACTCGCATCTCGTGGTCCGTGATAGAAATGTTGAGTATTTCAATGTTGCTACTTTTTGTTTCCATATTAGGAATGGGAGGACCAGTAGAGTTATCACAATCGATGGTAAAAGTATCAAAGTGATTGATGCGGCAGTCGGATCCACTGTCCCTCGTTCCAAAGGGATATGGAATCGAGAGGTTTCCGCAAACACTTTGGCATCCGCGCTTGGTCATTGAGTCAGCAGCTTCTGTTATGCGACTCTGGTATGAACCCAATAAAGCCCCAAGCACGACAACCTTCAAGAGAAGCTTATAGATGACCATGGCTCTTCCTTCAACTCTCTTCAAATATGTTCTTTTTCTGATGAATTAACTCGATGGGTTCCGGGGAAGGAGAAAGAAGATGGGTTTCTTCTTCTTTTTCTTTTTTCTTTCTTCTTTAGTTAGGTACGTGTACTGATTAGTTGATCAAAAGGAGTCCGACCATAAGTTACGGGTTGTGGAGTCAACGTCAACTGGTCCCCAGCCACGCGCGCGACACCACTCCACGATGATTCCTCGGGTGACGAATCTAGGGCAGTGCAGTGAACGTGACATTTTCCAAATGCAAGGTTTATAAGAGTCCCCAGCCATGTGCGCGAGACGACTCCGCGAAGATTCCTCGGGTGACGAATCTAGGGCAGTGCAATGCATGTGACATTTTCCAAATGCACGATCTATATGAGAGTCCCCAGCCACGTGCGCGAGACGACTCCGCGATGATTCCTCGGGTGACGAATCTAGGGCAGTGCAGTACCCGTAACTATTCTAAAAATTTAAATAGTTAGTAAAATGCATGATTTCTCATATTTAAAAGTAGGTTGGATTTTGTATAAGATTAAAGCGTTGAATTATATAGTAGAGACGATAAATAGAGACCTCAAAAATTTCAATTCAACATGCCGTGTCTAATCCCATAGGGGATTTTGTAAAATTGGTGCGAACTATTAAAAAAAACATGGTTAATTAATGTTAAATACTTTAGTATATATCGTCATATCATCAAATAATATGAAGCATAGAGAAATTCTCAAAAAGAGCATGAAATATCATCATTTGATAAGAGCCTGATGTGGAGCTTATTTCAAATAATAACTTGAAGTTGATGTGCTTGTTTCAAATAAGAAATTGACCTCGTCAGTTGTTGGCCAACTAAATTTGCTGACCGATTAAGGGCATTTTCGTCCATATTTCTTTTCTTCTTTTCTTTTCTTCCTTTTTCTTTTCTAACTTTGGCCAGCGGCTACTTGCAGAGGCTAGCAAGAGGCTGACCGCCCTCACCAACCACATGCAAGGCCAATTCTCACTAGATTTGACAAGGGTGGCTATGAGGTCATCGAGCCCTCGCTGGCCATGGGCTCTCGAGTGGCTGGTCGACCACTGGCAAAGAATGAAGAAAACCTAAAAAAGGAAAAAAGGAAAGAAAAAGGAAAAGGAAAAAGGGGTAAATGACAAAAATACCCATGATCATTGGAAAATCATATTCTTATTTGAAACAAACATAACTACTTCAGGCTATTATTTGAAATAAAATCAATTTCATGCCTTTATTTAAAAAAGTGATGGCACTTCATATCTTTATTTGAAATAATATATATTTTGAGTCTTTATTTGAGAAAATAAGAGCATTTCAAGTTATTTTTTGGAATTTTCCTTAAGGCATAAATACAATGACAACTAGAAAATAGATGAAAAAAGGAAGTGCTGTACATGTCCAAAAATCATTTTTTTAACCCAAGAATAGGGTCTCGGTAAGGGATTCCTTTCACTATTGAAATGATAATCCAAATCAACAAATGCATTTCAATTATTTTTCTCTCTATCTGTCTGATTTGTAGCAGAATTGTACCCAAAAGCAAAGGACTTTTCCATTAAATCTTGTATGATAGTGCCAATTTCACACGGTGACTCCATATCAATTCAAATTTTTTCGCTGTTTTCTCTTTTCGTCAACCAAATGATTTAGATCATCACTCCTAGTAGATGAAGAAGTCTCTTTATCAAAGATGGTGAGGGTGAGATGGATTGAAATTATCTTAACTGTGGAATAATTAAAGAGTGATGAGTTATATATCTCATGTGGTAATGACGAAAATAAACATATTCTTTATTGAAATTTCCCACAAAAAATATTAGCTAGAGGCAGCAACATGTTTTCCAGATCATGTTATAGGCTAAGGTAGGACACTTCACATTAATCGATTTCTAGTATCCATTTAGAATTTCACAAACTGTATGGACTAAAACTTGAAAATAACACAAGTTGTGAGGGATCACATTAAATGGAAGCTTGAAATTCTCAGTCAACATCGTTGGTGAAATTCTCATAAAAATGTCTTTAGTAAAATGACGTGGTGTAGGGTCCACGTTCGAGAGGTAAGTAAAGACGAGCAGGTTATAGACTACGTCTCTAAGGAAAGAAGGTTATAGACTCTCTCTCACACACACACAAACACACGCACACATGCAGCAAAAGCTCCCTTAAAGGCACAAATGAGCAATTCTTCTTAATTGTGATCACCGATGGTACTTATTAAGTTGCAAGTAGAATCTCAGATGCATTTTTGTACTTAGTTAAGAGTTCAGAGCTAGTAATCATTCATTTTTCCTTGAAGGCTTTTGTGGCAGTTTCACTCCTCAGTATTATTTGCAGAATACCTATTTATTTATATTAGGGCTAGAAAAGTTCTACCTATTCTGTTTCCATTTAGCAAAAAGCTATTAGTTTCAAGAGTCTCCTCTTCCATTTAATTATAATCTTATTGATTACTCGACTTATCTCTATTGATTTCTTATTAACTTTGAAAATTTTATGCTTTGCTATGAAGTATCATAATTATTTGTTCTGTCATGTTGGGTCGCAACATTTTCATGACATTCCATGTTTTTAGTGCCTTTGGCGCTTGTACAGTGAGAGATGCATAATGCATGGGTTCAACAGCCTGAAGCACCTTTCAACCATCCTTGCGATTGTCATGAGAACGGGTCATGATTTGAGAAGGGGGGTCATGTGGAAGATCATCGCAGCAGCGAGCTCAGGGATTGCAAGAATTGTCAACACGTATTGAGACAACATTCGCCACTTCCCTCCCTCTCAATTTGTCAATTTTTCTCGCTTTTTGTTCAGGTGTGAACACTTTGGAATTGAAATTCAATTCATTGATCTACTTAAAGAAAACTGCAGTCTCCTTTGAGTGTGGGTCTTAATATGCTTGAGCTTGTAATATAGAGTACAACTTCATGAATTGCTGAGGCTCAATACTATAGCCATTCGTAAGGAAATTCAAAATTGTCCTTTTGTCTTTCGTAGCCAGAGTTGCAGGTATCCTTACTAACTTTGATGCTTGCTTGTATAGATTAGGCTAGACATCTCGAGCCTTACTACTATGAACTTGCCGTGGGGTTCACTAGGTCCAGTGTCTTGGTTTCTAATTCTTAGTTCTTCATTTCTCTATATTATCTAATCACATGATATGTCTGCGAGCTCAAACATACAAGTTGATACGTCCACAAGCTCAAAGTTCATCCAACGAGTCCAACATCTAGAGCAACTGAAAGTCCAACACAAATGGATGCACCAAGGGCAAAATGAAAAATCAGGATAACATCTCAAAAAATCGAGTCCCCAGAGTGGGGAGGAGAAAGCCTACAAGGTAATTGAGACTATTGTTCTTCTCTCGTGTTCAAACTTGCACACCGAATTGCATTTGAGTTTTGAGAAGACAGGTGCGAAGGAAAAACTCTAACAAATATGCTTAGAAGAAAAGTTTACTTACTGCTCAAGCACTAACATGCGATTTAGCATTGTGTAGTTCACAAATGGAGTTCTTGTGGCATCGCATGTTTACATATTCAACGCCATACAAGAATTACAAGGACAAAAGAAAAGAAACTGCAACAGAGCCTCCAAAAAGAATGACTCCATGTGCCAAAAATGAAAAATTTGAAGTAGTATGACTTCACTCTCTGTACAGACACCAAAAGAATGTCACGTATTCTTTTCATTATCTTCTCAAAGTACACTATGATTCACTTCCCTTGCATATTCTCCCAACCACATCTCTCCAGCTTCTAAAGCAGACCTGAGATCCCCCACGTCATAGGAGGAACTTTTGAGTGACGGAAATTGCGAACACTCCTCGAATTCTTCAAAGCCATCCACGAGGGATGCTTTGGGGTTCACTGCCTTCCAGAACTCTATGTACACAATGGTAGACAAAAGCATGACGTGGGATCACCATGTCTTTACCTAGAGGGTATTCTACTTCATCAAGAGAAATGTGGATTCCTTTGAGCCATTTCGATTTGTTTGACTCTATCAATGACATCCAAGGCCTTTTAAAACTCTATGTACTCTTGCTCAATTTGTCATGCTTCTTCAACCTAGCCTTGAAGTAGTCGAAGTCCTAGCTCTTACTGATTTCCAACTGCCGTTTTGTCTCACTTATGTCTTGCAACATCTTTAAGTCTTCAGCAGTAAGTAAAGACGAGCAGGCTTTGGCAGACGTGTCTTTAACAACATTGCTGGATTTATCTAGTGACAGGAGGTTCCTGTTTACCTCAAACCTGTAATAACACACCACATCATCTATGTTTAGCATGATTTTACCACTATGGAGTTCCGAGTGGAAGCGGTGGTTAAAAAAATTACAGAAAGTACTGGTAAGTTCAACTAACCTAGTATTCACCCATTCACCAACCCATCTAAAGCCATGATAAGCTTTGCTCCAATCAGAAACAAAAACAAAAATATCAAAAGAAACAAACGCAAACTTGAAAGCATATGAAGTTGGTAGTGCAGATGTACTAGCCATCTTACTTTGTTGTGTTTGTGGCCATTGGAACAAGCCACTGTAGAGTCTTCTCTATCTTGATGGGAGAACGATAACAATTCGAACAATATCGAATTAACGCAGCGGAATAAAATAATCTCCCCTCATGTGTAAACCTAATAAGAACCGATATAGTAGAGCAAAATAAATACCAAGCACACAAACACAAGACGATTTTTTTTTACGTGAAAACCCCCTCGATGTGAGGAGATCAAAAAACCACGGGACCGGAGTCCACTCAAAAATCTTCACTATCAACAAAATTGGGTGAACAATGTTCTTCTCTAGCAAATACTAGAGGTACATAGCAGCAAAGATCTCAAGAACATAATTCTTGGCAATACATATAAACTTTACAAGAGATCAAGGATAAATTTGACCAAAAACTCAAGTTTTGATCAATCCACGAAAAACCTGATGTAGGGAGCTTCAAACGAAAATCAAACCGTTCAGATTCGAGGAGATTGCACCACGAACACGCTGACAAAATTTCAGCTCAATCGGACCTCGAATTGACCTCTGATGCCAGCTTGATGTAAATCATACTTTACCCCAGACCCCAGATTTTCTGCTTTCTCTTTTTCTCTTGTTACTATCTCTTTTGCGGCTACAACTTTTTTTAACGATAGTGAGAAACCCTATTTCTCCATATAACTTATTATATGGGCTCAAACCCTTTTGGGCTTGCAACTCATTGGGCTTCCTCCACATAGGAGTGAACCCAGCTAACAAATCTCCCCCTCACGACAATGTGGAGGGATTCTCCATCCCTGCTATCAATCAGTAATGTTCAAGCTTCTCTCTTGGTAGAGTCTTCGTCATCATATCAGAGCCATTATGGTCTGTATGAATTTTTTCAAGTTCCAACAATTTTTCATCTAGAACATCCCTTATCCAATGATATCTAACATCAATATGTTTTGATCTAGAATGAAAAGATGAATTCTTATCAAGATGCATTGCACTTTGATTATCACAAAATAGCACACACCTCTTTTGCTTGAACCCAAGTTCTTCTTCATCCATAGCATCTCTCTACTAGCTTCAGTCGTTGCAATAAATTCAGTTTTGGTTGCAGAAAGTGCAACACACTTTTGCAATCTTGACTTCCATGACACAGCTCCACCCGCAAAAAAAATCAAATAACCAGAAGTAGATCTTCGAGTATCAATATCTCCTGCCAAGTCGGAATCTATGTATCCAACTAACTCAAGTTTCCCGGTCCCAAAACTGAGTTTCAAATTTGAAGTTCCCTGAAGATACCTCATAATCCACTTCACTGCATTCCAGTGCTCTCTGCCTGGATTTGACAAATAGCGACTAACAACGCCAACTACATGTGCCAAGTCTAGGCGTGTACATACCATCGCATACATTAAACTTCCTACAACTGAGGCATATGGAACACTTTCCATATCTTTCTTCTCTTTATCAGTCATAGGACTTTGCTTCATATTTAACTTAAAGTGGGCAGCAAGAGGAGTACTAACCACTTTAGCCTTGTCCATATAAAATTTCTGAAGAATCTTCTCGATATATTTCTCTTGCGACAAAAATAACTTCTTAGCATCTCTGTCTCGGGTAATTCTAATGCCAAAAATCTGCTTCGCCGAGCCCAAGTCTTTCATGGCAAAAGACTTGCTTAATTGTTTCTTCAATAACTCAATTCATGAAGCATTCCTGCCAACAATCAGCATATCATCAACATAAAGCAAGAGAATAATAAAGTCATCATTAGAAAATTTTTGGACAAACACACAGTTATCCGAGGAAGTCTTCTTATAGCCCTGTTCTGTCATAATTGACGCAAACTTTTTGTACCACTGTCTCGGTGCTTGCTTTAGGCCATAGAGACTTTTCTTCAGTTTGCACACATAATCCTCTTTCCCTTTTACTTTAAAACCTTCAGGTTGTTCCATGTATATCTCTTCCTCCAAGTCACCATGTAGGAAGGCTGTTTTGACATCAATTTGCTCAATCTCCAAATCTTGGGTAGCTGCCAGCCCTAATACCACACGGATAGAAGACATTTTCACTACCGGAGAAAATATATCATCAAAATCAATACCCTTTATTTGACCGAATCCTTTAACAACCAATCTAGCTTTGTACCGTGGTTGTGAAGTATGTTCATCTTGCTTCAACCTGTATACCCACTTGTTCTTCAAAGCTCTTTTACCTTTAGGTAATTTCACCAGCTCAAAAGTATGATTATCATAAAGTGATTGCATCTCATCTCGCATAGCATCAAACCAATTGCTTTTGGACTCATCTTCTACTGCTTCTGCAAAGCACTCTGGTTCACCTGCATCAGTCAATAATACATACTCATCTTCAGAATACCTGGTGGAAGGTCGTCGGTCTCTAACAGATCTCCGGATTGGAATATCCAGTGGAACATCTAATTGAGCATCTGGTTCAGGAATAATATTATCTGTTTCAACATGTTCAGGAACATGTGTGTTATCTGGAACATTGACTTCCTACTGTTCTTCATCAACCTGTATAGGAATATTTGAAAGAGAAACTGGATCCAAATCATCACTAACCTGTGGTGTTGAAATCATCTCTGATTTCTCAATATCCTCTATTGTTTGATCTTCCATAAACACAACATCTCTGCTTCTTACAATTTTCTTTTCAACTGGATCATAAAATTTGTAGCAAAGCATATCCTGTCCATAACCAATGAATATGCATTGTCGTGTTTTCACATCAAGTTTAGACCTCTAATCTTTGAGAATATGCACAAATGCTTTGCACCCAAAGACACGCAAATAATCATAAGAAACATCTTTGCCTGTCCAAACTCTATTAGGAACATCAAACTTTAAAGGAACACATGGAATAAGATTCAATACATATGCAACTGTACTTAAAGTCTCACCCCAAAAGGATCCATGTAGCTTTGACTGTGAAAGTAAGCATCTTACCCTTTCAACTAGTGTTCTGTTCATTCTCTCAGCTAAGCCATTTAACTGAGGCGTCTTGGGAGGTGTCTTTTGATGTCGAATACCCTGCTGTCTGCAATATTCATCAAAAGGTCAAATATACTCTCCCCCGTTGTTAGTTCTGATGCATTTCAATTTCTTTCCAGTCTGTCTCTCAACTGAAGCCTGAAACTGCTTAAAAGCATCTAATACTTGATTTTTAGCTTTCAAGGTATAAATCCAAATTTTCCTTAAAAAATCATCTATGAAGGTAACAAAATAAAGAGAGCCACCAAGTGATTTTGTTTTCATAGGACCGCAAACATCATAATGCACTAAATCTAATATACTTGACTTTCTTGAAGGAGGGGAGCTGTTAAATGTAACTATGTTCTGTTTTCCTGCTAGACAGTGAGCACACTTCTTTAGCGCCGAACTTTTCAATCCTGAAATGAACTTCTTCTTGGCCAATATAAACAAACCCTTCTCACTGATGTGAATGAGCCTCTTATGCCATAACTCAACTGCATCTTCGCTGTTTACTACATTAATTTTTGCTGTGGATAACTTCGCCTGCATAAGGTACAACGAAGAATATTTTTCACCTGTAGCCACAACAAGAGAATCTTTGGTGAGCTTCCATTGACCATTACCGAAGGTGCTGCAATACCCCTCATCATCCAACTTGCCTGTAGAAATCAAATTCAAGCGGATATCAGGTATATGTTTAACATTACTCAAAACTAATCTTGTGACATTGCTGGTTTCTAAGCACACATCACCGATGCCTACAACTTGAGCCAGCCCATTGTTTCCCATCTTCACAGATCCAAAATCACTTGACCTGTATGATGTAAAGAAATCCCTACGAGATGTAGCATGAATAGATACACCATTATCAATTACCCAACTGGTCTCATGAGATACAAAATTCACCATATCATCATCAAAAATAATGAGAAAATCTTCTTTAAGTGCAGCAACATGATTGTCACCACTGTCACTATCACTTTTCTTCTCTTTACCTTTCTCCTTTTGTTTCTCCCTTTTTAACTGGCGACAAAACCTTTGAATATGTCCATTCTAATGACAGTAATAGCACTCAACATTAGCAAATTTATTATACTTACCTCTGCTTTTATCTTTACTCTTGTCTCTGTTTCTCGGACCTCGAGACTCACTTCTTTCCCTTTTCTCAACAACCAAGGCATCAGAATGTGAAGAGGACAATCCTTGTGTCTTTCTTCTCATCTCTTCATTCAAAATACTACTCTTGGCCAAATTCATGGTAATCATACCATCCGGGGCAGAATTAGACAAAGACGTTCGAAACGTTTCCCATGAGTCCGGCAAAGTACCAAGCAACCATAGTGCTTGTATCTCATCATCAAACTTGATTCCCATTGCAGCCAACTGATTTATAATTCCTTGAAAAGAATATAAATGATCAGTCAAACGAGTATCATCTTGATATCTCAAAGCCATTATCTGTTTTATCAAAAATAACTTGTTATTCCCAGTCTTTCGAGCATATAACTGTTCAAGCTTATTCCATAAACCACGTGCATGTGTTTCCTCAATAATATGGTTCAAAACATTATCATCTACCCACTGCCTAATATAACTACACACTTGTCGATGAAATATTGACCATTTAGCATCAGTTTTGTTCTCTAGTTTCTCTTCGGCAAATACGGGCAAATAAAAATCTTTCACATATAAAAGATCTTCCATCTTCCCTTTCCAAATATGATAATTCAAACCATTTAGTGTAACCATTCTACTTGTATTCATTTCCATTGTTTAACACAAGGCAGAAAAATCAAGCAACAACCAGAAGCTCTGATACCACTCTGATGGGAGAACGATAACAATTCGAACAATATCGAATTAACGCAGCGGAATAAAATAATCTCCCCTCTTGTGTAAACCTAATAGGAACCGATATAGTAGAGCAAAATAAATACCAAGCACGCAAACACAAGACGATTTTTTTTTCGTGGAAAACCCCCTCGATGTGAGGAGATCAAAAAACCACGGGACCGGAGTCCACCCGAAAATCTTCACTGTCAACAAAATTGGGTGAACAATGTTCTTCTCTAGCAAATACTAGAGGTACATAGCAGCAAAGACCTCAAGAACATAATTCTTGGCAATACACATAAACTTCACAAGAGATCAAGGATAAATCTGACAAAAAATGCAAGTTTTGATTAATCCATGAAAAACCTGATGTAGAGAGCTTTAAACCAAAATCAAACCATTCAGATTCGAGGAGATTGCACCACGAACACACTGACAAAATTTCAGCTCAATTGGACCTCGAATTGACCTCCGATGCCAGCTTGATGTAAATCAGACTTTGCCCCAGACCCCAGATTTTCTGCTTTCTCTTTTTCTCTTGTTACTATCTCTTTTGCGACTACAACTTTTTTTAACGATAGTGAGAAACCCTATTTCTCCATATAACTTATTATATGGGCTCAAGCCCTTTTGGGCTTGCAACTCATTGGGCTTCCTCCATATAGAAGTGAACCCAGCTAACACATCTCAGCTTAGATGTTTGCAACAGAGAGCTGTACAAAGACTAGCTATATGAAGCCTTCTCAAAGCATTGCCCACTCAACGGAAGAAGCTCGAGAAACAGACTTCAAATTTACTATTTTGGATCAATAAAAAATAGAATGCGTTCAGTTTCTTGAACAAGAAAATAATGATTATGAGATAATACCTCTTCTTTGACATGAAAAGAATGAATTCTGGAGCACAAAGACAACTTTATACTAGGTGGCAAACTTTGATTCATAAGAATCCTTCAAATTGGACGGCATAGAGTTGGATCAAGCTACCTGATTGGATCAAAGTATGCTCCGTAAATATACTTAAATATGCGATCTACGCCTCTCATAGTTCATTTGATACTTTCAATGAATCGTGCATTTTTCTTGGCTGATACTCCAAATCAACACAGTTTAAGGCAAACCTAGCACTTTTATAAACTTTCTTCCAAAGATAGTGAGATCACAGAGCTTGGAGGATCTGCTCCGTTGAATGACATTCAAGACATAAAAACCTGCCGACAAGGGATTCTACATCTATGAAAGGAAGTTCATCTACGTTTCAGTTTGATAAACAGATAAGCTAAACAAATAAGCACAATATAATAGAACCTAATTTGACAGGAGCTGTGCTAATGCTGCCCAAATCCTCATCGTTGCAACAAAGCATCTATATACATCATCTTGGCCAAAAAAATGTTGATTTAACACTTGATCTTTGACATGGATGCAACATTTCTGTTCTTTTACAGAGCTTATCAAGATTAGGGAAAGAAATTGCATAACAGATTCAAGACGACAACATTTAGGGTCTTTAGTAGTTCCTGTTGAAGCCACACCATAAACCCACAAGCAAGAAACTGAATGAAAATGATTCACAATGATCACTAGGCAAAAGCTAATTGATGTTGTACTTCAATGCATGCTTCGCCATACTACTCATTTCAAGAACCTTCAACTTGAGAACCCTTCACCGAATTCTCCTCAAGTAAAGCTAAAAACCAACACAAGATCATCGAACTTAGTCTGCTGGAGCGACACACCGCCTCTTGGGTTGACTTGGTAGACCTGAAGAAGAGGAGGCTGGATGCGGCCTCTTTGTTCTTTTTGCGGAGCTTATCAAGAACAGGGAAAGTGTCCGAATCATGGGGAATGTTTGGTAGTCGAAAGAAAGTGGCAGAGAATGGAATCGGACGGGAAAATTTTACTAATGAACTCAAACTGAAAGTGATGACATTTGCAGTCATTGGTTTTGTTTTGAATGTAATAAAATGCGGGAGAAAATATTAAGTAGGTGAAATACTCCACTTCGGCACCTTGTGGAAAACCATTCATCTAAGACTAATGGAAACAAAAATTTGCCTCTTACTTTGAAAACACAAACGTGGGCCCTTTTATTTTTGGAATGGCCATGAGCCAATTGCAGAATAGCAGCTTCGCTTCATCTATGTCTGACCAAAGTTCACTCTTTCTCTCAGCAATCCTTCCTAAGGACAAGTATCACCAGGCCCACAATGTAACACCAATCGATCCCACCTCTAATCGCCACAACTATCTCAAGAAGTTCACTACCATTCTATTGCAGCTCTTCTTCGCCTTTTATAACTGAAGGCAAGGGCATTACATGAATTGCATGAGGCCTTCAATGGCCATTACATATGGCCATTTTCCATTTTTGAAAAATATATCTTGGAGACGGATTACAAGACCGATAGTTTAAAAGTGACTCTAGCATAATAAACTAGGAACATTCCTACATAAAATTACAAAGCATAAAGCTCACCCATTGACAATTTGGCAAAATTCCTTCACTTATTGACAGGTTCATGGTGCACAACTAGAATAGGGTCCTCGAATGAGTCGCTGTATTTATGACACATGCTACCTAGATAAAATGTATGTGTATTCGAAGTGTCTAAGGGTCTTGAGAGAAATAAATTAACGCTGGTTGATTATTTTCGTGTTCTTCTAGAGCCTAGTAGATTGCATCTCTAGTGGCCTCATGTGCTTGAAAATAATACCTCAGCATTACTTTCTTCACATGCACTGGCCATAGGAATTTTGGAACAGAGCGATTGCATTCGCAGAGGATGCACTTGACTTCCCCATATTGTCCACTAATTTCTCGAAAACTGCCTCCACAGGAAATTTGCAATTTCGATGTAGGACGTGGAAGATCTATTTAGCTTGCTTGTTGTCCAGCGAACCGTTTCCACATTTTATAAAGACAACGGTAGCGTGAACTTTCAGAATTTAAGGCTCTGCATTTTAGCTTTTTGGAGAACAGATATTGCCAGTAAGATAGAGGGTGAAACCACTTTAATATCTCAGCAAAGTGAAACTAGTAGTGAGGCGGCAGACAAGGAAACTCGACTCCCATTGTATAATTATGAAAAAAACAACCGACAAAATTGCTTAAGTTCAATAGGGAAAGCCACAGCATCATAAGCCGCGACCACCTGATAATAAAGGCGTGACACTTCAAAAATTTTAGTCGGCACAAGCCAAACCTTGAAAATAACATAATTTTACCACTTCCATTAATTAAAAAGCTAGTTAATGTCACAAACAGGCTTGTCGTGATAATTATATGTCGTTGCCTTAGCCAACATCATTGACGAAATTTTCTAAAAGCTTTTTCAGTGATGATAAACATGCTACGTGATCCACCTTTGAAAGGTAAACATTATAATCGAGCAACTTTTTGTGAGATTTATTGGCGAAAGTGGTTGATAATGGACATCACCATACATAGCTTCTGCAAATTCTCTTATCGAGGAGATGCAATACCATCTTTACTTTCTTATATCCGAAATTAAAAACTTTAACTTGCTTTCTACCACAATGAATTCGAAGATTTAATATTAATCAAAGTAGCGTATTCATAAAGATCCCCACTTTTACTTCTTTTTCTTGCACACATGAAAGATAGTTAGCACCATATATCCAAAGAGAAGCATTGCCATAGAGTTCATTTATCATATAACAAGTGAAGGCTTTGTAGATTGCAAGCGTTCATAGCCATACATACATAACTCTGTTCCATGATGGGACATAGTGAATTTGAATCTAGATCGTAATTGTCAAATATTATTGGTACAAAAAATTGCTAGAAACTTGCTTACCTAGTCTTGTTTGCCAATGCCTTTGAGGTTACTAAATTTTATTCGAAATCACCGGCCTCAATTTGACCAAATTACCGATATTCATCAAATTAAAATACCAATTAATTATAGTCACATACCAACTTTTTATCTTTTGCATCATTTTGGGAAGTATAAACATTTCTTTCTACTTCCAAAATTATTAAACAACTTTAATAATCTACCAACATTTATTCTTCAAGTCACCCATGCCTTTAATGTAATTTGATGTGTCAACATGCCATATGTTAGTATTGACGCTTGAATTTTGATGATCCATTTAATCATTTATTGATTACATTGAAAATTAATGATTAATTTCTAATCCTAAGAAAAAAATAATAATATTAAATTGCATCACATAGACATTAGGATCATTTGTATTAATATTACTAATTGTTTTAAATAATTAAAATTAAATTAAAAACAAAAAACAAAAACGCAGCAGGGCCGGGCCAGGGCCAGCCAAGCCCGGCCTCTTCTTCTTTTCCCTTCTCCTTCTCCCCACCTGGGCCGGCCCAGCCCATTCCTTTTCCTCCCTTTCCCCCGGCCCATCTCCTCTTTTCTTCTTCTCCCCTCCGCTTGGACAACGGCTTCCGACAAAAGAAGCCGAAGGACGGACGACAGTACGACGACGAGCAGCAGGGGTGTGACGTCCTGAAATTCGAGCCCTCTGAGGGAGGACTGAACGTTAATTTCGCCAGTGCATTGTTGGTTGATCTCACTCGGAACTGATCACTCCTGAGATACTGACCTTGAGGGGAAAGGCTAATGAGGACAGAACTCGTGCGACTAAAGAACTTGACCTGGGAAAACGACTCGACCGTGAGACTTGCGTAAGGATGATCCTGTAGTCAAGCAGGCCGATTTTAGGGACGACTAGAAGTCGATTCGTGGACAGAAATAATGGGACGACGGGTGATTCCGTCTACTGTTATCGAACCGCGAATGGCCCTATGTCGATCCTTGATAATCGTGTACTTAGAAATAAGAATCAATCCTTCGCAATTTCATGTAGTCAAGGACGTCCATGTGTCGAGAAGTCTTGAACGTGAATTGGCACGAGTCGGTTACGCGTGAATCCTCGAAGCCGCCTGTCAGTCTGAGTAGTACCAAAATGGCACTCGGGCGAAATTGACAAGGCATGAGAATTCAAGATTGGACTTCGAATTTTCGGGAACGTCCAGGTCAGACTTTTGGACGATCTTCCTTGACAATCGACAGTGTCGGTTGAGCCGAGTTTTTGAGAAAGGGATTTCGGACCAAGGAAACGAGCCTACGAGGACGTGGCCCGGGCAAGAGTAGTGTGGGCCACACGCCCAAGGTGGGATGGCCACCGTGGAAAGCCCGAGGCAAGCAAGTGAGCCCGTAGGGCCAAACCGACCCTTAACCCTTCCGAGCCCGTTGTCTAACCTTGAGCCAATTCGAGCCCAATAAATTCCCGAGCCCGTTCCTATTCATTTTTCGGCCCATTTCCTAGGCCTGCCTTTCACTTTCAGCCCAAGGGCACATTGGAAAATGTGTAAGGTGGAAATGACCAAAATGCCCTTGGATATTTTGAAGAAAAGTCAAAGGAAGAGAGAGAAGATGATGTCATGTTTTGTGGGGACTTGAGCCAAGCCATTAATGGCATTGATGAGGCCTAGAAGCAGCCCTCAATGCACTCTCTCTCCTCCTCCTTCAGCCCTCCAAAAATCGCAGCCCCTCTCTCCCCTTCTTCCCTTGCTTTCCTGAAATTTCAGTTTCTGACCTTCCACCGTAAATCGAGTTNAGTCCTGGGACGTCGCTTTCAATCGGCCAAGAGAAGGGGTTGTCGCGTGCTCGGGGTTCGGGGCGTGACAAGGGGAATGTCGTGCGGTACCGGACCCGTTGGTAGCAGCTGACGTAGTCCTTAGAGAGAGGGAGAGGAGCAAGTTTAAAAGAAGGACCGAGGAAGGGGGAGGGATAGAGCTTCCTCGGTGGAAAATAGCGAGGAGAGGGAAAAAAACAGAGAGAGCAAGAGCGGCTTGGGAGAGGTTTTAGGCTGAGAGCGAGAGAGAGAGGGTACCGTGAGTGAGATTAGAGCGAACAATCGAGAGTAGAGAGTAGGAAAGCAGCTTGGCCGCTCCCGAGACTCCGCTTCCTGGCGTCCTTTCTCTCCGGTGAGTCTTCCTTTGAGTTCACTCCTCTTCGGTCCGAGGACCTCGTCTCGGCGACGCTAGGGCGGCCGGCCACGGTCCGGTCTGTCTCGGCTCGCCTGTTAGTCGCCGTCATCGAGCCGGGTAGGACCCCCATCGCTCAAGCGAGGTCGCTCCGTGCTGCTTTGTTTTGAGCCCGCCGGACAGAGGCTCGCGCGGCTTCGGCTTGCTCGAGTCCCGACTCCAACGGTGCTGCTTTTTCTTGCTTCTAGACCCCGCTTAGTTGCCTATGTCTATTTTGGTCGCGTTTTGATGCCCCGTTAAGTTATCTTTTGCCTCCCCTCGGTCGACGCCCGTCAATTGTCCGACGAAATGTCTATTTGATGTCTACGAATGTCATGGCTGCCTTGCTCGAACTGTGGACCTCTTGCTCACGTTCTGTGGGTTTCTGTATGTCATGGTCACGTTTCTTGCTTCATTCCTTCACGGTTACTTTTGCGCGTGTGGTGTGTTTTGAGCTCATTGTTCCGGTGAGGGATGGAGGCCAGCGGTGCTTCTTGCAGGGAGGGCGTGGGGGATCGGGTGATGAATAACAAGCATCCAGTCTGGTGTCTTCGGTGAAATCGACGGAGGCTTGTCTACCTTGCTGGCTTTTGCTTGGGAGGCCTGAGCATTTGGAAGGTGAGATCCTGGGGAAGTTTCGGGGAGGGTGTTGCGTAAATGAAGACACGCTCCGGGAAGGAAAAGAGAGGACAGGGAGATGAGAGAAAAAAGTGAAAAAGGAAAAGAGAAAAGGAAAAGAAAAGAACAATAATAATAGAAAATAGAAATTAAAAAAATAATGTTTAAACATTAGGGTTTTATTTGAAATAGGTTGGATCCGAGTCATTGGATTGGGTTAGCGGGTCGGACCTGTTTTACCGGGTCCGCACCCGTCTTCCCGAATATAATAATATTTAAAAATTTAAAAGAAAAGAAAAAGAGTATTAAATAATAATAATAAATCATAATTAGGTTTAAAATTTTCGAAATTTCGAAAATTCAAAAGTTCAAAAAATTTTAAGAAAATTCAAAAATTAAGAAAAACTTTTAAAAATTCGAAAATCCAAAAATTTTAAGAAAATTCTAAATTCGGAAAATTCAAAAAAAATTAAAAATTTCTTTAAAAAGTTTAAAAATTCAAATGAAAATTCGAAAATTCATAAAAATTTTACAAAATTCCAAAATATTCCACAAAAAGAAAAGAAAAGGAATCCCCCAAAAAGCTTTAAAAAAATAGTTTTGGGTAATCTTCTCTTAAAAAGTGGAGCATTTTAATATAAGATTGTGTCTGAAGTTGAAGAAGCCCTTAAGACTCTATTTTAGGATTTCAATTATCGTTAGAGACAAATACCCTTAATTACAAATTTTTGATATGATGATTATGGCTTCCCTTTAGCTTAGTTAGGATTGGCATTTATTTAACTCTTAATAAATTATATGCTTGTTTTCCCCTTACAATTTATTTAATATTTCTTTTGATTGTTGATTTTAATGATTACACACTTGTATAATCATCTCATATGTTAATAGATAGGTCTAAAATCAATTCAAATTATTTGACAAAAGTCTTTTTAAAATGAACAATATTATATACTGAAATTGCACTAATTGATTAATTGATGTAATCAAGTCCTCAACCCTAAATTTTCTAGTTGCGTAGAAAGTGAAATAGATTCACATGTCTCATTTGATTTCCAACCGATCTCAATAGGCTAGTGATGACTCATCATTTGAAGCTTTTTATGAAAACTCCAATATCACACGAGATATGAGCTTAGGAGAGCTTGCCCCTAGTTATGAGTCGTCTTTTAGGCAATACGTTTAAACCTATTTCCTCTCTTGAGGGGTAGGAAGCGTTGTCGCGACCTATTTCTTCCGTCCCGGATGGGGGAAAGGAAAATCGAAATAAATAGGTTTAGGGGTATTGTCCAAAGGGTGGATCTAGGACCCTCGTTAGACATGGGCTCTCCCAAGCCCATACCCCGCGTGACGTTGGGTGTTCATGAAAATCTTCAAATGAGGAGTCGCCACTAGCCTATTGGGGTCGGCTAGAAACCAAGCGAGACATGTGAGTGGGCCTCACTTTCTACGTAACCAGAGATTCTAAGATTGGAGACTTGATTACACTAATTAACCAATTAGTGCCCTTTCGGTACCTAATCTTGTTCATTTCAAAAAGGACTTTTGTCAGGCAGTTTGGATTGATTTTGGAATTAACCACTAACATATGAGGTGATCATGTGGGTGCGCAATCATCAAAATAGCAATCATCAATTAAAGAAAGCATTAAATAAATTGCATACCAAAATAAATCCTAATTAAACTAAGGGGCAAATCATAATCATCGCATCATAAGCATGCATTCAAGGGAAATTATATCCGAGGATACTTAAAACTCTAAGGTAAAGCCGTAAGGGCTTGCTCAGTTTTGAGCACAATTTTAGACTGATGATTTTTCCGACATCTTTTAAAGAGAAAATGGTTCAAGAATTATTTTAAAGCTTCTTAGGGAACTCTAAAACAAACTTGGAATTTTTTGGGATTTTTGAGAATTTTCTGAATTTTTTTTTTAAATTTCGAAATTTTAATGAATTTTTAATATTTTTAATAATTTTTTGATTTTCTGAATTTTTGGATTTTTTTTATGATTTTTTTTATAAAAATATAATTCGGACCGGGTCAGGAAACCCGGCCCTGCTAACCGGATTCGGACCTGGTTGGTCCGGGTTGGGCCACAAAAGACTGGGCCGGCCCAAAATCACTAAGCATTGAAAAAAAGGCCCACGAAATTCTTTTTTTAAAGCCCACGAAAAATTCATTTTTTATAGAAAGAGCCCACTTCTAATTTTTGTCTCTCGGCCCAGCTATCTCGGCCCGCGACGAACCCAGCCCGGCGTACGCAAGCCCATGACGAAGCCCACTTTCCTATTTTCCTATTTTTTCTATTTTCCGATTTTTTCCCATTTCTCTTTTTTTAATCTTTCTTTTTTGTCTTTTTCTGCTCCTGCAGATTTCTTTCCTCTTTCTGCATGCATGCGTGCCTCTCTCCCTGCGTTTCTCCCTCCATCGAATCTACCCTCAACGGAGCTATGTTTCGGGCACGCCTAGTTTGCCGAGACATCATCATCGACGGACTCAACACTAGGACCTCGTGAGATAAACGGGAAAGACCGACTAAGGTGACCCCTAACCACGGGCTTCTCCGGCGAAGGGCGTGTCTCCGGCGGGAGGGGTGTGCGCGAAGGCCGGTTCGAAAAATGAGAGATGTGCCACCAAAAAATCAAAGAAAACAACGATGAAATTATCGAGACAACAGTATCAGAGCAGATTGTGTAGATAACAGAGATCTAAGCACCGGTTTTAAGGATTCAAGTTCGCTTCCTCAGTGAAGCATTTTATCAAACATTCGACGTGCGTGAATAAAACAAAGGGGTCTCGACTCGAGTCAAACTTAGACCGGGCCTAGCCTTCTAACTAAACACGACAGCATACAGAGAAACCTTCATGGAGGCACGACAGGGGCCGGGGCTCACGCGAACTAGTCGGCGCGAGCTCCGGCCCGTCACTTCGTCAAAACGAATAGAAAGGTTCGAGAAGGCCTACCAGGAGAGAATATTGCGGTAAACGGCGACAAGCGAGCGAACTCCGGCGACGTTTGACTCCTCTTCTAGTTTCCCTTCTCTTTGGCTCTCTTTCTCGTGCCCGAGCTTCTCGGTTTTTTTTTTGGCAAGACTCGGCTTTCCTCTTTCTTTTCCTGTTCGAGTTCTCTCTGTCTCCGTCTCCCTCCTCTCTCAGATCTCGTTTTTTTTGGAACAGCACTCGGCTCTCTCTTGCTCTCTCTCCCTCTCGGGTTCTCAGTCCGTTCTCCCCCCCCTCCTTCTGCTTTGCTCGCGTGCTCTGACCTGCTGCCGTTCTGACCCGCTGCTGCTGCGTTTTTTGCTGGCTTGCTGTTGCGTTTCTACCTGTCTTTCGGCCCTGACTTGCTTCATCATCATCATTTTTCGTCCTTGCTGCTGCTGCTCTCCCTTTCTGCTTCTCTGCTTCTGCTCTGGCCCTCCGCTGACCTTTGCCATCTTCTCGTCTTTCTGCTCTCTGACCCGCCGCTTGCTTCATCATCATCTTCTGTTTTCCTGCAGGCTGCTTCGGCGCGAGAGAGAAGAATGGAAGAAGAAAAACGAGCGGGCCGGGCCGGGCCGAGGAAGAAAGAAAAAGGAAGTGGGACGGGCCCGTGCGAGGGAAGGGAAAGGGCCGCGTGGGGGCCGGGCGGACCCAGCCCTGGCCCGGCCTCTTTTCGATTTTTTTTTAAAATTTTTATTAATTTAATTAATTATTTTTTATTAATTTTTTTTTATTAATTTTTTTTATATTAACTTTAAAACTAGTGATGCAAATGCCCCTAATGTCTATATGCGATGCAATTTTAATGAAAGAATTTTTTTTGTTAAGAAATTAGAAACTAATCTCTAATTTTCCAATGTAATTAATAAATGCTAAAACAAATCGCCAAAATTTAAGTGTCAACACTTCTTTAACCCGACATCTAGCTTGGATGTTGATTCTTTTTAGTGTGCAATGGCCCGCACCGCTTGCCCCCCAAATTTCCGAGCTAGAGATCCTTTTCTTCCTTGCTAGACTAGAATGCATAAGGTGACATTGAGAAGTCCCACCCCTTGGAGGTTCTCCCTTCTATTTATTCTCCTTTGAGCCTTTTAAGGACTAGTTCAGGTCCAAGGTTATTGCATTTTATGTGCTTAATTTTTTGTTGATGCTTTTTGTTAATGCTATCTATTATAAACTTCACAAAAGAATCTCGTTCATACTTGAAAAATTGATAGTCACAAACCGATTGTTCATATTGACAAAATCCTCAATTCAAAATAGTTTTCTTATTTTTCCCAACAGAGCAACTTCAGCTCCTTCTCCTTGTATTACTCACCAAATAATAAAAGTTTTCCTTTGCCAAATAACCTTCTCAAAATTACATCCTTATTTCCTAACCTATTTCACACACACAAGCACACACTTCTATAAATTTCAACACAATGCCACCTTGGACCCTGCGTATGCCACTTTCTTGAAGACACACCGCTGGGCAACAAGACCCAACCAGACCCGACCGTGCCGCTCGACAGCATCACCCCCAACACCTTGGACAAGAAGCACTACCTTCAGCTGCTGAAGCTCCGTGGCCTTTTGACGTCCGACCAGACGCTGTACACAAGCCCCCCGACTTCGGGGATGGTCGTGAACAGCGCGAAGAACAGCCTTGTTTGGAGCTTGAAGTTCGCCCGGGTGATGGTGAGGATGGGCTTGATCGAGGTGCTCACTGGTAACCAAGGAGAGATCAGGAAGCTGTGCAGCGTCGTGAACTGAGAACGGGCCAGAGAATTTCGATTCTTTTGCCAGGATGAAGATTGGGAAAATGATCTATATCGTCCTTAATATTTATATTTATTCTTTGCTTGACTTGATTTGTTTCGACGTTTCCTTTGTTAATCGTTACGTTATTTTCCCATTACGAAGGCTTTGTATCGTTCCATTTTTGAATGTAAGTCTTTGTTATTTGGCTAAGATATGACTGAAATTCTGGGCATGCATGTGTTCGTCCTCTCTTTGATCTTGACCAAAACAATCATCATATATGGTCGAAATGTCTTATTTAAAGAAGAAAAGTTGTTGGGGTTTTTGTATAGTGTATACATTTCAATTAGTAAGATATTTCGACAATGTATATGATTGTTTTAATAAGATATTTAAAATCGGTATTTGAGTTACCAATGTAACCGCAGTAAGTGTTCCTTTTTTTTTCTTTTTTTTCCTGTTACTTTTCCTTTTGCCCTAAAAATTTTCCCCGAAAGGAATTACGAAATTTAGATCAAATCTCAATTCTACCCCCAACTTTTTCTTGTCTAAAAAAAATCATCAACTTCCACTCTAATTCCAAATTTGCTCGCATGTTCAAGATTAGCAATGTCAGGAGGCTGTTATCATTTCATATGAAGGTGAGGGAGTTGATGAAGATGTAGGCTTAAAAATAAAAATCTAACTAGCCTTGATATTGATAATTTTGAAGAAATTAGTGGCGACTAGTGGCGATTTTTCGATGTATGGGCAAATTTGAGATTAGAGTGAAAGTTGAGAATCTTTTCGGGGAAAAATTGGGATGGGTTCTAAAGTTGGAGATTTTTAAGGTATTAGAACTCATATTTAATTTATTTATTTATTGAGATATTTAAGATCAAAAGGGTTAGGTTATATGCTATAAGCACAATCATGACCCATTTCCTAACAATTGAAGTTTTTTGGTTAATCGAAATTGTAAAGTACATTAGAAAGCAACTTGGTTTAAATGTTGTTTGAAATAAAACTACATTTATAAAGGACTTTGGTTATATGTTTTAAATAAATAAAAAAGAAAACTGAAGGTTAGCAACTAGGACGCTTTGGCAAAGGACTTAGGCGGCTAGATGCTGATCAGAGCAAGCCAAATCTGGTATTGATGGCTCTTGCCAAGGTCATGCAAGAAACCAGATTGCCAGATCTAGCATCTAGCTTTCGGTGGCTCTCGCTTGAATTTGTGTGACCCTAGGCGGAAGATCGCACAACCCTAACAATCTCAAGCCAAGGTCACACAACCTTTTGGAAGAACCACCGATGTCAGATTTAGCTCACAAGCAATCGGATCTAACCTCACCATCACATACTTGTGAGGGGAAAACTAGATTTTGAAAGTCTAACGATGGTAAAGTTAGAAATAAACAAGTCATTAGCATTTCGGAATGTTCAAAGTCAACAAAGAGTGGCACTTACGTTGGGGTAAGAGATTTGGAAATACTGGCACAAGATTTTTTGAAATTATATTGCCAAAAACACCTCAACTTTGACTCGAAGGCCTTTAGAGGCTCAAGACCCATTTGAAATACTATGCCGAATGCAACCGGATGATAGTTATTGTAAATGGGTTTCCAAACGTCTCCAATCCAAAATCCATTCAAGATCAATTTAGGTTGAGATAGGTAGAAAATCCGATCAACATTAGTTTGCAAAAGTGGTCTTCCAAAATGATATGACAAATAAAACAATTTACTTGCCAATTTTGCATCATTGCCTCTCGTATTCTTTTCTTAGAAAATGAAGACTTTCTTAGAAAATGAAGCAACTATTTCTCTTGTCTCATATGAAAATAAAAAAAATTGGAATCCACTAGACAGTAATCGAACTTATTCAAACTTTGAACTCGTCTTGATGCATGCATGGTATGTTGAGGATAAAGAGAAAGCGTAGGAGCTTCATTTTGCTATATTATCTCGATTATCTTGTTGGGTATACAGATTTGAATCATATCCTCATACCATTGACAATAGAAGAAGCATCGGCTCTTTGACCGGCTTTTTCTTTGCTGTACCTCGCCCTCATTAGGTTTGTTTAAATCCACTTGCTCAAGGACCAAAATGATAAATAACAAAGTCAAAGGGGGCATGACGTGGATAATTGTACGGTTGTCCTCCACATCAACCAACTAATTTGCTCTAATATTTAAAATTTTGTAGGTTCTCATTACAAAGTTGGTAGCAATTTGGCATGAGTCATTTGATATAACCGTGGAAGAAGCACGTTTGGTTGTGATAATGGCTATTAAAATCACAAGTTTATAATAATTCGATTGCTTATTGTAAAAGTTATTCCAGTGTAATTTTTTTTATTGTAGCCAAAGCTCTAATGACGATGACAAGACACCCACTTCATTACTATTATTTTATAACTGCAATAGTTATTTTGAAAATACCCCTGTCAATTTTTTGCACTCACTCTACCAATATTGGATTATTATCTCTGGAATATTTACATAATGATAACACGTACTATAATTATGATGATATAATTAGATATTATATGATCAATGAAGAGAATACTAAATATTTTTTGTTAAATAAATACTAAATATTTTTTTATTGATTTTTGGTAAATACCAAATAAATACTAAATATAATCAGATATTATATGATCAATGAAGAGAATCCTAAAAATTGATTTGGCATGATGTTAGTTGCTTACTATTAGGTCCAAATTTTCATGATTAGTTATTATACCATTTATGATATCCTGATAATATTAATTATTTATTATACTAATTAAAACTTGAATCTTTGTATAATTATTATTATTTCACTCATATTGTTAATAGTTTGAAGAATAGTATTTGTTGAGGTTGTCCCATATCAATTGTGGAAGGGGTTGGTGATTGTTTATAAGTGTAAGAGAAAGTCTCATTATTTAAGCTAGCTTTTGAGGGTGGACGCCAATAATCTGCAACTCTCTCGTGTGACTATTGGATTTAGACTTTTCTCACCCTAAAAATTAACTGAAAGGATTAGGCTTTTTTACACTTATAAACCAACCACTAGCCCTTTTCACAACCGATATTGAATATTACCTGCACGTTTGGTTATGAAAGTGATAACTAGCATAGTGCAGTATTTATTTGAAAGTTATTGCACTTTATGTATTTAACTTTTTGTTGATAATATCTGTTAATGCTATTTGTCATAAACTTCACAAAGAATCTCATCCAAACATGAAAAATTGATAGTCACAAACTGATTGTCCTTAGCTCAAAAGAATATCCTTATTGTTATTTATACAAATCTTATATGTTGATGCTTTCAATCCTAAATTTCACAAATAATTTCACTAACACATGAAAATTTGATAGTCGCCAATTTGTAGTCATTAATCATATTCCTAAAATGTTAAAATGCATCTCTTCTTCGCACTTGGATATTCAACAGTTTCTTGAGAGAAGTTAGAGTTTGCAAAGTTGTATATATCATTTGGATTTATTGCTAGAAAATTTGAATGATATTCAAACATGTCCCTTATTTGGTGTATTTGATCGCTAGATTTGCCATCTCGTGGATAGTCTTATCTAGCGTTCATACAGGAACAGGCTTATGTGCATCCATGAAAATTAGTAGAGCTCAAAAAGATTGACTACTCTTTTTATTGGGGGTAAGTGAAACTAAATCAGAAGTGGCCTCATCTCTTCCATGAAATGGATCTAATAGAATAGACACTGTCGGCGCCTACTCCAACGGATTATTCCTTTATTTGTAAGATGTTTTCTGAGGTGCGGACCTCTGGAGTGCCAAAACTTGGCACAAAGGAGCACTTTGGTGCCAAAACTTACAAATGGTACACTTAAGTGCCAAAATCGGAGCAAAAGGGATCACTTAAGTGCCAACGGCGAAAAATTCCGGCCAAATTGCCACGTGTCCATTTTCCGACGAGTTAATTTGCTGACGTGGCATTTTTTTTAAAATAAAAAATCCACGTGGCATTTTTTCAAAATAAAAAATCCACGTGGCAAATTGTTTTAAAAAAATTGTCCACGTCAGATTTTTAAAAAATTAAAATTGATTTTATTTAAAAAAAAAAAAAGNTTTAGAATTATTTAATATTTTATAATTAATAATTTTTAAAATCCACGTCAGCCAAAACGACGTCGTTTTGGCTGATTTTTGGCCGATTCAATTTCCGGCGAGCCACGTAGGCAAGAATATTAATAAAAAATTGCCACGTAGGATTTCCGGCTGAGCTCCGACGACTTGGCACTCAAGTGATCCATTTTTTTTGAAAAGTGGCACTTAAGTGTACCATTTGTAACTTTTGGCACTTAAGTGATCCTTTGTGCCAAGTTTTGGCACTCCCGCTGTACTTTTGCCGATGTTTTCTTAAACTTATTCTGGACAACTTCAAACATTTCGACGAACTCGAAACATGAGCTTCTGACTTAGCAAAAGCTGACCCTACGAGAAAAGTCAAAAATGACGGAAGAAGTAGGAAGGGAGTGAGCTGGAAAAAGAGTAAGAATAGATACGAAATACAAACGGGAAGGGGAAGGAAAGAGTCAAAGGAGCAGAGAAAGAACTATTCAACATAATCTTGTAACAAAATAGTACGTTACGTACGTACCTATATATATAGTCATAGTTTGAATGGAAATGCATATTCGATAGTATAGGCACACATATATATAGTCAAAGTTTGAATGGAAATGCATATTCGATAGTATAGCCACACACGTTCCTTTGTTTTCCAAATTACAAAAGTCAATCTTTTGCTTGCGTACTCTGCACTGTTTCCATCTATATGTACCTTGCACAGAACTATTTGGATTCTCAGCATCTCTGCACCTCGCTTTTTCCCTCTCACCATAGTAAGTACTCCATTAGAAACATCCCCCAATTCAATTGAACTCAATCAAGTATGCCCTTCTCGAACGTCATGGCTTCGGTTATGGTGGGATTTCGCGTGCTCGTGTTGGTTCTCTTGCTCTCAGTAACTGCAATGGCGGCTCATCGCCCAAACTTGTCCCTGAAGGTGGGATACTACCGACGTACTTGCCCTTCGGCAGAAGCTATTGTCAGGAAAACTGTGTTTGATGCTGTTTCAAGGAACCCTAGGATGGCGGCAAGTCTCCTTCGCTTGCATTTTCATGACTGCTTCGTTAGGGTATGACAGAGTATCTATGCTCAAAAGTTTTGCCTTTATCAACTTAATTATCTTTCTTTAAAATTTTCATTAATTCCCCTTTCTACCTAGTAGGTAAGAGCTGTTGCTAAGACTCATATAATAAGTATTGGAAATGTAAGCTTTCTATTATGAGGCAATTAGTTTCTTTCTGTTTTGTAGCTACGAAATCAGTGCCCTAATTATACCAATATGCACAAAGCCCTAATTAGAGTTCTTAATTGCAAGACGTGCTTTTAGATAAGTTGATAGTTGTTTCATAATCTCTATACAGTTACTAACTCATTTGACTTATCTCAGGGCTGCGATGCTTCAGTGCTCCTAAAATCAACCCCAGCAAACCTAGCGGAAAGAGATCACCCAGCGAATAACCCTAGCATACAGGGATTTGAAATCATTGATCAAGCCAAGGCCCAACTAGAAGTCTCGTGCCCCAAGACCGTCTCATGCGCTGATATAGTTGCATTCGCTGCCCGTGACAGTGCCCACAAGGCCGGGGGCATGTACTATAATGTCCCTGCAGGTCGCCGTGACGGCCGTGTCTCTCGCCTCCCAGAAGTTACACAGAACCTCCTGCCACCAAGCTTCAATGCCCAACAACTCATTGCCAACTTTGCGAAGAAAGGGCTCTCGGCAGATGAGATGGTGACCCTCTCAGGAGCACACTCGATTGGAATCTCGCACTGCTCTTCCTTCTCAAGCCGCCTCTACGCTTTCAACGCCACACTTGCCCAAGATCCTTCCTTGGACCCTGCGTATGCCTCATTCTTGAAGAGCAAGTGCCCACCCCCGAGCAATGCGACGCAAGCAGACCCGACTGTGCCACTTGATAGCATCACAGCCGATACATTGGACAACAAGTACTACCTTCAGTTGCTGAAGCTCTGCAGCCTGTTGACTTCCGACGAGACGCTGTACACAAGTCCCTTGACTTCGAGGATGGTCGTGAAGAACACGAAGAACGGCTTTGCTTGGAGCGTGAAGTTTGCGAAGGCAATGGTGAAGATGGGCTCGATCGACGTGCTCACCGGCAAACAAGGAGAGATCAGGAAGCTGTGCAGTGTGGTAAATTGAGGATGTGCTAGTGAGTTTTGTTTCGACGTGTCCGGTTTGATTGTTGCGTTATTTTCCAATTTTAAAGGTTCTATGATGTTTCATTGCAAGTCTTTCCTATTCGGCAAAAAGCTGATTGAAATTCGGACCGTGCATGCGTTTGTCCTCTCTTTGATCTGACCAAAACAATCATAAATATTGTCGAAATATCTTACTTAAAAGGAAGAAAAGTTACTGTGGTTATTGTACAGCATACACATTTTATGTCAAATTGTAGAAGTTAGATTGTAAAAATATCGTCCAGACAATGTTAGTTGAATTAGTAATTTGACCGCAATAAATGTTTTTTTTTTTTTTTTTGTGAATTTGAGTTTTCAAGAGTGCTAAGTACAATATTGGCCCGTTTCCTTTCAACTTAAGTTTTTGACAAACGTTTGATTTAATATAGTATCAGAGCAAATGTCAAGTTTAAATCTCGCCACTCTCTCTCAATTTTTCTCCAACTCGACCTGTTATTTTTCTTGTTTGTCGTCTTGCTGGTAATCCTGTTTTACCTGGTTCGGCCCCATGACCATGATCTAGAGTGTGTAAGACCGACTTACATACGAGGGGGGAATGCAAAGTCAAATGTTATAAATATATTGTTGCTCATTTCCTAACAATTTAAGCTTTTTGGGAAAATGCTTTTTCTAGCAAAAAGGGTATCTCTGCAGCTCATATTTGCTGGATATTTGTCTTGGGAGATGAGGCTTTAAAACGTAATGCCAAGCGGGAATTGAGAAACCAGATAATCCAACTCCAAAAATGGTGCATGGATGACAAACTCATGAGTTTCTCAACTTACCCCGCACAAAGAACATAGCTACAAGCTAAGCCGATCGATCGCCATTGATTATGAGCTGCTCATAGTCTGCCGCATCATTTAATATTAACGACCAACCTAACAAAGTTGATGATTCAATGATTACGAAACTTCTAGTTGGCATAATTTTATCACGTCCCGAGGAAGTACATCCCCTATTGCCGACATAGACGGAATACATACGTGTCCGAGCAGATCAAAAGGCAGTTTCTCTCATCCATTCGTACATATCAATGAGGTAAGCATCAATAGCACAAAGGTATAAAAGTATTTCAAACCGTAGACTACCAATTCAATTATAAGAAACAACTAATCATTATTAAAAAATATCTCAGGCCAATTAAATAAGTTCGATAAACATTCGTTCGACTTTCTTCGTGTGGTTGATGTTAACAGGGCTAAAAGTTAATAGTATAAAGTTGAAGAATTATTTTAACCTTTCAAAATTCGAGCTTTTGTTTTTCCCTTCATTATCAAGATTTTACCCGTTGAAAATTATGAGCTTTTGTTTTATCCTTGATTATCAAGCAGATTGATCAATTTCATCAATCGCCACTTAAAACGTTAAATTTCTTCGAACCGCAAAAAGAAAAGAAAAGAAACCATTAAAGTTCGCTTGCTTCCCGTAAACCATTCAATTTAGCACTTTCATATTATATTCAACGAACACGTTTTTTAACAACTACGCTATGTTTGTTTCGTAAACAAATGAATGATTTGAAAATTATTTTTCAATATTGCTTAATATAATGGGAAAATGCCACCAAAAACCCCAAACTATGCCATTTGCAACAATTTTACCTTAAACTTTTTTTTTGTCACGAAAAATCCAAAACTATGTCATTTGGGACAATTTTACCCCAAATTATTTTTGTGCCACGAAAAACCTTAAACTCTGCTATTTGGGACAATTTTACCTTGAATTTTTTCTTGTGCCATGAAAAATCTTAAATTATGCCACACATTTACCCCAAACTTTTGAGCTGAAGGGCATTTTCGTCTTTTCACTTCTTCTTTTTTTTTTGTTCTCTTCCTCTTCTTGGCAAGGGAAGCCGGTGTTCGGCCAGGGCGGCACTCCCTGGCGTGGGGTGAGGGCCACCCTCCCCGATGTTGGGGGAGGGCCGCCCTTGCCAGATTGGGTGGGGCCGGCCCTTGCTTGGCTCAGGTGGGGCAAGGGTCGCCCCCGCCGGATCGGGGAGGGCTGCCCTCGCCCTTGGCAAATCTGGCAAGGGCAACCCTCCCCAGCGTAGGGTGAGGGTTGCCCCTGCTTGATTTGGCGGAGGCGACCCTTGGGCGAGGGCCGCCCTGCCCAAAAGGCAAGGGACGCCCGAGAGAGGGTCGCCCCCGCCAGATCCGGCGGGGGCATCCCTCGCCGGACATCGCCGTCAGCGAGGGTGGCCCTCGCAGGCTTCCCTCTGCCGACCATGGTAGAAGGGAAAAAAGAAAAAAGTAAAAAGACGAAAATGTCATTCAATTCAAAAGTTTGGGGTAAATGTGTTGCATGTGACATAGTTTAAGGTTTTTCATGGCACAAGAAAAAATTTAGGATAAAATTATCCCAAATGGCATAATTTGGGGTTTTTGGTGGCACAAAAAAAAATTTGGGGCAAAATTGTCCCAAGTGACATAATTTAAAGTTTTTCGTGGCACAAAAAAAAATTTGGGTAAAATTGTCCTAAGTGACATAATTTAAAGTTTTTCGTGGCACAAAAAAAGGTTCAGGGTAAAATTGTTCCAAAGGGTATAGTTTTGGGTTTTTTGTGGCATTTTCCCTAATATAATCAACCAATGAAAAATGTTTTCATTATCAAGAATAATTTATATATAAGCATTTTTGGAGATGATAATGAAAAATTTCATTCATTCATATTTAAGTGATATATGCGATTGTTTTTAAAGAAAAATTTTTCTAAATTATTCAGGTGTGGAAATATTCAATTGGAGAGGCAAATATGGGTTTGGAAGATTCAAACTCAAGACTTCCTACTTTTGATAGGATGTCAGATTTCATGGGACTGTTTTAAAAACTTAAATTATTAAATAAATTCGTGATTTATTATTTAAATATTCTAATAGCCTAAATGTCATTTGTGCTTTTGTGTTCTCTTTTTTAAGTTTCCACATGAATTGTTTTCTTGGCTGAAACCCCAGCTGAAAAATTGAAGGACGGCTAGACATCTTCTTCTTTTTTCCAATTTCATCGTGCCATAAAAATAAAAGAAATGATCCACTTCGAACACCCTTCAAATCATATTCCTCCACTCCATATTTTCGAATTCACTCAAGCATTTACATCCCTTCGGATGCAAACCATGCATCACAAATTCAAACCGAACTGGAAAAGAAACATCACAAAATAAGGTACACAAGATTGCCAAACCTCAAAGACAAATGAAAGAATCGAAACAAATAATGCATAGAGAATGAAGAGCAACTGCTGATCTCTTTTTGCCTAAGAAAGGCATAGAGCAACGCATCAGTATGGTGAGTACGATCAATTCACGGCGCTGCAGATTTTCCTAATCTCGCCCTGCTTACCAGTGAGCACGTCGAGCGAGCCCAGCTTCACCATTGCCTTCACGAACTTGGTCCCCCACACCGCACCATATTTCGCGTTGTTCAACACCATCCCTTTGGTCAACTTGCTAGTGTACAGTGCCTCATCGGAAGAGAGCAACCCACGATAAGTCAGCAGTTGCTGATAGTACTTGTTGTCCAGAGTGTTGGGCGTGATGCTGTCGAGTGCCACCGACGGGTCCGTGTTGGAATTGCCTTGGGGGCACTTGGTCTTCAAGAAGGCCGCGTACTTAGGGTCCAACAACGGGTCTTGCTTGTGCGTCGCGTTGAACGAGTAGAGACGGTTCGAGAAGGACGAGCAGTGAGAGATGCCGATGGAGTGTGCTCCCGAGAGGGTCACCATCTCGTCTACCGAGAATCCTTTTCTCGCAAAGTTGGCAATGAGTTGTGGTGCGGTGAAGGTTGGGGGAGGGAGGTTCTTGATCACCTCGGAGGCATGGGAGATGCGACCATCACGACGGCCCGAGGGGATGTCATAGTAGATCCCGCTGGCCTTGAAGACACTGTCTCGGGCTGCAAATGCGATGACGTCGGCACACGAGACAGTTTGGGGGCATGTGGCTTCGAGACGGGCTTTCGCTTGGTCAATGACATCGAAACCTTCTAAACTAGGGTTGTTCACAGGGCTATCTCTTTCAGCAGTGTTTCCCTTGGTTGAATTTAGGAGGATGGATGCATCACAGCCCTGAAACCAATGGGGAAGAGCTAACAAATCAGATCGTATGATATACTTAATGATGTGATAGACTCAAATTAGAAATGATCATTGCCCACTTGTTTTAGTTTTCACTTGGAACCCTTCTACTTTCTGGCATAATATACGAAATCGTGTATAGTAATCTTCGTAAACCTAGCTTTGCTCAATTAAGGAAGGTATGCAACCAAAGCACAACTCAGTGATGAATTGCTGCCTGCGCATGTGCATTGAGAAATCATTCTTCACATTCATTCTGCTGTAAAAAATCAACCGTGGAAAGGTGCAATTTTACACTTGACATCACTGAAAATACATATGTTTTCTCGCATTTCTTGTACTCCGTGATTGGTTTGTGTATCATACCATCTCTAGAATATTCAGGTGTTAATATGGCAACTATGTATTTTGACTGATATATGAGCATGCACCGACATATTATCGGAGAATCAAGAAAATGAATGACTAAGTAAAAACAAAGCACAAATCTTTCATTGGATGTGTTCATATCGAGCGTATTACCCTAACAAAGCAGTCGTGGAAGTACATCCGGAGGAAATCAGCAGCCAATCCCGGATCACTTAAAAAGGCCTCGTGAAGGGTGGCTCTGACCATTGCTTCGGCAGAAGGACATGTATATTTGTAGAATCCAACCTTGAGGGACGATGACGAAGATGGTGGGTACTTCTTCGTGGGGTGAGCTGTTGCAGTTACAGCAAGAACTAGGAAGAAGGAAGCGACCAGGGCTTGAATGGAAGCCATGGCCATTATTGCTCTAAGGAAAGTAAGAAAACCGATGAGGATATGAGGTTTTCCTTGCGTTGCTGGAGATGGAGAAAGCGCGTTGAGCCTGGGCATTTATATACAGGTGTGGTGTGGAAAGTCGTGAGAACAAGGGTGGACTTAGGGTTTACTTTTGGGGATGACAATACTATCTGCGAACGTGCATGGCTGTAACTTGGGTTGCATGTTGGAGAAGCTGTCACCCGTTTGAACACTGGATATTCTAGAACTCCTCAAATGGATGTTTTGTTTTATGCCATTTGCCTTTAGTATCTTTTTTCTAAGTTCTTTTTTTTTTTTTTGCGTTCACTTTCGACCGTTCATTTCTTCCTCTAAATCATTTTCTTCCCTAAGGTTTGTGGCCTCTCCGAGGGTTGTAAGGTTAGGACGAAGTCTAAGAGGAACATTTCTTTTGGAAGCTTTAGTGTAAGTTGGAAGCAAGTATGCTAAAGAATCCAACCATTCAAACAAGCAATATGAAATGCTTTAATTTTAAGATTGTGGTCTCTTCGAGGGGTGTAAGGTTAGGACAAAGTCTAACAGGAAAGTTTCTTTTGGAAGCTATAGTGTAGGTTGGAAGCAAGTATGCTAAAGAATCCGATCATTCAAACAAGCAATATGAAATACTTTAATTTTAAGATATTGTAGAAATACTTTAATTTTAAGATATTGTAAAAGAGGAAATTTAATATCTATTCTTGCGTGCTGTAATGAGTTATAAGGGTGGCTTTCCATAGCGAGCAAGACAAGGGGGCTTGCGAGGAATTTTCCTCTCGTCTATCATATTGAGAGTTTTGTGTTTCTAATCGGTAGAACATATTCACTCCTGCCAAATTTAGGAAATTTATGAGAAATTGCTTTCTTGTGACATTTGTCAAGACTCATGGCAAGCAATGACAAACCTCTCAATATATACTCATAAGATATGATCAATTCGACTGGCGAACCACTTGATGAATACAAGAAAATTTAAGCAATGTAAGAAATCGATGCACATATTCTTCTTTTTGATGTGTACAAAAAAAACTTGCGAATGCCTAAATTTGATATCAACCACTCACATAAGAAAAATTACGCTGATTATATATCTTAAAAGGATAAAAGATTACTCCCACTAGGCCCTCGCCACATTCTAGTTATATGGTACCAAACACCAATTTATAATGGAGGATTTCCAATAGTCGCATGATAATAAATTGATATACGCGTCTTAGTGGGAATTTAGTTAGCACGATCTACAACTGTACAGCCAATTTCTGTAAGATATTCCGTTTGACTATTAACGCCTTCTGTCGTGTCTTATATCTTGAGTCGGTTGACCAAGACAATTAAAGGTTGACAAGTTTTTTTCAAATAAAATAAGGAGCTTCGATATATATGAAATCGAAGTTGTTTGCAGTCCTATCCATTCGAGTGAAGAGGCATGGTGTAAGAAGGTGTTAGGAACGGAGAGTTGTCTAAAAAGTTTTAAATCTATTACACTTTTGTCAGTTCTGTTACAAACTTTTTAAATCGCGAACTTTTTTATGTTTTGTCAATTGAGTTCTAAATATTTTGATTGTATTAATTAAATCATAAACTTTTTACACTTTACCAATTAAGTCCATTTGGCTAATTTGGTTAGAAGTTACAGGCATAGACATAGGCTATCCTAAAAGGTATAAGCAGCACTGATGTGAACAAAATTTAATAATATATGATTATTTTTTCGATTTTTTATTAATTTTATTTTTTCTTTTCTTCTCTTTTTCTTCTTTACTTTTTCATTTCCTCTTCTCTTCTATTTTATATTTCCTTTTTCCTTTTTCCCTTTGCTAGTCTCATTAATGGCCAGCGCTGCTCTCATGTGAGGACCACCCTTGCCGCCCTCAAACAAGAGATGCTTAGGCTTGGGCGGGCGAAGGCCACCCTCACTAGATTATGGGAGGGCAACCCTTCGCTAGATCGACAATGGTGAGGCCTTCACCTACCCAAGGGATAGCTAGTGACCTCTGTTAGCCATTCGGTGGTGGGACAAAAGGGAAAAATGAAAAGAAAAGAAAAGAAGAGAGAAGGACAAAGTAAAGAAGAAAAAAAGTGAAAAAGAAAAAAGGAAAAATATAATAAAATATTATTAAAAATTATCAACATCAATACTGATTATAACACATAAGATGGCTAGTGTCTAAATCAGTGATTTCTAGTTAAAATTGTTCGAATTGATTGAAATAGTAAAATATGAAGTTGTTTAGGATTTAATTAACATAATTATAAAATTGAAGATTGAATTGGCGAAAATATAGTACGTTTAAAATTTTTTGTATAATTTTCCTAGTGTTGGTGCAAATAAAAATAGAGCATAGTAGGATAATAACACCCTACACTATAGTTTGGCAAAAATATTGCAATGTTGTGATTGGTTCATTTCATCTCAATTTGCGAAATTATACACAATTGTTTCATTATAAGGGTATCTACATCACGTTTTCGAAATATTATGCTCACCATAAACAATGCACGATTAGTTCCTTATATACGGTCCTCATTTGAGTCCATAATACCATGCGTTCCTTGAAACGCATCTTTTTTTTTTTTTTTTTAAATAAGTATATCACTCGAGGATTCTACTGTTTCTTCCGAAAAAGATGAAATTTTCGCCAAGCAGGCAGATTTCTGAAAAAATTGGTAAATATAAAAAAAATTGTCGATAAAAAAAAAAATACCAACTGCCCGGTTTTCCATTAATTTGTTCATATCCAATTTGGGGACATTAAACAGTAGAATGCTGCCTTGATGATATGATTGGGTGGAGGATTATGAGTTATCTAATTGAATGATTTGTGAAGAATACGATCCCAAAGTCAATACCATCTAAGTAACACCAAAAGTCCTAGCGAGATTCGCGTGTGGTTGGACATGGGTTACCCTCACGCCTACTCTTCTTTTCTTTCTTTTTTGCGTTGAATGCCACATTCATTGAATTCTGTATTGGCGCAAAAGAGCATGGCTAGTGGAATGGAATTGTATAATTGTTGACGACTTCTTAGACAGTATACACAAGGCAATCATCTAATTGTCCTTCAATAATGGAAAAATGACATAAATAATTCTTGAATTTTGCTTCGATATGTAATGTGGTCCTCAAACTTTTAATTTGTTTAATATGGTTTCTGAATTTTAACTCGATAGGCAATGTGATCTATGGACTTTTGATTTATTCAATATAACTTTTGAGCTATTGGTACATATTTAATTTAGTCCATAAACCAGATAATCTAGGGAATACATTGAATCTAGAGATATATAACTTAGAGACTATATTAAATATTTATCAAATCAGATATCACATTGAACAAATTAAAAGTTCAAAAACCACATTGCATATTATGTTAAAAAAGTTCATAAATTACATTACATATTAAGATAAAATTTATGAACCATTTATGTAATTATTTTTTTAATAATAGTGACATGTCGTGTTCAGAACAATGTGGGAGACACTATTGCCTCTCAAACAGTTGATTTATGATCAATTCAAGAACACATACATATGAAGGAGATGTATGCAAGTGTCTTGAATTGATTAACTAGGAAGAATCAAATCCCATGCCGAAACGGTCGAGAGTTCGAATCCCAGCTTCGTCATAGTATGACTTAACTGGTTTCACGTGTGTGGTAACTAACACGTGTGGCCCCCAAGGTTTACTCCCCCGGCTGTCGGCGGGGTTGATTTATGATCAATTCAAGAACACATACATATGAAGGAGATGTATGCAAGTGTCTTGAATTGATTAACTAGGAAGAATCAAATCCCATGCCGAAACGAACATGAATTAGCTTCCGACATTCTCCCTTGCAATTATTCCCGATCGTCTGGTTATTGTGTCTCGCCACCGTCGAATTCAGTTTGTTGCGGGCAGAGCTGACATGTATACGTTGTTGTCGCGTGTCAATCGCACAACGAAGTCAGGATTGAGTTGGCATGATCGGACACAGTAGCCATTACTCTCTTCTTCTTCTTCTTCTTCTTCTTCTTCTTCTTCTCTTTTCGATTAAATCATTGCGAGGAGAATGGAAATATATGAAATTGACAAGCGATTCAGAAGAGTAAGAGCATTTTTGGGAAGCATGCCTTTTTAACTCAATTATTTTTCATCCCTTCGGATAAAATCACAACAAATTACAATCAGAAAATCTCAAGCACCTGAATCGGAAAAATATCACAAGTTCAAAACAAACAAATGAAACAATTCACTCTGCGCGACGTTAAGAAAAGTAGGCATGAATGGAGGAAGCCCGCTTCGCTTGCATTATCTCAGTTCACCACGCTGCACACCTTCCTGATCTCTCCCTGCGCGCCGCTGAGCACGTCGAGCGAGCCCATCTTCACCATCGCCTTGGCGAACTTCGCCCTCCAAGCGGCGCCGTTCACCGCGTTGCTCACGACCATTCGCGAGGTCGAGGGGCTCGTGTACAGCGTCTCGTCGGTAACCAACACGCCGCGGAGCTTCAGCAGCTGGAGATAATACTTGTTGTCCAAAGTGTCAGGCGTGATGCTGTCGAGCGACACCGTCGGGTCTGCTCGGGTCACGTTGCTCGGGGGTGGGCATTGGGTCTTCAGGAAGGAGGCGAACGCCGGATCCAACGAGGGATCTTGGGCGAGCGTGGTGTTGAACGCATAGAGACGGCGCGAGAAGGATGAGCAGTGCGAGATGCCGATGGAGTGCGCTCCCGAGAGGGTCACCATCTCATCCGCCGACAGCCCTTTCCTGGCGAAATTAGCGATCAACTGTTGGGCGTTGAAGTTCGGTGGCGGGAGGTTTTGGGTCACTTCGGGAAGGAGAGAGACACGGCCATCACGGCGGCCGGCAGGGACGTCATAGTATATGCCCCCGGTTTTGTAGATGCTGTCGCGGGCTGCGAAGGCGACGATATCGGCGCACGAGACCGTCTTGGGACACACAGCCTCGAGCCGGGCCTTGGCCTGGTCAATGATCTCAAAGCCTCTCAAGCTAGGGTTGTTGGCCGGATGGTCTCTCTCGGCCGGATTTTGAGGAGTCGATTTCAAGAGCACCGAAGCATCGCAACCCTAATCAAAATTCAATGGTGAGAAGAAAGAGAAACAATGTTTAATGACATCGTGATATCTAAGAATGTTATCCAAACAATATGACATAACAAATTGAGAAATGATCGAGTAACTATCTGTAATTTATTATAAGAATAATAATATATTTTGTACTATAAAAATCAAATAATAAGTAATTATAAATTGTTGTGAGATCCATTCGTTCACAAATTTGTGGTTCATAACAAATTGTTATTTTTATAATAGCTTAAAAATTCTTATACTAGCAAGGCCCTACCAAATTCGTTTTTTTTTTTTCAAACTTTGTTAGATTTACTTAACCAAGTTTTGTATTTGATTATGTAACTTTCATTTTGTAATCTAAGGGCATGAATATAGAGGCCTGCTGCCTTCGAAGCACACAGAATACCCTACAAGCCCAATAAACTGATTAAATCCAACCTAGTGCATTTTGTATGTAAGTTATGGGATTTGAATAGACGATCTTTAGTTGTTGACATCAACATACCCTTACGCTCCAAGCAATTGTGTCAACCCTGAGGAGTTGACTAATTTTGTAACTTCCAATGGATAGTGATTGACAAAGTATTATGTGTCTTGAAGTATGTGTGCGCAAGGCCACGCCCGCGTATATGTATAGCGAAACGAGCAAGTAAATTAAAGGACTCGTGGAAAGGAGGCAGAGATGTTTCATGGTACCCTAACAAAGCAATCGTGGAAATGCAGGCGGAGGAGTCCGGCCGCCATTCCCTTATTCTTGGCAACAGCCTCATGCACAGTCTGCTTGACGATATACTCCGCAGCCGGACAGGTGTTCCTGTAGAATCCGACCTTGAACTTGGATGATGTTGGGCATGGCTTCCTTGCCGCCGAAGATGCGGCACAGCTGACCAGAACTAGGATGAAAGCCCATGAGATACCCAGGGACATCGAAGCCGCCATCGCCGATTAGTAATGCGCTTCGGCAGGTCGATTTGAATTTCTATATATGTGCTATTATCCTTGTGGAGTTAAGAGTATGAAGCCGGGGACGTACTTATAGGGAAAGCATGAGCACATAGAGAATTGCAAGTGGAGTTGATAATCTTGTTTTGGAGCTAGAACGTGAGTGCGTGTAAGAAGATGAGCTCATTTACTCCAATTAATTATTTTCTCGAGATGCAAAAAAATACAAGAAAATTTAACATAATTTGACAAAACTCTTTAGCCAAATTTTATACACAAGTCTGGTTTTTTTTTTTTATCAAGTCAATTTCTTTTATTTTATTTTGGTCGAAAGGGTCAATTTATTCCTTTTGCGGTGGATTTGACCAGGAATTGTCTTCTTGACATGACAAGTTGCCAAAAAACAGAAAGCAGTGTTGAAGAGGTCCGATCGTACGCTGCCCATACAGATGGCCGTACTGTCCAGCTACGTTTTGGTCGTGGGGACAACAAGTACATTGCCCATTCCGTTTGAAGAAGTCCCATCTTTATCATACTCATAATAGGGCAAATAGAATATGTTACATCAAAGTTGATAATTTCTCTCAATTAATACGAGTTTGAGACTCAATCTCCACCAACTAGAATTTTAGTAAGAAGAATTATGAGAGCTGCACCAAATCGTTGTTATTTCTATAATCAGTAATTCTCAATCATGTGGAGATGTCTCTTTGTTAATCTATATAAGACTATTTTTGATACCAATTTCTTGCCAAAATATCAATTATGAAATGGAGTGTTGCAATTCTTATTGGGTGTTTACCAATTAGCTTTCAAGTGCAATAGCTACACTACATTATGGTTTCTAACAACTAATTTTGAGAAGCTAGCCATTCCAATTATTAGGTGATGTGACTTTGAATTATATGTTATTAAACACACAAATCATGACACTACAAAATATAACCACGTCAGAAAATTATAATTCGGTCACAACGATACCAAACTCACTCTCAATTTGCATAACATATATGGATTGAGGATTTACAATTACAAGTGTCAAAATTGCTTTCTTTGGAAGAAATTGCTAGTTGGTATGAAAATTATTGTAATCAGGATAAGTTATTATAATAATACGATTAAACAAATGTCGCAAGCATTTCAGATTGTGACAGTTGATCAATTGATTTCTCTTGCATCAAGCCATCAAAAGTATGGCGATGCTAAAGCTTGGGAGCTTGTTTGTGGACGGGGGAATTAAGGGTTTTACTAGCACAAATTGGTGTGATTCAACCTCAATGCCTCAAAATTTGCTTTTACTGTGTGGTTCTGCATCATCAGTTCCAGATGTTTGGAAGATCCAAGACGTGGCATGACATTGATACCGCTAGTCTTCTGTGTGGTCAGCGAGTGGAGTCTTGCGGTCATCTCTTCTTTCCTTGCTCGTTATCGAGTCGAGTTTGGACAAGAATTGCTTCAGATCTGCTGCAGCTTGGTATCAAGAATTTTCATGGTGTCTACATAAGTCTCAACGGTTGCAGCTTACGGATGAGGCTGATGAGCTTGCCTGGAACGCCTCTTATCTTGTGTATTTGGAAGGAAAGGAATCGTGTCGTGCCTGAGAATGTTCTCCTCCGGCTAATAGAGTTATAGTTGATGCTAAGTTTGCTGCTAAGATTGCTTCTAAGGCACTATCAAGCTCCATTTCAGCAGATAAAGAGCATGAAACCTTGGTAAAAAGGTGGGAATGCCATCAAATAATCAGCACCAGATCAAGCGTACCGAATTAGCAAAGCCTCGGAAATCAATCTCAAAGCAATGAAACAATCTGACTTGGACTCCCCATGTGATAATGGCAAGTAGAAATAGAGGCGAGCCACTTCTAGGCTTCAACAAAGGCCAACTTCATCACTTAGGTCTGTTATCTCTGGTTCGCGACACTGGTGCAGCTTCTTGATCTCTCCTTTGTTTACCGGCGAGCACACCAATCACACCCATCTTCACCATCGCTTTAGCAAACTTTGCGCACCACATGGCTCTGTTCTTTGCCTTTTTTATTACGAAGTCCTCAGGCTTGTGCACGTCTCGTTTGAGGCCAACCAACCAAGGAACCTCAACAACTGAATGTAGTAATTCTTGACCAAAGCATGGATGCGTGATTGAAAACTATAGGGGAAGATAATCCTATTGAAAATTACATATATAATCCACATATATAATCCCAAAACTTTAACCTAATATGGAACATGATTTATTTAATGTAACCCTTAAATTATAGGTAAATATTCAATATAGTCATTTTAATTTACTCCGACGACAAATTACATGTTATTTGATAATGTGAATTATTATATTCAGAGCAATACTTTTACAAATGATAAGTGAACATGTCCATCTTTTTATCTATTTATTTTAGAAAAGAAATAAAAATTAGGGCCTCGACATGTTGATCGTTATTTGATAATTTGAAGAATTATATCACAATTTGAGATGAATATTTTACTCGGATAATCTAAGGCGTAACTTTTCTTTTTTGTTGCCCATCATTGAAACTTGACGAATTGGAAATCACATCAACGGATTCTATCAACTTAAATTAATTGGAGAACAACGTTGATCATTTTCATATAATTTAGAAATTAAATTGAAAATTTATTAGTATTCAGAGACCACCTTAAATAAACTAAAAGTTCGTGAACCATATCATATATTGGACTAAAATTCAAATATCATTTGTGTTATTTTTTCAAATTTGAATTGTTCTCGTTTTGATTTTACCAATTACATGATTAATTCGTCGATTCATTCAAATTACCACTTTACCTATTATTTGATGATATATGATTATTAATTTTCTTTCACCTTTTTAATATTTACAAGTTTTTTTTTAGGGTTAATGCCACGAAAAACCCTAAACTTTACCCCCGTGACAGATTTACCCTAATTTTTTTTTGTGATACAAAAAATCCCAAACTTTGCCATGTGTGACATATTTACCCCAAACTTTGCCCTGTGTGACACATTTACCCTAAACTTTTTTTTCTGCCACCAAAAACCCTAAACTATGTCACTTGTGACAATTTTACCCTGAATTATATTACTTATAACAAATTTACCCCAAAGTTTTTTGAGCTAAATGGCATTTTCGTCATTTTCTACTTTTTTTCTTTTTTTTTATTAAAGTCACCTGGGCAGCCCTCGCCGACGTTGGGCGAGGGCGGCCCAAGCCTGGGCAGCCCTCGCCGACGTTGGGCGAGGGCGGCCCAAGCCTGGGCGACCCTTGCCGGCGTCGGGCGAGGGCCGCCCTCACCCGATCTAGCCTAGGCGGCCCTCGCCCGACGCCGACGAGGGCCGCCAGATCCGGCGAAGGGCCGCCCTTGCCGGATTTGGCTTGGGCGGCCCTCGCCCTCGCCTGGGTCGCCCTTGCCCAACGAGGCCTGAGCCACCCTCGCCAGCTTTCACTTCAATAAAAAAATAAAAAATAAAAAAATAGAAAATGACGAAAATGCCTTCAGCCCAAAAAACTTTGGGGTAAATTTGTTATAAGTAATATAGTTCAGGGTAAAATTATCACAAGTGGCATAGTTTAGAGTTTTTGGTGGCAAAAATTTTTTTTTAAAGTAAATGTGTCACACGGGGCAAAGTTTGGGATTTTTTTATGTTACAAAAAAAAGTTTATGATGAATCTATCACGAGTGGTAAAGTTTAGGATTTTTCGTGGCATTATCCTTTTTTTTAACGATGTTGAAGTGACCAATAAAATTAGGATCAGATCACAGGTAGCGTCAGATAGAAATTTACATTACATTGTCATGTAATTAAAGCGTGTTTTACCCACAGTACTAAAATACTTCATCCTCATTGGGGCTTGTATTGACGCAGGGGACTGGCTTAAACTCCTTGGGCGTCGCCGAAACCGACCCTGAAGCTCCCGATGGAGGCTCGCTGCAAGTTCTGGCTGCCCAAGAAGAACCGATTCTGCGCCAACTCCCCTCTCAACGATTCGCCGTGAGCTCAGGATCTTCTCTTTCTTCTTGGGTTTCTCTTCAATTCGAACTGTTTTTTGTTTATTAGATTGAACTCGCCAAGAAATGCTCGTCGCCAGGTTCTGTGGCAATCACACTCCGAGGTCTGATGCTCCGTGGATCCCATGCCCACTCGACCCGTCTCAGTAATTCTTCCATTCCCTTTTTCCCTCTTGCGTCGTTGCTCTGATTATATGTTCAAGTTCACTTTTTTGTTCTTTTTGAGGTTTTTGGGTTTTGATTGTTGTTCGGCTTGGTTTTCGCTTTCTTTCTTGTGCCCGTGCTTTGGTTTGAGAAGCTCTGTGCTTCAAGAGAACTTGGAAGGGCACGTAAAGAGATGCCCATTTCTCAAACAAACGCGGTCCTTGTCCCTCCAGCCTTTTTACCAGAAGGGTATCAATGCTGGTAACGAGGACGACGATGCTGGGCCTTTGAGTAATTCATTGTCAGGGCATCCTGATAATGTTACTTCGGAGATGAAGAGGAATGCGGTGCATGGTCTGAGTGTGCCGGAGTTTTGTAGTCTGATTGACAAGATCAAGTCTATGCACGAGTCAGTATGCGGGGATATTAGGGACTCATTCAAGGTTACAGATGCTTGCAATGTCTGGATTAAGGGACAAGTTGATAGGTATCTTAAGATGTTCTCAGTGATTTTTTTTTATCGTACATTTGCTCTGTTGGTGATAGGAGTTGTTCTTTGCAGAAAATTGCCATTTCAGGAGAAACATGTGATTCAACAGGCGTCGATTCTAGGGAATATGGAGGAACATGGGGTTTTGAAGAGATTTGATATGAGGGATAAGTGTGATAACGAGGGACAATGTGTGGATGATGAAAATAAAAATAATGTTCCTGCTGTTGTTGAGTTTGGAGCAGGGAGAGGTTATTTGACGCAAATGCTTGCTGATTGTTATGGGATCAATAGAGTCTTCTTGGTGGAGCGGAAGTCATACAAGCTTAAGGTGAGTATTGACTTTTAGAACAGTACATTGTCCATTGAAACTTAACTTGCTTTTTCCAGATTTTGCCTAGTCTTGAGCTGCATTTTTTTCATTGTTTATGTCATTCAAATGCTACTTCTAGGCTGATCGATCCTTGCGACAAAAAGAGAGCTTGTTATTAGAGCGCTTGAGAATTGACAGTAAGGTTTTCAAGTTCTTCAGTATTCTGGATTGCATTATTCAAATTGTCAAATTGTGCTTTCATGTTTTAGTCGGGTGGGAATACTGATTCATTAAAAAGTGTTATTAGATTGTAGTGTTTAATATATGTGGCAGAGCATCAAATTCTCTCTGGATATACACTTTGCTTGTTTAAAAACCAAATATTGAAGCATCTAAATTGCAAATCTATTCCTTCATGACAGGGAGATGTCTTCATATATGTGAGAAATTGTTTTGCTTCATTACCATTTACTAGCGAGGATATAGCTATTGTTGGTGATGGTGAGATGTCGTCATATTATGAGGGATTGTTGTGCTTCTTTAGCATTTGCTAGTTAGGCTATAGCTATGGAAAGACGTGTTCCTGGTGGAAAATGTTTGCCATATTTTTTTTCTGCACCTAACTTTAGAGTGGTAATAATTCTGGTCTGGGCTGATTTACAAGAGATGGTTATTATCTACCAGTCAGATAGGAGAGGCCTCTACTGTTCTGTAGTTCATTTCAAAGAGACAGGGACCAATTCTGAATGCCATTGATGTGACAAGAGTTGTTTCGTTGTCAACTTGCTAAGATTGCGTAAACTAGTATAGGACTCTACAGACATGCTGACCATGTTGGCAATTTCTTAAATTTTCTGTGTGTAGTTTGAGAGAAATGTGCAATTTTATTCCATTTGTCATTAATAATGCAGTGAAATGTGAACTGGAAAAGAATACATTGGAGTTGCTTCTTTTGCAGTTGAGGATCTAAATTTGCATGCTGTTGAGTCTTTATGGGGATCTCCATTCTTGGCTATTGGCAAGCATCTCTGTGGTCCCGCAACAGGTGATTAGAATGCTTGTTCAAAATTTTGCTAGCCCAAGAGACATGAATGCCAATTCAGTCATAAAGGAAACAGCGTTTATACAAAATAAACCTGAGCTAACTCTTGGTGCAGATTTGACTTTAAGATGTTGCTTATCAGAAGGGAATATTATTGACGATGTTCAGAAATGCCCTATACAAGGCCTAGCTATTGCAACATGTTGCCATCATCTTTGCCAGTGGAAACACTACATAAGTAATCTATCATCCTGTTTTTAGATTATCATTTTTAAGAAGGTTTTTTTTTGTTTTTTTGGGTACCTGGTTGAAGCTGACCTTGCAATTTTTTATCTCCAGATAAGAAATATTTCTTGAAATTGGGTATCAAGAAGGAAGAATTCCATGCCATCACGTGGTTTACCAGCTGGGCAGTGGATGCTGATCATGGCTCGGATCTTTCTGATGTTAAGGATCCCAGATTGCATCTTCCAACCATGTAATCATCTGAAACTCTTACATTGCAATTGCTCAACTGCGATTAACATCTTTGATTATGACATTGACCTTATGAATTGATACTCTCATTTTGAATGTCTGTTGACATTTGCCTCAGTGAGCAGGAAGAAGATGGAGACGACGTGACCCCTGTTAAAGACATTATCGGAAAGATGGAAGCGGTAGAAAGGGCTGTGTTGGGCTTCATGTGCAAGCAGATCATCGACATCGGGAGACTAATGTGGCTAAAGGATTGTGGACTGGACGCACAATTTGTCAAATACGTTCCCCCAAGCATCTCACCAGAGAACCATTTGTTGATTGCCAAGAGGGAAACTCGATCATGATATAAACCATCTACGCCTCAATTTCAGGAACACGGAGCATCTTCTGCTTCTCAATTTTGGTCGAGGAATTTACGTGTGAAACTTTTGGTCTGAGAACGGATAGTATAGCGTTTAAAGTTTTGAATGTGAATGAGGTTTCAAGGATAGATGCCCTGATACTGAAGTTGATGGATTAGCGTATCCGGGGTCTAGTCCAAACCTGTACACCTCAGCTTGAAACCCAATGGAGGCTAATGCCTAATGCTAGTTTTGAGAATGTGATTCCTTAGTATTTTGCTGGCAATTAATCTCGAGTGCGCATCTGATTCCTTAGCATCGAGGATAGTGTTTTGATAGGTCTTTGAATCGCAAAGTAAGATATAATCATCCGTTATATTTATGAAGTAATTTTATGCCGGTCCACTTCACTCTAAAACTAGAACAGAATGTACATCGTCGAGGAGCAATTGTTGCATGCACCTGTTATCCATTATATTTCGAGTTGATTGGTAGTTGCCACGTGTCCTTCGCTTAAATTTTGCCCATCTGAAACTCATGATTGATAAACTCACCAGGCATTCCATGGATGGGCCTCGTGAGTCAATTCTACTGCCATTAAGTTTTATCAGGCATTTCATCAGTAGGCATTATGAATTAAATGCATCGTTGTGGCCTGATGAGGGGTGTTTGCCTTTAAACGTTTTGACTCAGATTTTGGGCTAGTGTCAACAAGCACGTACTTCAATTTCATGAAGTATCATTGCAATTTTGTTTGGACAGTGATAACCGGGCCCTAAAGTTAGCAACAATTTTGCATGATGTGATTCTTGGTGCTATACACTCTTGTTTTCTTCTCAAATCTCTAGCCCCTCGACAAGGATTACATTGCTTTCAAATTGTTTCTGGTAATATCAAAGAGAATTACATGCCGCAATGTAAATGCCACAGCACCAAAAAATATCTTTTTGGTTATTATGAACGAGTAATAAATTTAATTGATAAGGGTAAAGTTTGGTAAAAGTAGAAATCATCAATAAAAAACAATAGTTGATAACTTAATGACCCAACAGCTCGAAAGAATTAACAAAAATGGACTCAAAAATCTCGGAAGTAACCGTCAAAGTAATAACCATTAATGTATTGGAATAAAACAATAAGTAATAACCATTAATGTATTGGAATAAAACAATATTAGGATGGTGGAGTGAAAGAAATCGTAGAGTAGTGGAGTCCATATAATCATCAATTTAACCATTCAATAATTATTTGTTACCTCCTTTTGTAACTTTTGTTGATAATCGTCGATTGTAAACTTTAAATAGTCACATCGTACTCTTCAGAGGTCTTCCGCACACGAACTAACAATATTGTTATCTTTTAATTATCCTTTCATTCCTGCATAGTAGTTATAATTTTCAGACTCACATCATTGATTCGATCCAAGCATCTTCCTTAGTTGACAGTTTCTATATTCCTATCATCAATTTCGACGGTATCTTCATTCTATATTCCAGGTATTTTGTTGTCAATTATATTCCGGCGTTGCATCTTTACATTCTACTTTGCTTGTCATCGATTATATTCCAGTGTTGTATCTTTACATTCTAATTTGCCAGTCATCAATTTTATTCCAGTGTTCCATCTTTATGTTCTACTTTGCCATATATAAAATTCCGGCAAGATTTGTATAGTTTGGTTCTGTTTGAAGCGTTTATATTCTCAGACTTTGTCATCGATTGAATTCCGGCAATTGTGTGCATTTGGCTCCATTTGAAGTAAAGTTACCGGTTCTTCTATCTACTCGTGATATTTCTTATCTAGAATCACCACAGGACTTGTTTCCTCTATTAAAATTCGAAAAACGACTTTTGGTGAAAAATATTTTATTGTCGAATCCAATTCGACCGAAACAAAAATCAACCGTCCTCCAATTGACCAATTCTCTATTTCACCTTTCATCAAGATTCACCTGATGACGTTGAGTTCTAAATAAATATATGCAAAGCATTGTCTACTGCTCTCAATGTAATGTAAGCCAAAAGCCAGTTTCTTTTATATTTCTTTGCACTATCACTCCCTTCCAATTCAGAAAAAGAAAAATTTCCAATCGTTCCGCTCTTGATGGAGCATGTGCAGCATCATCAAGATCACAACTCATGTCTAAGCCTGTTCACCAAGTCCAAATTTCAAAGGAGCACCATCCAAATAATAGTCTCAGTCTCGATGGTTTCTCAGATGTCATTGTTCCCTCTCTCTTCTGTTCTCGTCCCTCTTCGCTTCTGCTCCTTCAAGAGCTTTGATTTTTCTGCATATTCCTTGGAGCTGCAGTCTCTCAGCTACGCCACCTGCAAAAACTACGTGTTCTTGCTCTCCAATGGGATCTTGGTGATCATTGTCGGGGGCTGCACGATCGAGACTAGACGGTCTGGTATCGCTCCTTCTGGTCCACAGCCTGCACATAACGATGCTTGGTTCAGTGGACATGGTGGTGATTTCTCGAATGAATTGACGGAGGAAAGAGGAACAACAGATGCTGAAGAAAAGCTTCCAATGGCTGTTAAAGGGGACTTCTTGATTCAGAAAGATGAAATTCAAGATCAAGGAAGTGAGCTGATATCGACGGAGGCAACTCAAGATGGCGAAGACAACGAAGCACATGGAGAGTTGAGCATAGAGGAATTTAATAGGAAATGCGACAACTTCATAAAGAAATTAGTTAATATTACGAAAAACCTTAAATTAGTACACATGTGATAAATTTATCTGAAATTAATTTTTTTACATCAAAAAACCCCAAATTTATATGCTTGTGACAAATTTATTCCAAACTAATTTTTTGACTACCAAAAATCCTAAACTCGTATATTTATGACAAATATATTTTCTTTTAAATTGGATTAATACCACAAAATTGATACAACTGTAACAAACAGAGAGTAAAATCTCAAATTAGTAAACCAGTTAACTGTCACATGTTATCCAATTCAGTAATTTGATAATAAAATTTAACAGAAACTAACATAAAGTAAATTTGTTACAAGTGTACCGGTTTAAAATAAATTTGAGGTTTGTGGTCAAAAAATTAGTTTAAGATAAATTTGTCAAAAGTGTACTAATTTTAATTTTTTGTAATATTAACCAAAAAGAAAATCAAAGGAGAACCTTGACGTTGAGATGCTGTAGCTCTCTAATATCATATTTTAAGACTTCTTAATTCTCTTGTAATGCTACCATCTTTAAACCGTGGTGGGTCCGATGTGTATATTCTGAACCACATGACAACTATGATTTAGCTTTTCTTTGGATCAACATATCATCTCTTTATCGACATCAAAACATGAAGATTAAGTGATCTTAACCAAAGACCAACATCTCAAGCTTGAGTTTTTTTCTTTTTTTTTCGGGGGTCGGTAGGGCTTGAGATTGTTGAGTACATTTTATTCTATCCCATTTCCTCCAAAGCATTTTCTTTCATTGGTGAAAACCCAGGGCAGAATGGAGGCCAACTCTTTAGCGTGCTCTTTCTGGACAGTCCACTAAACTTCTGTTTCTTTTTTGAACTCGACACAGAAACTACAAGAATTATCAAGTTTTGAATGTAAACGTGCCTTCAAGTATAGATGCCCCTGATGCTAAGTTGATCTTTTTGGGGTCAAGTCAAACTTGAACACCTCAGCTTAGACTCAATGGAGGCTAATGCTTGCTAGGTTTGAGCAATGAATCTTCGGACACAGAAAATGCAAGGAAGAAGAATAGTCAAATCATGTGCATCCCATGTGGATCCGATCCAATTCACATTACCTGATGGATCATGCAAACTGAGTCGATATGCTCGTAACACGGTCAGACTTCTATTTTTATTTAGCAGTTAGGAGATGTTCGGATCAGCTTTTGTGCATCCTGACTTATTCGCGCCCCTTGCATGATTCAAAGGACGCTGCTTTTCCACTTCGGTAGGCTGCTACGACACGTCCCTGGAGTGTGAACTCGACAATATTCCTCGGGCGACACTACTGCAATCTCCCTCTTGTCCGCACTCTTCCCGAGAAACGCTTGCAGACAGCAGATGCGGCGTCCGACCATCGAACCATTTCTTGCTTTCTATCCTAGTCCGATTTCGCTTCCCCCATCATTAAACTATGCGAAAAGGATCTTCCAAGTGACGCAGATCTTGTCAAACAAGCCATGTCTTGATCAAACCAAACCTATCCACTCCCCCTCGCTCTCCCCGCTCCTTTATAATGCCTCCACTCCACCACCACCATCTTCACTGCCCCTCCGTAACTCGCTCTCACGCTCATCCATTCGCTCACTACTAGCTCGCTCATCCATTCCGCCGCTCGCTTTGCTCCATCAGATGGACGAGCCCAGAGGAACAGTCGTCTTCACCACCGTCGGCCGCCCCTACTACGGCTTCGACGTCTTCTCCCTTGACCTCACCTCCCGCCGCGAGCGCCGCCTCACCGACGGCCTCTCCATCAACTTCAACGCCCAATTCGCCTCCGCCGGCGACGACCCAGAAGCGGTCGTCTTCGTCTCTGAGCGGACGGGCTGCCCACGGGTTTACCTCGCCCGGCCCGGCTTCTCCCAGCCCGACCTGCTGCCTTCCGTGCCGGGCAGCCTCTTCCACGACCGGCCCGTCCTCCGGAACGGCCGGCTCTACTTCATCTCGGCTCACGAGGAGCCGGACAAGCCGCTCACGGGCTGGTCCGCTCTGTACTCGGCCGACCTGGAGGGTAGCCAAATTGCCAGATTGACCCCGTACGGCTCCGTCGACTACAGCCCGGCAGTCTCGCAGTCGGGGAAGTTCATTGCAGTCGCGTCCTATGGGTCGCGCCCTTGGGGTGGTGAGTTCCACGCCCTGAACACGGACATCGTCGTGTTCCGAGAATCCGACCCGACGAAGCGGGTCGTCGTGGCGGAATCCGGCGGCTGGCCCACCTGGTCCGGCGACTCTGTCATCTACTTCCATCAGAAGGCGGACGATGGGTGGTGGAGCATTTTCCGCATCGAATTCGAATTCCCCTCAGACGCGGACTTCTCCGGGTTCCCGCTGGCTCCGACCCGGGTCACTCCTCCAGGGGTCCACTGCTTCACTCCGGCCGCCATGCCTGGCTCCAACAAAATCGCCGTCGCGAGTCGGCGGCGAGGCAAGAGCTACCGGCACATCGAGATTTTCGAAGTTGGGTCGGAGTTCTTCGTCCCCGTCACCGAACCGTTGAATCCGAACTTCCACCACTACAACCCTTTCGTGTCTCCCGGGTCACGGTACATCGGGTATCACCGGTTCCGAGGCGAGTCAACTGGGGGCGATTCATGGGTCCCGAATCTCGAACCGGTCGTGTCGCCCATCAAGGGGCTCCGGATGCTGAGGCTGAACGGGTCGTTCCCTTCTTTTTCCCCTGACGGCCAGTTCGTAGCCTTCAACCACGACCTCGTGTCCGCCGTCAATGGTGGAGTGAACATCATCCGATCAGACGGCTCGAGGCGTTGGACACTGATCGAGGATCGGGTCGCGTTCTACAACTCATGGAGCCCCACTGAGAAGAATGTCATTTACACCTCAATGGGACCGATTTTCGGTTCACCCAAAACAACGGTCCAAATCGCTCGGATTGAGTTCGACTTGTCCGGTCCGGAGAGCGATATCACATGTAACGTGAAGGTTCTCACTAGAGAAGACACTGGGAACAACGCCTTCCCTTCGTGCTCTCCAGATGGTAAGCAACTTGTCTTCCGATCCGGTCGAAGTGGCCACAAGAACTTATACATTGTTGACGCCGTGAATGGCGAGTTTGACAACGACGGGATCCGTCAACTGACGAACGGGCCATGGATCGACACAATGCCATCATGGTCGCCCAACGACGATGTGATAGCCTTCTCTTCGAACCGGCACAACCCAGACAATGAGAGGGGATTCAGCGTTTATCTCATTAGACCGGACGGGTCAGGCTTGAAGAGGGTACACATGGCAGGACCAGAGGGGTCTCCTGAGGTCGATCAAGAGAGGATCAATCACGTGTGCTTTAGCAGGGATGGGGAGTGGCTGTTGTTTACGGCCAACTTGGGCGGCGTGACAGCGGAGCCGGTGTCGTGGCCCAACCAATTCCAGCCGTACGGTGAGGTATACGTTGCGAGGTTGGATGGGAGCATGCTCAAGAGGCTAACGTGTAACGGGTTCGAGAACGGGTTGCCCACGTGGCACCCAACGGATGACATGGGCCCTAGCGATCCGAGGTCGGAGAGCAGCGAGGGTTGGGACGGGGACAAGTTGAGAGGGCAGTTTGAGGAGCCCCTATGGATATCTTGCGATATTTGAAGATAAATACTATTATGAGCCAATGCCATATGGTTTGGAGAAAAATAAAGGAAAGAGAAAATGAAAATAAATGGCGCTTTGGTGTGTGTGAAAATGAAAACATTTGAAGAGAAAATATTAATATTTTGGCTTGATTGTGTATTTTGGTTCAAGATTGTAAAAGAATAAAGACATCATTTTATGAAATCTACATGAGAAATGTTATTTTTTTGTTGATTGGTTCTGCTCTACTTCAATTATAACTCTCATTTTCAGATTTTTATTCTTCTTTTATGCAGGATATAAAAGTCGAAATACACACCTGAAACTAAATTATCTTTACTTTAACTCCTCCCGCATGAGGATTCAAATTCTCTAGCTTCTATTTTTCATGTAGGAAGAGTGACTACTGAGACAAATATAGATGATTATACCATATGCTACTTGCATATTGCAATTACAAGACACGCCGCTGTAACTAAGTATACAAGAATATCATAACATGTCGAGAAACTATCTTTATAACACAAAAAAGCATGCATATATCAGCCTAATCATGTCGGGTTGCGTGTCGGAGGAGTTGGGATGGGACTTTTCGATTCCCAGAGAGTGCCTCCCTCATCATTCCTTTCACATTGTTACATAGGTTTTTGCAAGACTGGTCACCAGAAAATGATTTTAACTAGTAATCGAAGTTCCAATAGAGAATAATCGATGACCAACTGAACTATCAAATTTGACTTTGAATAAAAAGTAAATGCATCCTACCATGCCTTGAGGCATCAAGGACTTAATTTTTATCCTTCTTGTATTTTTAAGTAGGCCCTTCCGTATGTATCATGATTTTCTCCGCAAAATATCGAAATGTATTGACTTGCACACCACTTTAAAAGTTTATATATAATTGCTTTCGAATCTTTAACTATGGTTATTCCTCAATTTATGGATCCTTCTTGATTCAGTCTTCAACTTCCATGCATGTTTTGAGTCGATTGATAGTTGTCACATGTCATGTACTTTGCTTAAATTTTGCTCATTTGAGACTCCTGATGAATGAACCCATTAGGCATTCCATCGATGGGTCATGTGAGTAAATTATATTACTACGTAAGCATTAAGTCTCGTCAGGCATTCCATCGATTAGACCTCATGGATTAAATGTATTGTCATGGCCCTATATGGGTAATTAGCATTTTCACGTTTGGACCCAAGTTTTGAGCTGGTGTCAACAAGCGTGCACTTCAATTGCATGAAGTATCATTACAACTGCGTTTGGATGATGATAGCAAGGCCTTCGAGTTAGCAACAATTTTGCATGATGTGATTCTTGGTGCCATATACTCTTGTTTTCTCCTCCAACCTCTAGCCCCTCAACAAGGATTACATTGCCTTAAAATCGTTTCTGGGAATAACAAAGAGAATCACATGCACTCTTTTCATCTTTTTTCCTTACCAAAAAAAAAAACAGAGAATCACATGCATAACCACGAAACTCGAGCAAGGTTAGAAAACGTAAAATCAACACGTCCGTCGAGTATATGATGAACTCGACGGTATTCCCTCGGATCATCGCTTCACTTGATTTTCCCTCCCTCCCTCGCTCCCTCCCTCTTCTCCGTATCCTGCCTAAGAAAACCATCGAGTATATGGTGAACGGGTCGTTCCCTTCCTCTTCCCTTGACGGCTAATTCGTAGCCTTAAACCACGCTTCGACACCGCCGTTAGTGGCGGAGTGAAGATTGTCCAATCAGATGGCTTGAGGCGGTGGACGCTGATCAAGGATCGGACCGCCTTCTGCAACTCATGGCGCGGAGCCCCACGGAAAAGAATGTCATTTACACCTCGATCGGACCGATCTTCGGTTCGCCCAATACGACTGTCCAAATGGCTCATATTGAATTCGACTTATCAGGTCTGGAGCGCAACGTCACATGTGCCATGAAGGTACCCACGAGAGAGGACGCAGGGAACAACGCCTTCTCCTCGTGCTCTCCCGATGGCAAGTGGCTTGTGTTCCGATCCGGTCGGACTGGCCGCAAGAACTCGTACATCATCGATGCCATGAATGGCGAGTTTGGTGGCGGGATCCATCAGCTGACAAACAGGCCGTGGATCAACACGATGCCGTCGTGGTCGCCCAACGGCGACCTCATAGCCTTCTCGTCGAACCGGCTCAACCTGGATAATGTGAGGGGATCTAGCATTTATCTCATTAAACCGGATGGGTCGGATCTGAGAAGGGTACACATGGTGGGACCGCAAAGGTCTCCCGAGGTCGATGGGGAGATGATTAATCACGTGTGCTTTAGCAGGGACGGGAAGTGGCTATTGTTCTCGGCAAACTTGGGCAGGGTGATGACGGAGCTGGTGTCATGGCCCAACCAGTTCCAACCTTATAGGGACCTATACGCGGCGAGGTTGGACGGAAGCGAGCTCTGAAGAGTAACGTGGAATGGATTTGAGAACGGGAAGCCTGCGTGGCACCTGTCGGATGACGTGGGCCCTGGTGATTTGAGGTCGGGGTTTTGCGAGAATTGGGAGGATATATCGAGAGGGCAGTTCGACGACCCCTCATGGATATCTTGTGATAATTTATAATTACTCCCGAGTCCTTAATTACGGTTATCCTTCAATTGATGAATCCTTATTGATTTAGTCTTCAACTTCCATGTATTTTTCAGGTCGATTGATAGCTGCCACGTATCATGTACTTGACTTAAATTTTGTTCATTTGAAACTCATGATCGATAAACCCGTCGAACATCCTGTTGATGGGCATTGTCAGTAAATTTTATCGCTATGTAAGCATAAAGTCTTATCAGGCATTCCATAGATTAGGCCTTAAAGGATAAAATATATTGTCCTGGCCTGACATGGGCTATTAGGTTTTTAATGTTTGGACACAAGTTTTGGGCTGGTGTCCACACGCATGCCCATCAATTGCATGAAGCATCATTGCCCTTTCCGTGCACTGTCTCTTCCCTTCCAATTCGGAGAAGAAAGGTTCCAATCGTTCCGCTCTTAATGGAGCATGTGCAGCATCATCAAGATCATAACTCATGCCTGAGCATGTCCACTATCCAAATAGGAGAAACATTCAATTCTGGGATGTCATTGTTCCCCCTTCTCCTCTTCTTGTCCCTCTTTGCATCCGCTCCTTCGAGAGCTTTGTTCTTTCTGCATATTCCTTGGGGCTGCTGTCTCTCAGTTACGACACCTGCGAAAACCACGTGTTCTTGCTCTCCAGTGGGATTTTTATTAGAATATATAAATAATAAACCACGCCGTCATCTACAGCTTAAGCTTTTAGAACAGTCGGCAGTGGTCCCACAAAAATCTTACATGATATCAGAACTGGAGGTCCTGAGTTCAAATCTTACTAGGCCCCATTTGCCTCCCTAATTAAATTTCCATGCTTAGTACTAGGCAAAAAGACCAGATTAAGCGTGAGGAGGAGTATTAGAATATATAAATAATAAACCACGCCGTCATCTAACAATTTTGGTGATCCTAGTTGGTAGATCTGGCCTTATTGGACCACACATAACGATTCTCGGTTCAATGAACATGGTCATGATTTCACAAATAAATTGACTGAGGAAAGAGGAATAACAGATGCTGAAGAAAAGCTTCCAATGGCTGTTAGAGGTGAGTTCTTGATTCAGAAAGATGAAATTCAAGATTAAGGAAGTGAGTTGGGGATCAGCGAGGCAACTCACAAGGACCACAACAACGAAGCACATGGAGAGTTGAGCATAGAGGAATTCAACAGAACCTTGATGTCGAAATGATGTAGCACTCTAACATGAGATTCATATGGAAGTTCCAACAACAGAATATTTTCCCCAGGTTTTTTCCCATGTAAGAGGACTATAGTTCACAAGTCTTCTTAGTTCTCTTGTGGATTTTCTGATATATATATATATAGAGAGAGAGAGAGAAGCTTCCCCATGACAACTATGATTTAGCTTTGCTTTGAACCAGCATTTTATCTCTTTGTCAACATCAAAACATGAAGATTTGAAGCGATCTTAACCAAAGACTAACATCCATAGTGCGACATCATCATTCGCATCCTCAAAAGTTTGTGTGCGAGCTCGAGATTGTTCTGTACATTTTATACTTATCCCATTCCATTCTCCCATTCATGAGAAATGCTCCGAAGCATTTTCTTTCATTAGTGAAAAGCCAAAGCAAATTGGAGACCCAACTTTCGAGGATACTCTTTTCGGACAGCTTATATTTTGCAGTAGTCCTAAGAACGCTGAAATAAAGAAATAAAATTATCAAACTTATGCAAATCCTCTAGACTCCTTTATTTTGGGGGGTGATTAGTACACTAAAAGTCCTAAACTTATTATGAAAATATGATCGAGTCTTTCAAAAAGTGTAATCAAGATATAAACATTGTCAAATTGATTCAATCAAGTCTTTCCATTAATTATACTTTCGGAAAGTTTTAAGACTCAATTGTACTTCCGCGATAAGTTTTAGGACTTGATTGTACTCCTTAAAAGTTTTAGGACCCAATCGCATTTTTGTAATAAGTTTTAAGATTTAATTGTATTTTTTAAAAATTTCTGAATTCTATTACAATTTTGTAACAAGTTTTAGAATTTTTAATATATTTATGTTTTATTTTATTTTTTTGAACTTAGACAAAAACCGTAGAAGAGCAATCAAGTCTTCAATGTGAACGGGCTTCAAAAAGTGAAGATGCCCTACTAATGAGCTGATGGGACCGAGGTCTGTGGGGTCAAGTCCAGCTGGAACACCTCAAGCTTACGACTCAATGAAGGCTCATGCTTCCTCGGTCCGAGCAAATGATGAATCGTCACCAAACAGAAACGCAAGGAAAAGGAGCAAAAGGCGATTCACCCGGTCCCCCACGATAAGAGGGCAAACTCCCATTTTTGTAGCGTGAATTCTATTTGATTCGCCGCTCCTATCTCCTTCGCACTTCGAACTTTAAAACTCAAGGCAAGAAGACATCCTGTATCAAGTAGACGCTTGCCGACGGCAGGATGCTGCAGCGGTCAATCATTACCTTTCAAAAGACAAAAAAAAACCCCCCTTTCTTTATTTTGCTTTCCCGGTCCGATTTCGCTTCCCCCACATCGTTGTCGGTTTTTGTTTTTTTTAATAAATTCTAATCAGACCCCGGATCTTCCGGTCGACCCAAATCGTGTCTCCACCAAGCCATGTCATTGATCAACCTAATCCGCTCTCGTCGTTTCTTTATATCCCTCCGCCCCACCGCCATCACCACTTCCACTATCTTCACTCCCCTCTGCTGCTCGATCTCTCGCTCGTTCGCTAGCTCCGTCGATTGCTTCTACCGTCACATGGACGAGCCCAGAGGCACCGTCCTCTTCACCACCGTCGGCCGCCCCTTCTACGGCTTCGACGTCTTCTCCCTCGACCTCACCTCCAACCGCGAGCGCCGCCTCACCGATGCCCTCTCCATCAATTTCAACGCCCAATTCGCCTCCGCCAGCGACGAGGCCGACGACCCAGAAGCCATCGTCTTCGTCTCCGAGCGGACCGGCTGCCCCCGGGTCTACCTCGCCCGGACCGGGTCCTCCCAGCCCGAGCCGCTGCCTTCCGCCCCGGGCAGCCTCTTCCACGACCGGCCCGTCCTCCGGCACGGCCGGCTCTTCTTCATCTCGGCTCACGAGGAGCCGGACAAGCCGTTCGCGAGCTGGTGCGCTCTCTACTCGGCCGACCTGGAGGGTACCCGAATCGCCAGGCTGACCCCGTACGGCTCCGTCGACTACAGCCCGGCGGTCTCGCAGTCAGGGAAGTTCATCGCCGTCGCGTCCTATGGGTCGCGCCCTTGGGGCGGTGAGTTCCACGCCCTGAATACGGACATCGTCGTGTTCCGGGAATCCGACCCGAAGGAGCGGGTCGTCGTGGCGGAATCCGGCGGCTGGCCCACCTGGTCCGGCGACTCCGTTGTCTACTTCCACCGGAAGGCGGAGGACGGGTGGTGGAGCATTTTCCGGGTCGAATTCGATTTCCCCTCAGACGCGGACCTCTCCGGGTTCCCGCTGGCCGCGACCCGGGTCACTCCTCCGGGTGTCCACTGCTTCACTCCGGCCGCCATGCCCGGCTCCAACAAAATCGCCGTCGCGACGCGGCGGCGAGGCAAGAGCTACCGGCACATCGAGATTTTCGACGCTGGGTCGGAGTCCTTCGTCGCCGTCACCGAGCCGTTGAACCCGAACTTCCACCACTACAACCCATTCGTGTCTCCCGGGTCGCGGTTCATCGGGTACCACCGGTTCCGAGGCGAGTCAACTCAGGGCAAATCCAGGGTCCCGAATCTCGACCCGGTCGCGTCGCCCATCAAGGGGCTCCGGATGCTGAGGCTGAACGGGTCGTTCCCTTCTTCTTCCCCCGGCGGCGAGCTCATAGCCTTCAACCACGACTTCGAGCCCACCGTCGACGGCGGAGTGAAGATCGTCCGGTCGGACGGCTCGAGGCGGTGGAGGCTGCTCAAGGATCGGACCGCCTTCTACAACTCTTGGAGCCCCACCGAGAAGAATGTCATTTACACCTCGATCGGACCGATCTTCGATTCGCCCAAGACGACGGTCCAAATCGCTCGGATCGAGTTCGACTTATCGGGTCCGGAGGGCAACGTCACGTGTGACCTGAAGGTGCTCACGAGGGAGGACACGGGGAACAACGCCTTCCCCTCTTGCTCTCCCGACGGCAAGTGGCTCGTCTTCCGGTCCGGTCGGACTGGCCACAAGAACTTGTACGTCATTAACACCGTGAACGGCGAGGTTGGTGGCGAGATCCGTCAGCTGACGGACGGGCCATGGATCGACACGATGCCATCGTGGTCCCCCAACGGCGACCTCATAGCCTTCTCTTCGAACCGGCACAACCCGGACAATGTGGACGCGTTTAGCATCTATCTCATTAGACCGGATGGATCGGGTCTGAGGAGGGTATACTTGGCAGGACCGGAGGGGTCTCCCGAGGTGGATCGGGAGAGGATCAATCACGTGTGCTTCAGTAGGGACGGGAAGTGGCTGCTGTTCACGGCAAATTTGGGCGGGGTGATGGCGGAGCCGGTGTCGTGGCCCAACCACTTCCAGCCGTACGGGGAGCTATACGTGGCGAGGCTGGACGGCAGCGGGCTTCAGAGGCTGACATGGAACGGGTTCGAGAACGGGACGCCCACATGGCACTCGACTGATGACATCAGCCCTGCTGATCTAAGGTCGGGGTTTGGCGAGGATTGGGACGGGGATGAATTGAGAGGGCAGTTTGAAGAGCCCCTCTGGATATCTTGCGATATTTGAAAGGAGGATTACTAAAGTGGGCCAAAACGACATATGGTGTGGAGAAAATTCAAGAAAAGAAATAAGCTTAAAAGGAAAATAAATTTGCTTAATAAATTTTCCTTTTATGTATTTTGGATTTTGTATTGGGATTTGTGAAGGAATATAGATATTCAAGCTTTGATGTTTGACTAATGGCGCTTTGCTTAGGCTCTTGATTTTTCTGTGATGCGTTGGTTGCGCGTGCACCACACTTAAACACTAGGGCCCAGAGTCACTTCCAAAGCGTTAGTTGCACCGTACACTTATAAGACATGACGTCATACCTAAATATAAAAATCTCATAGCATGTCGTGAAACGATGGTGTTAAAAAAATCCGCGTCGGCTGAAGCTGACCCTAAAATTAGGGTATTTTGGGTTTGGGCCTTTATAGGTTTTAGTATTGTTTATGTTAGGGTTGAGTCGAGCCGGATTGGGCCGAGCTGATGCGGTGTTTTTCTCTCCACACATGTGCAACAAGAAATCTTAGCCTAATTTATTGACGTCAGGCCGACCTAATTCATTTTCTTAAGTTATATAATATTCAGGTTGGGTCGGGTCAAGCACACTATGTAGAGTTTCGGGTCGAGTCAAGTATTATAAAACCCAACTTGATCCAACTCGACCCATTGACATCCTTAATGAAATCCATGCATAGCCTTGTGATGCCTAGGGGTGACCGGGTCCAGGATGGGTAAGGTCTAGACCTAGACCCTATACTCAATCCTATTATAATCGGTTCCCTCTTTTTGGACCATGTACCCTACCCTGTTTTACAGGACTCTGTTTTGGACCCGACCCTGTTTTTCCGGTCTGGGAACAGGGTCTACCCTGTTTTCATTGAAACCTTTTTTGCAATTTTCTAATATCATATAGGGTTTTGAATTTTACATTAATTCACAAAAAAATAACACTGTAATCCTCTTAACATTATAAGACAAAATAAAAATCTTAATAATGCATAAACATTAGCAACAAATATGGATTTCATATTGGTGTCATTCCCATAAATATTATTGATATGATTTAATAAGCCTATTTATGTGTATGCAACGAAACTGTTATTAAGAGAACATCTTTCTACGATTGGATTAAGAATGTTTTAATTATAGTTGAAAGTGGAACCATTAAAAAAGAAAAACAATGCATGAACACTGTTTTTTAACAATTCTTTGAAGACAATTCTCCCTTAACTTGATTCAAGGAGAGGTTTTCTTTTTTTAACAATTCTTCAAAGATAGAAAAACTCAAAAGCACTATACTAAGACTATTTTGTTTTTTTCTTTAACAGGGTAAAAATCAGGTCCAAAATCGATCCGATTCGGGTGGGTCTTTGCTTGGACCCGGTTCCCGGACCAGTTTCAACTGGTTCTTAAAAATTGGAACCGGTTCGAGAACCGGTTTAACGAAGAATCGGTTCCCAACCCTGTTTTTTGGGTGGTTCGGTTTAGGTTCCGGGTCAATCCGGTCCGGTTGCACACCTCTAGTTATATACGGCGTATTATTTCTAACATACCGTCATAATTGATTGTGAAACTACCGTGAGGATGTGGTCGTACAATGTGCCCTCTCAAGCACAGTGGGAAAGGGCTGGGATGGTTGACCCGGGGAGAACCGTGTGAAATTTGTGACTAATAAAAGAGAGAGATAAGACCATTGACTCATTCTTGTCTTATAACAATGCACAACAACCATGTCAAAGCAATTCATTCTCGCGTAATGTTCGGACCTCCCCCTACGGCGGTCTTAATGCTTTGGTCCCTCACCAAGTCGCTCCACAGAAATCCTTTTTTTCTCGGTCAATTTCAAGAATTTCCACTTTTGATTTCAGTAATCAGCTTTGTCACGGTCAAGTTAATTTCGCAATTTATGGCAAAGATACCCATGTCTTTTCCTTTTTTAACAAATGATTTGGAATTAGTAGTTACATTTCGATTCACAATGACTATTGACCGACTCAACTGTCGATGTCAGATTTCGAACTCAAAAGTCAAGGAATTATATCATGCCTTGAAGCCCGGAGGACTTTGTAAGATTCAAATTACTAGATAATGCACTAGTAAATGATTGAGATCCACGAGAAAATTGCTTGAAACTCTATTGAATAGGAACGGATAAGTTAATCATTGAACTGAAATTGAATACAAAATGCCATTTAAAATCTTTTATAAACAAGGATGAAGTAGCGGAATTAGGAAACCTAATCAAATTTAGAATTTTAATTCGGCCTAAGCAAAATCTCATCACTTTATTATGAATGATATTCTTCATATATTCAAGGTCAATGGATCCCACTTAACTCAATTTTCCATTTCTGAGCATGTCTTGTTGCCATGCATCATGTTCTTCACCTAAAGCTTGCTTATTAAAAATTTATGATCAATGAGGTCACAAGACATTCTATCGACAAGTCTTATGAGTCAATTGTATTGCCACATTTGACACAATTAAAAAGAAAAAAAAATTATATAGCTATATGATTGATGGGTCTCACTAGGGATTCCACCGCTCACGTCTTGCGATCAAGTGCATCGTCGTGGTCTGATTTGGATCATAAACTTTTTTTTAACTTTTTTTATTATTATTTTGGGGGTATATTAGAGAGAATCACGTGGCGCAAGAATCAACCGAGGTTAGATATGTAAAAACCAACAAAGTCTTTTTCTTTTCTTTTTGTTCGTAAAAACCAATAAAGTATTCGAATACCGGCTCTTCATTTTCGCTCTGCCCCGATGACTTCATTTTCGCTCTGCTCTAAGATTGACCCGATGACTTGCGAGTTCTATATAAACATGGAGCCATTGCATTCGTCCAGCGCGCTCCATGCAATCGTAAAGCCAAAAAGCCAGTCCCTTTCCCATTTTTGCTGCATCGCTCTCCACCTTTCTTCTCTTGATGGAGCCTGTGCAGCGTCACCAGGATCACAACACCAATTCCAAATCTCAAAGGAGAACAAGAGCGTCGGTCTCGATCTTTTCCGGGATGCTACTGGTCCTCCTCTCTTCTTTTCTGGTCCCTCTGTGCTTCCACTCCTTCAAGAGCCTTCACTTCTCTGCATATTTCAGGGAGCTGCAGTTTTTCAGCTACACCCCCAACAAGAACCACATGTTCTTGCTCTGCAATGGGATCTTAATGATCCTTGCAGGGATCTCCGGCCTGATCGAGAGTGAACGGTCGGGTGGTGTCGTCCCTTCTGGTCCACAGGCCACACATGATGATCCTCGGTTCGATGGGCACGTTCTTGCTATCTCGAATGAGCCGAAGGAGACACGAGAAACGACAGATGCTGAAGAAAAGCTTCCGATGGCTGTAAAAGGTGAGTTCTTGATTCAGGAAGACGAAATTCAAGAACGAGGAAGTGAGCTGGCGATCACTGTGGCGAGTCATGATCACGATGAGGGTGATGAATTTGAGGATGAGTATAGCAGAGATCAATGTTTGATCACCGAGCAGGCAACGCAAGAGCAACCAAGGGACCTCATGCTGATCCCTGTTGGAGCAGCTATCGACTACAACGACCACGGTAACGATGATGAAGCAGATGGGGAATTGAGCGTTGAGGAATTGAACAGAAAATGCGACGAATTCATAAAGAAAATGAGAGGAGAACTTTGAAGTCGAAATATTGTAGCTCCCCCTAATATTAGATATATTTTGGAAGTTCTAACAGCAGAGTTTTTCTTCTTTTTTTGCCTTGATTTTTGTTCTTCTAGGAGGACTGTGACTCACAAGTATTGTCACTTGTCTTGTAATGCATCTCATCTTGAACCATCGTGGGTCTATAAACGGGATATTCTGCAATATATCCACAGGGAAGCATCTGCGTTACAGCTATGATTTAGCTTTGCTTGGACCAACATTTTATCTCTATCAACATCAAGCCACGGCTAATAATTGATCCTAACCGAAGGCTAACACGCGTGGTTCCGTCAATGCAATATCACGATAAGCATCAGCGGTAAATTTGCCCTCGAGCTCGAGATCGTTGAGCACACGTTACGCTGTCACATGGAACTTTCCTTCTTTCTTTCATGAGATATGCTCTAAAGCATTCCCCATTTCTTTTCACTGGTGAAAAGCCAGAGCACTCTGGAAACCAACTTTATGGCGTGCTGAGTCCTTTCAACAGCTGCTTTAACAACATTGTGTTAAAGAAATAAAATTGTCAAATTGATTCCTTTGAAATTCTTCTTCTTCTTCTTCTTCTTCTTCTTCTTTGTTTTTCTTATCATTTTTTTTTGGTGCTTCAGACAAAAAAATTTGCCCTTTCATAAGAAGTCTTTTGGTCTTGGTCTCCCGGTCCGGTCCCACCTTGCTTTATGCTGCCGGGTGTGAACGCAGAGAATTTTCCTTATGCTTACACCGCGAAATGAGAGAACCTTCTATCCAACTTCCCTGTTGACTTGCAGGTCTTTCAGTAAGCGACAATTTATGATTCTCTTTGACTCTCTAGCACGCTCTCAGACTAATTTGCATTTCGTTGCGTCTGTGCTTTGATTACCCAGGTGCAAACTCTGCGAGTTGATGGGTTATGGGTATGTGCCATTTATGCCATACTTTTCTTTCTTGATCGCCTGAAGTTCATGAAACCAGATGTCAGAGTCAACATCAAGAAGCAACCGCGATTTGCATCAGTAAACTGAGAATTCCAATATACTGTCAAACAAGTATAGTTCTGTACAATTCAGTAGGCCGTTTTAGACCCACCGCCACTCTGCTTTCTCTCTCTTTTTCCGCTAAATTCATGCTCGCACGGACAATGCACAAGCGCATTTACACCGACCGGTGTAAGATAGTCGCATCATCGACCCAGAGACATACCAGTTAAATGCCAAAAGAGACTTTTCGCAGCAGAGGCCCCCTAAATAATTTTTGAATGGTAACTCTGTACAATAAGAAAGCTACAAGTTTCCCATTTTCTTTCCTGCGCCTTCACAGCTTTCCACCTGGAATGTGACTAGGCCGTCACACGGATTGAGCGGATAACTTATATCAGCTGCATAAGGCATGGTTAACATTGAAAAGATTCGCTCACATTGCTCGGTGCCGTATTTGCAGCAGAGTCATCAACAGCCGGCATATCCCTAACACGATCAATCAGACTACTGAGTTCTCGGTTAACATAATTGAACCGTTCCTTGGATGTTAAGGATTCAGTCAATAAAGACGCAGCTAATGAATGGAAGGCTCGAACGCAATCACTTCTGCTTGTCAGAACATTGTGATCATCCACTGGGACTAAAGAACTCTCCAGTCGCCAACGAAGTGGAAAATACCTTTCGGGGAGTCGGAAGAAGTTCTTTGCCACAAGAACTCGAATTGAGTGCCTGCATAATATTCCAGAATGCTCGAATTCCTTACAGGAACAATGTATGAGCTCATCTTCTGGTGTCCAAATTATAAGACACTCTCTATCCAGTTTTTTGTGGTGCCGCACAAGACATGATCCGTTGGGCATTTCGGTCATTGCATATTGCAGAGAGAGAACCATTTCATTCTGCAAGACGTTAAAGGCATAAGGAGTGAGAATACTCTGGGCATGTTCTTCAATGGGCATGCATGTTTTCATATGCATGTACTGCACATTTCTGGCAGCTTGATTTACAGACCTGGAAGCTACTCCAACCTGAAAAGGTCCAGAAAATAGAACAACCAATTTAAATAAGTACATTAGAAAGCGAGAAAATAAAAAAGGACACAGCATGAAACTGTACCTGCTCAAAGAACACATGCAAGCAAGTCTGCGAAGTCAGTATCTCTTTCACAAATGTATCCACAGATTTTGAATACTCTGCTGTCATTGCTTGAGCAACAAAATATCCTCTAATCAACGACAATGGCCATGAATCCCGGTAAGAGAAAAGCAGAGCTATGTGCTTATCAGCAACAAGTCCAAACTGAGTCATGACATGATTCCATTTGAGTTCAAATTCATCCATCCTCTCCAAATGGCATAATGTATCCAATTCAGCTTTGAACTCTGCGTACTGTGATCCAAGTGTCGTAGAGAACCAACTGGCTAATTTGGACTGGACATGCCATATACTTATGACATGCTTGGTGTTGGGTAACTCTCTAGCAATGGCATCCCTGAGCCCAGACTCTAGATCAGTCAAAATTGTCTGTGGACGTCTTCCCCTCATAAACCGAACAAATGTCTGCCCAAAACAAGAAATCATGAGGAGACATGCGAAAACAGCATGCTTATGTATCACAAGGATTTATGTTCCACAAACCTGTAAGGCCCATGAATATGAGTTGGCACTTTCTTCCTGCAGCAACACGCACCCCAAGAAAATCGCCTTACCATGATTATCCATACCAAACCAGATACCAAGTAGCAATCCATAGGTAATTGATCTATAAGAGGTATCGAAAGTAACAACATCTCCAAAGGCAGCAAAAGCTCGAGCAGAATGTCCATATGACCATGCAATATTTTCAACTTTTTCATTCTCATCTTTAGTGTATTCATAAACAAAATCAGCATCCTTCTCTGTCATACGTTTGCATGCCTCAAGAAGTTCAATCGCATCACTCTCCCTCTTCTCATTAAGCAAAGCATCATTTTCTTGGACTGTCTTCTTACAAGTCCGAACAAAATTTCTGACATCCTTTTCAATAAAGGGTAATTGCCCAGGTTGCAGCCCTTTTTCTATTTCCAGGAGCTTTACTATTCGATTCACAGGAAACCCAGCTTTGGATAGCAGAAGGATGCGCTCCTGATCAGCCTCTTGTATCTTCCGATAAGCTGGAAGCAGACGAACTTGGTCATCCTCCAATAATTCATGATTATGAACATTACTGAACTGTGAAATGTACCATTGTGTGGCATTGTTAACAATTTCCTTTGTCAGATACAATTTTGCATCACATCCACACCGTACTGATTTTCTATCCCTGGGGTGCTCGACATTCGCCTTCTTCCTTGGCTGGTTAAACCCAGATCGATGACAAACAAAATCTCGCCTATAAACTCCTAAATTTTGGCTCTCTGTTGAGCGTGCTTTTCTAATTGAAAATCCATTTTTTCGAGCAAAATTGCTGTAGTATTCAAATGCTTCATCATCAGTCTTGAAAATTTGGCCTACATAAGGAGTAAAGACAGCTTCAGATGTTGGCAATGATAGTGTCTTCTCCTTCTTGGCAGGCTGGGGGCTCACTGATGGCTGATCATCTCCATCAGATATGATGTAGCACTTCCAATCTCCACATGGACACTGTTGGCGCCGAATCCATATATTACTTGATGGATTCATTTCCCATTAACTGGGAGGTCTTACACAACCTCCCAGTTTTGCTTCCTTGTTTCTCACTTTCTTTCTCACCTGAAATTAGTCGATTGGGAGAAAAAGAGATAGGGCTTGAAATCACTTGATCATTTAAAGAATCAACATTCTGTAATATTTGCACCCACTTTTCCAACTTCAAAATAGATCGTCTCAGTAACAGCTGCTATTACATCTGATCGTTATCACAATCTCATGTCAATAATGAAAGGTAAACCCTCTATTTGACTGCCAACATATATCCGAAAACCTCTGCTCTTTTGCACCTTCAATAGTTTATCATTCATTCAGGCCAGAATAGCACAATGAAATCATAAAGAAGTGACAACTTATACAATCACTTTCAGAAAAAAAATCTGACCGAAAAACATGACAACTTACACAACATACGCTTGGAAAAAAGAAAATACAATACACAAGGAATATAACTAGTTTTGTAAATTTGGAATTAGTTGCACTTACTACTTGAGCCATACACCATAGATAAGAGCAACAACAAAGTAGGCATTTATTCAGCACTAAAATATAATCGTACAGATTCCCATGCAAAAGACCAGAAAGAGCACCAGACACAAATAAAAGTAAGCCAAATCAAGTAATTGACCGAATAAAACAGTTGAATTAAGCTGACGATAAATCAATTACTCTAATAGACAGGAGCTCAAGTCGTGGAGAAATCAAATTGGAGAAAGCAAGCCATTCTTAACCGAACACAATTGAGATGAACAACTTAGAAACAACATAGAAGCAAGGGTATGATCGAACTCGGAAGAAGCTGCCCAAGGCCATACATAGAAACATGTTCGATGAAAATGGCGAAACAAAACTACCCAGTTCCCACCCATATCCTAATTGTAGCACCAACAAGGAGCGAATTTCCATCCATCACCGACAAATATAACGAGGGAAAAACACTAACTTTAGCCTCATCGAATCAGTACATTGAACAGTAACGAAGTAGCAGCGATTTGTGTCGAGCTCCCACGTACCGGCGAGAAGGGATTGCCCAACTCCGATTCTTCAAGTCCCCCTCCTCAGAACCTGGAAGTTCGGACGCACGTCAGCCGTCAGAATTCAGAAGGCAAGACACATCGGTGCCAATCAGAATTCAGGACCAAAGTCCGTCGCTTTCGCTCGTTCGAGCTTCCGTGAGAACCCAGATGAAGAAGGGAAGGAAATCGATCCAGACAAACGCACCCGGAATCCCTACGCGCGAGGCGACTGCAGTTCCAAAGGTGGGGAAGACATCAGCTGCTTCCATCATCATCTGCCCTGTCACAATTCGTCTTCCTCCGAATCAAGAATTGCTTCGGCTTTTGTTCGTCACGCCTTCCGTGGAAGTACGGGGAGAAGTCAATGGGCAAAGGCCCAACGCTGCTCGCTTACCAGAGCCCAGCCATCAGGCCCATGAAAGGCCCAATACTGAGCTGGCTCAAGCGCGTGAACAATTATAAACATATTATATATAATGACACAAATAATCCATAATTTTTAGTTTAATGTGTAGTATGATTCAGACATCGCGACCAAACAAAGACCTGACCACCTCCAATAAATAGAGTCAGAATTAAATTAAGGAATGACAACTATGAAAATAAGGGCTTCCGTTCGTAAAATTTGTGAAAAATGTCGACTGATCCGTAGCCTTGACTTGTCTTGAGTCATACTTAAGTAGCTAAGTTTCCAAAGGTGAACAGCCCCTGTCCTTTATAGTCGTAAAGGGCTTCTCAGAAAAGTAAGGAAGGAGGCATTCGAAAGGCCGACTACTGTTTAATGCAGTTTATGAACTTTTAATTTATTCAATATAATCTATGGACTTTTGATACATGTTCAATATATGAATATGTAAGAACATTAGGGATATCATTTGAACATTTTCATATAGAACCAAAAGTTATATTAAATAAATTAAAAGGTTGAAGGATCATAATGCATATTATGCTAAAGTTCAAGGACCACATTGAATAAATTAAAAATTAAAAAAATATATGCACCTTAGGATAAAATTCATAGATCATTTGTGCTATTTTCTTATATAAATATAAACATTTGACTTGTTTAATCCAAAATCAAGCCAATGAAGCAAAAAAGGCATCAGCATCTTAGCAAATTAAGCATGCATTTCTCGAGCCTTGCAAATTTTCTTAATTTTTCTTTTGAAGTGATAACATTTATGTGACGATTGATCAATAGATAGGGAGACAGTGTCTCGGGAGATGGATCTTGTGAGGGATCAATTAGGGCATTCGAGGGGTCTGACGGACTACTAGATTGTCCAAATATCGGGGATAACAAAGTACGATAATTAAGAATGGATTGTGAAACCAATTGCTATGATATAAAAGAATTCTGTGCGTTGAGCCTTCTGGCCTAGTCCTTACAAATCTGGGTCTTATTGTGAACAGTATAGATAGACAATCTATAGATTTAATTAGGTCAGAGTTTCACTGGATCTTGCCACATGTTATTATGAGTAACATCTTCCAATCCCAAGTAAATTACTAACTGAGAAGAGTAACTCTGCCTATTTTGACTTTGCAAACTCCTTCAAATGTTGCATCCCTGCAGTCTATCTTGCCCTCTATCTGGGCTGAAGAGGCCAGAGACAATCTGCAATAATCTAACACCTACGCTTTTTGTCGAGTTCAGAAAACTTCGCATTAATTCCCGCAACAAGAAAGCTCGCTTCTCTACCAATCTGCGGCTGAATCACCAGTAATCCCTGCATGAGCATGCGCCGTCTTTGAAATGATGAAACCTGTTCGAATCCCGCAACACTATGATCCGCCCGACTATTTTCGAGATGTATTTGAATGCAGAGTGGCAATCACCGCAGACACGAAGGTTCTTCATGATCCTGATGGGCTTTTCCGATTTTCTCGTGAGGACGAAAGCGACTGCAATTTTCTCACTGTGATAGCTCAACAACTCTTCCTTGTTCTCCACTTCAAGATCGTATAGAGCAAAGCTCGTCTGGGGCACATAACCAGCGTCCCTCATTTTTCTGTTAAGTTCTGCGAGCTTCTCATAGATCAGATCTTTCTCGGGGTGCAATCTGTCTCCAGACACAAAGACATGAACACCATCGTTCATCGTGACCCAACTGCACCCAGCATCCTTTTTCGCTGCAGCTTGCCTCATTGCTCTTCTAGCCTTTGCCATTTCATCCCATTTCCCACCAGAAGCAAACATATTCGAGAGAAGGACATAGTTCACAGCATTTTGCGGCTCCATCTCAAAGAGCTTATGTGCCGCCCTTTGACCAAGCTTGCTGTTACGACCATTGGCTCGGCAACAGGCTCCTAACACTGTTCTCCAAATAAGAATGTTAGGTTCCATAGGCATCTTATTGACAAAATCCTCTAGTTTGCCAAGTTCACCTGCCCTGCCGAGCAGATCCGCCATACATGAGTAGTGTTCCATCCTAGGAGCCAAGCTGAACTCTTCTTGCATGGCTTTGAAATGCATAAAACCTTCATCAACCAAACCCACGTGGCTACAAGCTGAAAGTACTCCGACAAAAGTCACATGGTCCGGTAGTTGTCCACTTAGCTTCATTTGTCTGAAAAGATTTAGAGCGTCTTCTCCGTGTCCATGGCGTGCAAAGCCAGATATCATGGAATTCCATGAATAAACATTTCTTACAGGCATGTTTTGGAAAAATCGAGAGGCATAGTCTACTCTTCCACATTTTGAGTACATGTCAATCAATGCGCTACCTACCACAACATCAGATTGCAAGTGGGCCTTAATCCCACAAGCATGAACTTCCATGCCACGTTCTATTGTTGCAACTGAAGCACAAGCACTAAGAACGGTGGCAAAGGTGAAAGAGTCCAACCTCTGACCTCTCTGCAACATATACCAAACCATATCCATGGCTTTGGACAGTAATTCATTGTGGATGTACCCAGAGATCATAGCATTCCAACTCACTTCATCCCTTCTTTCAGACATTCTGGAAAATATCTGTTCACACTCATCCATCTCTCCACACTTCCCATAGCAGGCCAAAAGAGCATTCTCAATGGCAATGTCATCTGCGAGATCGTATTTTAATGCCAGAGCATGAATTTGGTGATTAAATCGCTGAAGTGATAGCAATGAGACAGCTGCAAGAATGTTTATAAAGGTTACTCTGTTCAGACTCCATCCTGCTCGCATCATCCCCAAGAAATACTTCACTGCCTCAGAAACTAATGCTTCTGAATCAGAAAATGCCCCAATGATCGAATTCCATGAAACTTGATCATATTCCAGCATCAGGGAGAAAACTTTCTCACATTGAGCAAGCCACCCAACTTCAGCATATAAAGCAAGAAGAGCATTTGAAACCGAAACATCTAAATCAAGCCCTAATTTAATCCCTTCTCCATGAATTTGCTGGCCAAGCCAAATCCATCCTAAGCTAGCACATGAGCTCAATGTACTTATCAAAGTGAAATTAGAAGGTATCAGTCCACTTCTCCGCATCTTTGAGAAGCTCATAACCGTATCCTCAAGACAGCCATTTTGATCTAAGGCTGAAATCAAGGAATTCCATGAAACCAAATCTCTCTCATTCATCAATGCAAAAACTGATTTAGCATCGTTAACAGAACCACATTTAGCATACATAGTTACTAGCCCATTTTCCACAGCAACCTTATTGTTTATTAAGCCAGTCCTGATAAGATATGCATGGATTTCTCTTCCAATTCTCTTCCCTTCATCAGGCACAGTGAATTCAGCAACAGCACTTAAAAGAACTACATAAGAATCGACATTTATGTCAACTAAGTCTCTTGTCTCACTAAAAATTTTAAAAGCTTCTTCTCCCTTCTTTTGTCTCACTAATCCAACCATCAAACCATTCAAGGAGACCACATTCCTCTTTGACATCTGCCCAAATATATTTCTTGCATGATCAATCAATCCTAATCTTGCAAATCCACTTACTAGAGCACTACCTACATACAGATCATAAAGAAAGCCAGATTTGGTAACTCTGGCGAACATCTGCTCAAGCAAAGAACTAGAATCACTCGAAGAACAAGTTGCTGTAATTAAGCTACCGAAAGTATACTCATTAGGTTTTATACTGAACCCTGAGCCACCATCTCTTTGCATTCTAGCAAATAATTCAAATGCCAGATCCGCTTTTCCTCTTTGAGAACATACGGACATGATAGAGTTCCATGATATTGAATTTCTCAAATTTATCTCATCAAAAACGCCGAAAGCATCATCGATGGAGCCCAAACAACCCCCATACATCGATATCAACACATTTGACACCACGACATCCCCAGCATACCGAGTCTTTGAAACCATTCCATGAATTTCCATCCCGAGCTTGAGCCCAGATGGCCCGTGCTCTTGGCAAGCCCGGAGAACACTACCAAACACATAGTGATTCGGCATCAACCCTTCCCTGACCATGCATCTAAAAAGCACCCCGGCCTTCTCCGGCTCGCCACTCTGCGCGTAGCCAGAAATCAAGCAAGCCCAAGTGACAGAATTCCTACTCGGCATATCATCAAACAGCTTATGCGCAGAACCCAGATCGCCAACTCTCGCGTAGATATTAACAAGGGTATTACAAAGAAACAAGTCATTGTCGAACCCGGCTTTGAGCAACTGCAAATGAAGCTCCTTGGCATCGTTCGGGCAGCGGGAGCCGCAGTAACGAGAGACCAAATGGTCTAAGAGTTGGGAGTTAAAAGGCAAAGAAACGTCCGGCAAGGGCTGTGCAGGGTGTGGCGCGCGGTCTTGAGATGGTGCTGGTGGGACGATTGATCGACGAGGTGGGTAGGCGAGTTGAGCGAAGTCAAAAGAGCCGTCTTTGGGACAAACTGCAGCTGACGTACCGACGTTGCGGGTTGAAGAGATTGTGCCGCGCCAGGATTTTATGTGGGAGTGAGTTCGTGTCAGCAGGCAGCGATTCATGGCATTGTGGTTCCAGAACCGTCCGGTCTTGTTCATGCACGGATTTTGGTCATTCACTCGCGCTTTGTCATGTTGGGTTATTTTAACAAAAGAAAATTTCAAATTGATATATTTATATTAAATTTACTTTAAACGTTCACAAAAAATTCAAAATCGGTACATTTACAACAAACATAACCCAAACCAACTTTTTGACCGCTAAAAATCACGAATTGATAATTTATATCAAATATACTTTATGTTAAATTGGCTTAATATCATATAAAATCACTAAACTAGTATAACTATGACAAACAAAAAGTCAAATCTCAAACCGATACACTAGTCAATTGTTATATGTCATTTAACTCAGCAATTTGACAATAAAATTTAACAGAAATTAATACAAGATAAATTTATCACGAATATCAATAGATATTATATCAATTTTGGGTTTTTCGTGGTCAACAAATTAGTTTGAGATAAATTTATCACATGTATACGAAATGACTATCCTTACCAAAAAAAACTCCTTAACCAAATGACTATCGAGAACAATGTCATTTCCACTTCATTGATCGGGTATTACATTTTATCAATATTCAAGAGCAACAATGTTGTTCAATACCTATATGTCAGGATTACATTAGCATCTCCAACACCAAAATAAGGTCATTCATATCAAGATTGGAGATTCGTTTTAGAGAAGTTACTTAGATGAACTCAAGAAATTACATCAAACGAGTTTTGGAATCAAGATTTTGCCTTTACAACACGAAATGGCTCCTATTTTACCAACTCGATTGACCCTTAAGATGGACTGATTTGAAATGCATTTCCCTTACTGATCATGAGCGTTGTACGTGTCCCTTCGACTGAAGTCGTTGAGCCATATTTCAATGAATAGAGCGAAATGCGTTTTATTTACCAAGGTATACTTCAAGAATTAATGGAGTGCTCAATGAATTTGGCAACAGGATTCAGCTCTTTGATGAACAAGCACAAGATTTCTTGTAGGAATTGCAGTTCAACAACAATATTAGGAGCTCAAAATACAATACAAACGAAACAGAATACGAGCAGATATTGAAGTCTGAATCAACAAATCTATATCCTGAGAGACAACAATGTAGTGAATCTAGTACAGCATCAGAGTTGCTCGCTTACGCTACGCAAACCTCACTTGACAGATAAAGCAACAATGAGATTCAATATTCACAAAAAAGGATTAATAGCTCTTGTTAATCACTTTTCCACTTGATCAACGCTACAAAACAAAGGCCCTCATTCTGCACATGATCGGTTTGACATGTACTTACATCTCCAGATTACCAAACGTATAATATTGTCATGGCGAGTAACAGAGAAAAAAAGACGCTGCAACTGCAATCATGAGCACAGCAAGATGCAAGTGAAAAATTCCACAACCGCCCATATACAACATCCATGGCAACATAGACTGATCCTTACAAATTCAGTAAAAGCATATCTTTCTAATTAAACCGCCAGAATAACTGACGCTCAAAACTTCAGAGCTGCAGTGCTCATTAAGGCTCTAAATGTCCTGAATCCTCAACAAACCACGGGACGACCTTATTCAGCTCCAATGGCATTATTCCAAGGAACTGAATGAATATCATCAAGTCCTCCAAGTGATCCAACATACCCTACTCATCCATCATATTTGGATGCAACAGCAATGCAAGTCCAAGTGAATTTCCCAAAACAAAGTATGAGAGACACCAAGTTTTCAGTTGGACTTGAACCTTAGAAAGCTGGAAAAGGAACGTCTACATTCAAATCTGGACAAACGTTCAACGCAAATGATCAGGTAAAACTCTGCATGCAGTGAGCAAAATTTGGTAGAGAACCAAAGAAACATGTCCACAATTCAACCACTACACAACGAAACTAGCACAATTAGGATATTCCAATCCATTATCTGATCACTTGGACCAAATGAGCCACCCTTGCTTACAGTATTCTTCTGCCTCTCCTCAAGGCAAAGCCCATAACTACTTTTCCTTTCCTTTTTCTCTGAAAGGAAAAGCCTGCATTTATAAGTATTGCAACAGATCCTTAGAGAAAGAGCCTTCTCTTGAAAGCAATTGCAATGTCCTGGTGACTTAAATCAAGATGATACAGATGAACTTCAAATGCCATGTAGACTGAACATTAGGTACAGATGACCAAAGACAAGCAAAAGGAACACAAAAGGTCGGTACATGCCTAAAAGCAGATCAATTTGAGAAAATTTATACTGAAAAATTGAAGTTTAATTAGATACACAGAAAAGCTATGTGTATTTCTATTAATAACTCATCTAGAATAATTGGAGCCTCATAATACAGCAGCAGGAAAAATCAAAAGATTGGCTATTCAGAAGGAAGCTGTCTCTGTGATTTTATACATGCGAGCAAACTCCAAGCATAACCGACGGTCCCTCTCATCACCCCAGCCTCCCCAACCCTTGAACCCCGCCTGGTAACCAGGTTGATTCTTATGGACACGCACATTCCACTCAGATTTGATATTTGCGACCTTATCTTCATCATTTACCTCAATGTTCACAACCCCATTATCAACGCAAGCTGTTTGCTCACTCTGGCCTTGATGTAATCCACACTTCCCAAAGTGAACCGCACTAGTCCTAGGTCCTCGCAATGAATACACTGGAGCCCCGAAGGACGGATAAACTGTAGTCCACATCGTAATGTCCCAGTTGTAATCATCAAAGTAGCAGAACTCTTTAGCCTTTCTATGGATTTTCCTCCAGACAGTTCGGTTGAAGGAATAACCTACATTACCCATCCTCTCGGCAATCAAACTCTCCCCCCCTTCTCCCCTTGACTTCACATCAGAAGGTGCTAAGTTTGCAGCATAGCAATCAGGACATTTCTTAGACTTCAATGACGTGAGGATCTGCAAGTTGCGGTATGCATTTGGAAAAATAAAATGGTCCTCTTCTATGAAAAGAATATGGCCAGAATGCCCCCAAGTCTCCTTTAGTCCATCCCACACCGTGTTCATCATCCACCACCAATGATGCTTCAGTGAGACAACTTTTGGCGATCGGTGATTTCCATACTGATCCGGATTTCCTTCACAATGCTTCTTCGCTGCATTATCCTTACCCTTACAGTCATTAGGTGATACACCGGGGAAGCTACTGGGAAAAATGTGAGGTGAATAAGGAGAGAAAATCTGTTTCACTTGGCAAAATCTTATACCCTCCACGATCTTGTTCATCTCGTCAAAGTACCCATCATGACTAACTATCAGCAGAGTCTCGCCTATACCTTTTACTTGTGATAAGCTCTTCACGACCACTTGGAGGTACTGAGGCCGATTATGAACGTACAACACTATAGTTATGTGATCCTTTGCCAAAGTGGGATACAGATCTCTGTTTCTAGGGGGCAACCGGTTGCGCGATTCCAATTGAATCGACAGTTCATTTTGCTTAGGGAGCTTGAGATTCCCCCTCAAATGAGAATAACTATGGGTAAGATTCGTATCATCAGCAGGCTCCAAAGCGATGTTAGATACCGGATTTGCTCTCAGGAAAAAAACCACAACAGAGACAAACATGAACGTGAACACAACTACAAACACGAATCGGCGACAGCCCACCTCTTTGGTGCGGGGTTTCTTGCAAGTGGCCATCAAATTTTCGAACTACCGAAAATCAAACTCCTCGTGGGACAGCTAAAACACAGCAACCTTGGTTTCAATCTATAACCTGAAGCACTAAATCTCCAAGTCTACAAGTCAAAATCGTACGCCGATGACCAGATAAGCAGGAGACCAAAAGCATTGCACCTAACCCCTGAAGAGCATAATGAAACAGCGATTGGATTAAGCACCAGAACCTCCCCAAGACGATCTTGAACTCAAGATTGGGCGCATCCACAGCGACCCCAGGGGCTCGAACCCGAGCCTTCCGTTCTTGGGTTCACATGGACTAAATAAAGACAGCTTTTTGGAGCTCAAACCAGCGAAGGCCGGCCACGAGAGTCGAAAGCTCTCGCGAGAAGAGATCAAAGAGGAAAAGGGTATTTGAGTTCGAGCGAACCAGATTTGAAAGCCCGAATCTTTGAGACGAAGCGAGCTTCTTTCGACAGTTGACCGACTTGGGAGACACTGTACAACGTAAGGAGAGGGTTAGAAAGGGGAAGTTCGCGCCCCTGTGGCAACAAGAGCGCAGCGGTTGGTGAAAAAGTCTTCGATTTTTGCTTCAAGCGACGGAAACTTCTAGGCAAGAGCAAGAGAGAGAGGGATCGGCAATTTGCTCTTACTTCCGAGACTACCGGATCCTACTGTAGAAGTGAAAGAAAGAATAGATTCGATTCATTGATTTTATGGAAAATAATTTTAAAAGAATATATTCTTTTTAATTTTTCGACATTCGTTTCACGTAAAATATATTGATTGAGAAAAATACTTTTTATAAAAGGAAAAAATCCTTTAAAATTAAAAAAAATATGTTTTCCTCTTTTCAAGTTGAAGAAAATATTTTCTACACTCACTTTCTCTTATTTCACATCCCTACTAATCCTCACTTTTTTCTTTCTATTTTTTAAAACTGAATTTTTTTAAGCATTCGAATTTTTTATTATTTTTCAACAAAAGCAATTTTTTGTTAATTTTTCTCTTTCCTTTTGTTCTACTCCATGTTAGCCCAATTGTCGACAACTTGTCACCTGATGACTGGTCACAAGTGAGCATGCGGGTCCTCAATCTGGCGAGGCCCAAGTGTTGCTAGACGATGACAATGCTCAAGCCTCGCAGATCGACAACGTCAGAGCATTGTCAGTGGTCGCAAGGTTCTAGCCACTTAGGGCGCGAATGATAACATTTCTGGAACAGAAATAGATTTTTCTATTTCTATTTCTGGATGAGTTTCTGAGAAAAAAACACGTTTGATAACAACAACAAATTTATATTCTTGGAAGAGAAATTCGTTTGATAACCAAAAAATTTTTACCGCATCTAAGTAGTGATGATAATAGGAGGAGTGGGGATTGGCGGCGGCAACCAGCGACCGGCGACCGGCTATCGGCGCCGGACGCCGGACGCCGGACGCCGGCCGCCGGACGCCGATCGCCGGTCGCCGCCGCCAATCGCCGGACGCCGGTCGCCATGCACTGGGCGCCGGTCGGCGGTCGTTGTGTGTTGGGTGCCGCCGGTCGCCGGTAGCCGGTCACCGGTCACCGGTCAACGGTCGCCGCCGCCGGTCGCCGGTCGCAGACGGCGACCGGAAGGCGGCGGAGGATGGGCAGTGGACTACAGCGAATGGCGGCGGTGATCGGCGACCGGCGGCAGCGGCCGCGGGCCGGGGGCCGGCGGCGGCGGTCGGTGGTGGGCAGGGGTGGTGGTGGTGGTGGTGGAGGTGGTGAGTGACGGACGGAAAAAAATTTCTTCGAGTGAAGAGTAAGAAAGAGAGAAACAATTTTTGATTTCTGTTCCAGAAATAGAAAAGTAAAAAATTTTTGTTTCTGATTTCTGTTCCAAACCTATTTCTAGAATAGAAATTTGTTCCAGAAATAGAAATTAATTTTTTTTTACCAAACAGATTTCTATTCCAGAAATAGGTCTGGAATAGAAATCTATTCCAGAAACAGAAATAGAATGGTTATCATGCGCAGCCTTAGGCCTTGTAGATTGACAATGCTTGGGCATTGCCGATATGGGCATTGCCAATCTGAGCATCACTAGACAACAGCTCTCACCGATCGTCGCCGTGAGGCAATTGATTGAGGAAACAGGAAAACAAAACAAAAAAAGAAATGAAAAGAAGAAAATAACAATAAATATAAAATTAATTAAAAATTCTAATCTTTAAATAATAATAATAATAATAATAAAGAATAGAAAAATAAAATAAAAAGTAAAAAAATATCAAAAGAATTATATAAAGAAAAACCAAATAAGATACCGAATGGCAGAAAATATTTTCCGCTCCAATTTCTAATTTTAGCCAAACATCGAAAAAAATTGTCATTTTCCTATAAAATGACTTCTTGAAAATTTTTTCTAGAAATGTTATATTTTCCATGAACTGAATAGAGTCTTAATAATGGTAATTCCCCTTTTGACATTCCTCAGTTTGGCCCTTTCAAGGCACCTTTATTCTCATTCTTTATATTGAATAAATTCATCCAATTTTCATCGAAAAAAATAAGATTGCTCTTCATCATCCAACCCCGAATTTATTTCCCTTCATTTTTTAGGTTTTATGTCCTTACGTAGGATTTAGTTACCAAAAAGACAGAATTCCCATGCATATTAAAAGGCACAACACCGTATCTTTTTTAGTTGCTAGATTTTACTTTCATAAAAAAACTCATTTTGTCGATAAGAAAATTTTTCAAGAAAACCTAATTCTTTTCTACATCATCGTTGATCAAATTTATGGATAAATTGTTGAGTAGGATCTAGAAAAAATTTAACATGGACGGCTTTTAGTACAATCATTTGTTTATAAAGTTTCATTTTTGTTGTGCACATAACCATCAAATCTTGTTTTTATGAGTCTTTTGTTGTAATAATAATTGATTATATATAAATGTTCCTTCTGCAATTATATTGGAGGGCATAATTCCCTCTTGATGATCACAAATTCTATAGTCCAATGATTCCTAATATTCTAAAAATAATCAATATTTTTATGTTATGGGTAGTCATGTGCCTAATCAACTTGTAAAATTTTACAACTTTCTTTCAATGATTTTCCTATATTCATCATAATTTCTAATCAAATGAAAGTTCGATCACCTTTAAAGTCCATAACTTTCCTTCAATATTAGGAGGTTGCGACAGAAATTGATTTTACAAAGAAAATCTACCAAATTACATTTTTGCCCTTTTTACCCGACGATCCACGTCGAGGACCAGTCCCGTAAAAACGCTTTACGGACCATTAGAATTCAAATATTTTCTCTTTAAGAGAATTGAATTTCCCATGGGACTACCGTCCAAGTCTAATCAAGCATATTTACAATTAGTCAAAACAGAGATAATTATTGTACGGTAGTGTGGTGAGTCCGAAAAAGGTCCAAAAAAACCGTGCAAGTTAGAGGACTGATTACGGATTTGTACAAATTTTTTATCTTCTTAAGACATCTATAAAAATAAATAAAAGGATTATTTAAGACAAAAATTCAAAAAATATTAAAATATTATTTAAGAAAGTCCACGTTAACGTCGATCGGCCAAAATTGACCGGATAATTTGAATTAACATAAACACAAAAAGTTTGAAATCGAATTGACAAAAAAAAAATTAAGATTGAATTGACATAATTATAATAAGTTTAAGACTTTTCTTGATAATTTTTCCCAATATTCTCACATGACACTCAATGGTAGCCGCTTCTTTTGGCTTGTCTTGAGTCTATGTTTCTTAAACCTATGGCTTTAATTTTGCCAATAAGTCTGAGCTTTTGTGTGCCTAAGTTATCATTTATAAAGGAAAATATTGTCCTTTTATGACCGAGGGGTGTGGATTGAGGAAAGATAGTAGGCTTTAAGACATCTTATTCATCGGTGTGTTCCACCGCAAAATGCTAATCACAATTCATAAGCAGTCGGAGTAGTCATGATTTCGGTATGGAATATGTAATTTTTGCTCCGATTTAGGCTTCTTTTTGATTTTTTAAAGATCACTCCACCAAATTGAAGGACTTAAGCTGAAAATGACATGGTAAATAAATAAATAACCTCCACATATACTTAGGTATATACAGGGTCCAGAGAAAGGAAGAAAATTTCAGAAATGCTAGCAAGTACCAAGTTATGAACTTTTGAAGTCTCAAAATTAAATGCCATTTTTGTCTACTTCTGACTGGTGACAGAAGAGGCGCCACTTAGGCACCTCCCGCATCACTCGGATAAGGTCAAATAAATATCAAGAATTATCAAGAACAAGCACGACCACACCCATAGCCAGTGACATGTATATCAGGCGATGAGAGGGCGAAGAGGTACATGAGATTTGACTCAGAAGCTTTGGATTCCTCAGAAAATGGCAGCCCAAGCAGCTTCATGTCCTTCCCTTAGCACCAAGATCTCGCTCCCGTTGAAGCCATCGTTCACCATTGCTCTCCCTCGCTCCCTCGCTCCATCAGATGCAAGAAGGGCACAGCAGAAGAGATTCAGGATTCATGCCGAGTTAGGTAAAGAAGAATGGAGTGAAAAAAGGAATCCTTTCTGTGATGTTCTCTTTGTTTCTCCAAATGGGTACTTGGATATTTGCTTCTTGACATGTTCTTGGTGCTTCTTAGGGGGAGGTGATGGTGAAGTCAAGAAAGGAGAGAAGAAGAAGTTCATAACCAGAGAGGAAGAGCCTCAACAGTGAGAATCACACCGTTGTTTGCACCTGTTTTTGTCGCTCTAATTCTTGTCTTTGAATCCATTGAGATGAGATTTTTGGTGCTGTTGGAAAAAAAATGCTGCAGATACTGGCAGACAGCAGGAGAGAGGGAAGGCGAGAATCCTATGAAGACGCCCTTACCGTACATCATCATTTTCGGCATGTCGACGCCCTTTGTCATCTTGGCCATTGCTTTTGCGAATGGTTGGATTAAGGTACCTGTCCGATGATCTCAATGGACACCGTGTCCGCTGCTGTGATTCCACAGCTGGGGTTTCTTAATGCTGCTTGACAGCCTCGTCATATGTTTGAAGAACATCTTGCCATTTCTATTAGTATCCGTTTTGTCCGGCTTTTATTTCACAGTCAAACAGTTTGATTCTCCGGGATATGTTCAGATGCAATAGTATTTGGCTGTAGAAATTGCAGCAGTAGCCAAACATTGCCGTAGGCTTAACCATAGTTGAGCGGAATTGTACATCAGAAGAGGGTGAAATGAAAGTAAAGAAGACAATTTCTGCTTCATCCTTAGTCACTTCCGCTAGCTTCTTGTTGTGCTCTGCTCAAGCAGAAAGTATCAGTACTCCTTAAATCCGTGGGAGTTTTATTCATCAATGTTGTTGTGAAGAAATTATATGAGCTGTTAAATTCATGGTAAGTACTTCCCTGACTACCTAACCAACTATCGAGTTAGAATTTGGCCAAAAAAAGTAATATGTCAAAAAATCAAGCCATCTGTTTTATTCATAATCACTTGTCGAATGGAACATAGCAACTGAATCACCTAAAATCACCATCAAATTTTTGGACAACAAAACTGTGTCAACCTGTTGGAATATCAGCATAATGTATTTTAGTAGGAAGACCCACGTAAGTGAATTGATAATCCACAGTTGAAATGGCGAAAAGAAGGGCAGACACTAGCAATGGAAATGTATTCATATATGAGTGTGCACATTCCATGGCAAAGGCTTTCTGATGATCAATGCACACACCTGTCGTGATTTTTAACTAAAAGTATTCGCTCATCCTTAAACATAATCCACGACTGTAAAAATTTTATCAACAAAACTCGGATGCCTCAAATCCAGGTCCTGAAATAAAGGAGGAAGGTTTCATCTTTCCTTCACCTGTCTCCAGGAGGGCTTGTAAAGAATCACTGTCACATACTTTTCAAGAAAACGGTGTGTGGACCCAAAGGCAATGGCTTGACCCTGGTCGCAGCTTTTCATGTACAGATGGTTCAATGCAACATGCCGTGGCCTTGTCGGAAATTGACCACAATCCGCATTCGGTGAGTCATTCAACAGAGTTCTATGTAATTGAGGAGGTAGATCAGGCGGAGGCTTGCTAAAATCCATGTCAATTATGGAATTTCTGCTGTAGCTTGCATCAGGGGAAGGAGGATGTGTGACCTCAGATTCGCTTTGACAGGCTTCAGCTGCATACTCCTGCACAAGGGACTATAAGTGAGAAGCCGCAAAGGATGAAGTAGAGTAAAATTGTAACACATGAACAGAGAAACAATTTGCCATTGATGAACATTGGCAAGTAAAAGCATAAGAAACATGCAAAGAGCTCCTCAATAATGAGCATGTTGGCAAAGAAGGAGATGAAGCCTCATGCACGCCCCCTTAGAGACGAATTGAAAGGTGAAAAGAATTTCTACGAGGAAAATCCTTCTCATGTTTAGGTTTATCACAAATGCTCATACCTCACATACTATTAAAAGCAAAATAAGTTAAAGGGAGAAATGATCGAGCCGATGCCTTCACATTCCAAGCAAATCTTTTCAATTGCATTAGCAACTAAAAGGCTAATAATTATGTATTAGCTTAGCTTTTAAACATTCAAGTCAGCTGTTTCAGACAGGAACCACACTTCAATCTCATAAATGTTTCAATGCCAGTTATCCAGGGGTCTTCTTTCATATTGCAATCATAGAAAACCAATCATCTCTAGTCTCCGACTCTGATGGAGAGGATGATTCAGTATGCAAAAAGTTTATCAACATGAAATTCATTTCAAGTGTAAAATGAGAATAATCAAGCAGTGTTCAAATTGTTTTATCAGCATGTGTAAATCACATCAGAGGTTTATGGTCACTAGAATACATGTTTGTTCTGAAACCTTTATATGTCTCATACTCTGGTCCTCATCATTGAATTTTGACATTTATCCTTCAACTACTGAAATAGTTGAGAAGATCAATGTCTATAATACTTTTTTTGGACTATCCTTTGACAAATGTCACTCCAATCAGGCCGATCATATCTTAAACTTTCCTTACTGAAGGGTGGTCCACTACAAGATACTGCTTATTTTTCATGGACAAATTATTCACAAATCTTAATGCATAACATGTTTGAGTGTGGAAATATTCGGTGAGATAACAATGATTTCACTTTCCGAAAGTTGTGAAAAATCTACAAAATGAAATGACTACATACAGACTACACCAAATGTAGCAATCAGTCAGGCGCATTGAAAATTTGAGGATCAAAATGTCTATAGTTCAAGTCAAGGTAATAAAGTACTTCATGGGAAGAAATATGAACCGTAAGATTATCTACCCCTTCACATCCTAGTAGCTGCTGCTATTGAAAAAAGTACTAGATGAATTATAAGGCTTTTAGGCGACATCCAAGGAGGCCCCCTGAAACCATAAAACTAACTGCAGTCATTTGAGAAGCAGTTGTCTGGCATGAAAAGGAAGGCTTGAGCTTGAAGTGTCGTCCTTAAAGGAGAAAAAAATTGGTATTGACAGTTGAAGAGATTGCATTTATTTTTCTGAAATTACTTAGCTTAGCCAGAACTTCCGCAACTTTTATATGCTTTAGGCATATACACAGGATAAATTTGGAGACCACTCTTTAGTTAGTCCAATATTACTTCAGTCAACATTTTGGCAAAGGTAATAGATCTGCTTTGGTCAAAACCTATAAGATATCATCTTATGTTTGCTGATGAAAATTGCAGAAGGCATAAGGATGGGATATCTGTTAATAAAGCTAAGACATTAGGAGTATTTTCCTTTTTCATTTGACATATGCTCTATTGCTGGGCAACCGCATTTCAAATTTTAAGTTTACTGGTCATAACCCTTTGACCATCTGCAAATCATGACCCATTTCAGAACCATCATGACTGATTTGTGCAAATAAGACAGCACTGCAAGATATGTAACTGGAAGATTCATGGAGCATAAAAATTTAATCATGTGCTTTCTAATCTTACTAGACTAAATAATGATAGTGAAGACTTTCCATTTCCTTCTAAAGGTAAGCTTTGTCATTTATTTGTAAATTTCAAATGCTTCTAAGCAATGCAAGCATGGAGTGGGTCAAAAGACCGCAACATAATATCAACTAAAAGTGAAAGTCATGGTAGTATGTCAGCCGTACCTTCACGTCCAATATATTGTATGCTGTCGGTGGTTCATGAAAATCGCAAGGCAAATCTGGCGCATACTTGACCTGTCCGTCCACAACAAAGCGATAGTGGTAAACACCAGAAGGAAGAACTTTCAAGATGATGAACTCTTGGCCTGATCTCTGCATCAGTTCACTGACAGAGACAGAACATTTCAAATGTTAGATAAGAATTAAAAAGCATGAAACCAATTAAATCTTAAAGAGAAACATCTAAACCAACTGAATACGTTGTTTCCCAGTTGTCCCATGATCCCGTGACTGCCACTTGCTTCCCTCCATGATTCCAGGTGATCATTACTGGTGTTTGTCTCTCATGGCAGGTAGCATCATAATTCATTCTCCAAAGCAAATCAAAGTTTTGATTTGCCATTGTGTCAGCAGGCTTGGGAAAAGGAACTGCCGGGACCTAAAATAATCAGTTCTTCCTTTCAATGTCAGATATACGCATCCTTACTCTTTAAGAAACCTCAAAAGTTGTAGGCATTAACGACCTAGAGGAAAGCAAATTCCAGTATTTTTCCCTGACAACGTGCTAAGCAGGAGAGTAACTTTGACTCAATATACACATTCTTCTTGATGTAGATACTTAACAATGAGTTGATGGTTTTCCAAAATACAGATCCCCATGCCTCATATACATTGTAATGATAAATCATCCAATACTTGCAGAAAAGAACAGAGCAATCGAAAATAACATGCAAAATTGACCAATTGAGCATACTTATTTCTTCCCTGTAAGACAAGCAACAAATCACTGAAAGGCTTGCAAAAGAAGGACCTCGAGCTAAGGAGTAGATATGTCCAAAGTCTTGTCAAACAAAATGCAAAGCTCAGATAATATTCAAAGCTCAATAAACAACATTGATGATACTAACCTGATTCTTCTGCTAACTAACTAATGACCTTATCTGTCACAATGAACAACTCTATCTATCCTATCGCAAAAGGAATAGGAAAGCTTCCTCACAAGCGATATATGCAGCGATTGGCCCTCTAGAGAGGAGTTCAAGAGAGGCGATCTCCTTTCTATGTATGAACCTCGGTAGAGGCATCTGCAGCCGTCGAGTCAGTAGATGAAAAACTAACAATCTATCAATTTTTGCTCGATAAGGATGAACAGCCAATTTTTTCCAACCTGCTAGGCATGAAATCCAGGAAACACAAACAGATCACGCAATATAAGCCAATCTGAAGATTCCCTGAATTCTCTAAAGGAAGAACACAACCCACAAAGAAAGAAAGGTGCAATAAATAGATAATCACTGGATATCGAAGTAAACATGCAAATGGGTTCAAATAGTCAAGCGCGACGAGGAGGTGCTCATACCAAGTGCTCAGGATAAACGTGACTTCCACCATGTGAACTCTCCACATACTGTTCATATCCTCCAGAAGTTCCTTGTCCATCACTTTTACCACTAACATTGCCCATCACTACAGATTGAAGGAAAAAACAACAAAAATCTAACAGCTATCATGCCAAATATGAGTGTAAAGATTACTGCTTTATGAAACGCAGAAACAAATAGATGGCCAATTAAATACCAAAGAAAACAGATAAACCCCGTTAGAATCTCAGACACTACAGATTAACCGTCCCTAACAGAAGAAAATCAGAGGACTGAAACAACAGAAGATAAGAGTGAAAAGAACAAGCAAGGAAAAAAGGCAGCTTCGCGGAGCTACGTAATGACAAAAAATCAACAGTTTCTTTGAGCAGAGTGTCTGAAAGAAACAGCGACCCATCGGTTGAAACACGAAACAGAACAAAACCCATATCGCAAAAGAAAATAAAAATTGAAACTTTAAGCAAAGCCAGCATACCCATAACCGTGAATCAGAAGCAGAAGGGGGCACCGGCAGAGAATAGCTGAAGAGGAGCCACCATTGCTCTGCTAGCAACCTTTGAAACGAAATTTACAGGCTGCTGTCGTCTATCTCTCCCTCTCAAGAGGGGGAAAAAAGAAAAGGGGGAAAAAAGATCTCTCCCACTCTCTGCCTCTCTCTGCCTCCGTGAAAAGTGTAATTTTATTCTCCAATGAGTTTGGAAGATCCTGCAGTAGACAAATCATGTCGGTTCAATAGGGGGACCGGGGATGTTGTCATCGCCACCAGTAACATGACTTCTTTAAATACTGTCATATACCGAATAACATTATTTTTCCTACGGTCCATACATTTATTTACCAACTCTTTTCAGGCTCTCCTGCTGTTTCTTTCCAATCCAGCCATTAGAAAACTGTGAACACAATATGCCTAAACCTCCCCTTTACCGGACCGTCCAGCAAATTATAGAATTATTAAACGGAAGACAAGAGAATGTGTTGTTGACACTACACAAATTCTCCAGTGCAGCAACCGTCCAAGTCTTGATCTATAAAAGTAGAGGTTGCGCACAAGACGGTCTGATGGGCGAGCATCTATCGGAGTATAATTAGCATAAAAGTCGCGCTACGCGACTAAGTAGACCTTAGTGGTGGGCCAAGCGATCTTACTTTTTCAGATGCGTATGTCTTACATGCGATTTACCCAAATTTACATTGAAGGTAGTTTGTGTAATGGTTTTGATTTTCAAACTTGAGATGTACACATTTCTCAAACTTGTTAATTGTCAAAGTCAAAGGGATGGGTACAAGAGCTCAATTTCCGGGCATGTCAAAATCTGATAGAAATTTGTTGTCAGCTTGGAGTTCATGTCAAGGCATGGGAAATAGACAATTCTCTTCAAAATCGATTGTGATTGGACGACGGCTTGACTAAACGATCACATAACCTGTAGCCCAAAAGAATAATCCCATCACCCGGTCAATTGAGTGCGATTGGTTCTCCAAAATGAGAAGAAACATAAATTTCTCAAATCTCATTTTTCACCTTAGTTTATGGTGCATTATTTTCCTTGGATATTTATAAAAAGAAAAAAAAACAGTGCCCTGTTACTCAATACAATATCAATTTTACATGTTTAATTTTCGTGCACATTGTTATTTTAGCGATGACTAGACAAAATATTTTCATACTAACAACAATATTTTTGTTTCATTCTTTTTTTTAATCTTTTCCGTTTTACTTTCTTATCTCTTTTTCTTCTTTCTTCCTCAGTCAACATCAATTAGCATCTCTAATATCGTTCGTTGCCACCATCTCAATGTCGATGGTTGCCTAGTCTCCCATCACCATCACGAGCATCGTAGCCACCCGTCATTGCCGCACCCAATCGCCGATTTTTTACTAGTATATCTACATTATTAAGTCAAAACATTATTTTATCTCGCTTTTCACAAGTTTTTTGTATGGTCCTTCACATTTCCCTATGACGACTGATTAGGAACATCGTTGCCATGAGGTAACCGGTTATTCTATAGTCTTGACAATTACTCACATTTTCTATTCTCCACCTATTTGCGATGTTTGCATTTCATCCATAAAATGGAAATACTAAATAAATTGAATAAATAGAACTTATGATATTAAGAACTACTCTAATTATTCTAAAATAGATACCAAAAACAAGAGGAGATACATTCAGAATTGCGATGTCCAACTTTGAAGCATGCAAACATTCATCACACACACATAAATCAATCCTAAAAATGAATGCCAAACTTTTTAATTTTATCAATTTAATTCCAAATCCTTACACGAAATTTTAGTGTAATTTTTCCTATCAAATTTCATGGGAAATCACTGAAATAGTAGCAAGCGGCCAATGATAACTGAATTACTACATTGGTGATTCCAACTAAAATTGACTAAAATGACAACTTGGAATTGTATACAAAGATTTATAATAAAATTGGCAATATTGAAAATTTTATGACTAATTGACATTCGTATAATAGCTTTATGACTAATTGAGTAATTTCTCTTAAAAAAAAAGATTAAAACAAGCAAGGTAACAATTTGGCAAGAGATTACATGACTCTTCATCTTGTGTACCATGTACTAGAATTTATGTGAAGTACGGAAAAATATGAAATGGGCCTATCTACATGTTCTTTTCTCATATCTAAGCAAGCACTTCAAAGGCTTCATCTAGATCTTCATTTGAACCTCGAGATCACCGGAAATACTTAGAGGGCATTGCTTGGGCCTATGCAAGAAAAAGACACAGACTTCGTCAAAGAGTATAAGGCATGCAAATATCAATACATTATAATAAGAAATGCATCCTCACAGCCTGCTAAGATACCAAATAGGCAGATGAGGCCTCTATAGGGCGGTAATTCATCTCTGTGTACCATGTACGGGAATTTATGTGAAGTATAGAAAAAATGGAAATGGGCCTATCTACATATTCTTTTCTCTTTTGCCCATAAAATTTTTCTTTTCCTTGTTTCTATTTTCTTGCTCACATGTTTTCTCAATGAAATTGATATGCTTAAAAAACATATGAGAAGTTCCAAATTCAAATGGAAAAGTTAATTCAAATGCACATATAATTAATAATGTGATTTATCAATTACATCACATTGATTAATTTGATAATCATTGAAGCACAAATTACTATTTTTTTCTCGAGAGCCAAAATTAATTTATGTAATTGTAATTTTTCGTCTTCTTCTCGCTTGTTCCTTCATGTCTGGATCAGTCCAATGAACCATGCATGTTGCCCGAGACTGTTGCTAATTTTCTTTTTGCAAGAAAAAGGAAATCCGCAGCACACAACCCAACATGAAGGATATATGGAAATTAACCTTAAAAAAAAGAAAAAGAACATAACAGCACTTTTGATGAATCCAGATATTATATTGTGAATCGAATCAAATTTATACGGTTCAGTAAAATATTTAGAACTAGTATTTTGTTGTATATATAGCTAAATACTTTTTTTTTTTTTGTAAGGTAAGATTTTATAAAGACAACCAAAGAAATTGTACATCAAGAGAAAAAGGGGGGAAACCACGGTACCACCAGACACCAGCAGGGTACCGCGGTCACCAAAAGAAAATACAGATGTGATAGGACTAAGGGAATCTATGCTATCTTGATCTAAGTATTGGCCGACTCCACTCCAAAAATCAGAGAGTCTATCCCCCAGCTATGTTGTATCCTTTTGTTTCTGGGATTGTCTTCAGCCAATTTGAAAGCTAAAGCTTTGTCTTTGACCGCTTTATGGAGGTATTTCTTCATTGAGGAAATGCATAGATTGTGGCTATTGAAAATGGTGTCATTTCTGGTTTTCCATATTATATAACAAAGAGATCCAAAAGAGTAGAGTGCTATTTCCCGATGGAAACCTTTTCCAGACAAAATATTGATAGCCCAATTAAGATTATTTGTCCAAGTGGAGTTGCTCCAAGGGAGATTACATTTGGCAGCCCAATAATTAGCGAGGGTGTTGGAAATATTGCAGTAAAAAAAGAGATGGTTAATTGAGTCCGGCATTGTGTTGCACAAGGGGCACACCGAGTTAGGAATTCTGCCAAAGGACATGAGATAGCTCTGAGTGGGTAGGAAATACTTTGTAAATAATATCATGAAATATGTAACATTGAGTAAGTTTTATGATCTATGAAAAGGAAATCTTAATTTCAAGTACATGTGATAATTCCTATATATGAAAAGATAAAAGATAAAAAAAAATTCAGTGTTTTATTAGCATACATTTAAATACAAATCACAAATCTTGGTGAAATTTTATTTGTTATTGTGTTATAAATGGAAGAATTTATTTTTAATTATTTTGTAACTATAATTAATGTAGCATGTACCTTAAAACATGGCAAAAGTTAAATCATTTGATAAGTAAACAAAAAAGAGATGAAACGCTTGAATAGTTCGACATAAATCGTGAATTTGTTAGCAAATTCATCTAAAAGTTGCGTATTAAATCAACCTCGGAGGAATAGAGAATCTTTACAAATTGAGGGTCGACTTCCGGCGATAATTATGAGACGAGAAGGTAAGAAATTATTGGCGATGGAGGAGGGACAAGAAAGCATTTACTACATACTTTCTAATTATTAAATTTTAACATCATACCTGAAAAAAGCAAAAAAGAAGAGAGAAGGGAAGAGGTGGCTGCACTGGATCCGGAAAAAAGGTCAATCCAGCAATTTTTTTGGGCGATAGACCCCACGCCCCACCATGTGACCTGCCATGGAAATCAGACGAGGAAGTTGGTGACACATTTTGCTGTCCCACTGTTTCCTTTCGCATCTCATTCTGGGTTTTCAATATTAATTTTAATTTTTGCTCCTTTTCTTTGTGCTTCGGAACTGTTCTCCCTCGCTGTCGATTGCCGCTTGCGCATACGTACGTGGGTCGAGCGATGGACGTGTAGTAATAGCAACAAAAGCACAGCAGAAGTGGTGGGTCTCTTTTGGTTCCTCCAATCAGCCGCAGCAACCGAAGCTCAAAGCAATCGATGCCCTGGAGCACATAAAATGGAATTTTCTTCCCTGGGGTCATTTGCTCATAGACAAAGAAGAAAAGATAGATTCAAGAAGAATCTAATGAGTGATTTCTGGCCTTTCAAGAACGCTTAGCAAAGAAGGCATAGAAGTAAATAATGCGGGGAAAACCGAAAAAATTACCGCCTATGACTCTTTCTAATAAACCGGGCCCAAACACTCATACGTTTCAAGAAATCGCGAGACTCATGCTAAACCAATTAAAAGTTAACGAGTTTTAATGTAAGTTTCAAGCTATGATCGGTTGTGTTCGTCATATTATCAGTCAAACCGGCCTAAAGGCTTCTTCTTCTTCTTCTTCTTTTCAAACTTTGGGAAAGAGAATCTAACATAACCTAAAGGGTTGGTAGTTGTATGTTGGCATCATCAGAGGTTTGAGGGATGTGACGGTAATTGAGAATCTAACAAGGGTCAGCTTCCTAGGCCCGCCTTGGACAGCAACATGTGAATGGGAAAAAGCAACAATGAAAGTGGGAAGAAGCAATGCTTTTGCACCATAAGTTGTCCCTTCTTTGCTTTGCCCTAGGTTTTCGGTTAACTTCCTATGTTCAGGAGGTGGAGTTGGGTAAAAAGTAGGTTGGGAAGTCTCTTGGGTTGCCTAAATGATTCTTTACCAAGAAAATTTAGTAAAAATCAGATTTTTAGATGATATGTCGCATATGTTCATTGAGTGTTGAAATAGCTGGGCCCAACTCATATATAATGATTGGCCTATTTAACCATGTATGCTGGTGCTGCCGCATCACTTAGTACAAAGGATTTAATGGGATCTTTCAGTGCCTCTATGATTTTGTTTTTGTTTTTGCTTTCGCTTTCATAGGGTTGCATCTTGTTCCACGAGATCGGTAGGGCACCAATGTCCATTATTTTGAAAGATAAAGAGTTAAGAGGAACCTAGTTAGCTATGGTATACAAGGCAACACAAGTTTAAATCGTGAAATGGACATCTCTTAACTTTATAGAGTGTTATATCGTTTTCATGAAAATAGATTGTGCTTCTAACCTAAAATGAAATCTGAGATTTTAAGAATTCTCTTTGAGCTATTAAGACCCTAATTTCATAAGAGTTCCTTTTTTTAGTACAATGATTATATATATTTTACCTTCAAATCTAAATTTCTGAGTTCATTGTTACTTGAATTCCATTTGACTGTTGCCCATTTAATACTTTTGCGTGAGGATCATTGCGTGCCTATGCATCAAGCAAGTTGTTTCTTGTGAAAAGAAGTCATAAAAAAATGGAAAACTAATAAGAAAAAATTGTTTATATTATAACTCATCTCAATGGCCCAAAAAGAAAAAGCCTAAAATTATGCATCTTCATCACCTATAGACCTATGCTTTTTCTTTTCTTCTTTTTTCCCTGAAACAAATCTTCCATTCCACAAGAGGAACCGGAGCCAACATTAAAATGATAAATCAAAGAAGACTTCACTAACACTATATTTTTAACTCTAGATGGGAGGTTATTATAAAAAGAGAAGATGAAATTCCTATATGATGAAAGCCCAACGTGCAAGCTCATGAGTAGCACCATTATTAGCTCTATTGGTTCACTTCAAACTCAATCCTAGATTGTTGCAATTGAAAAGAGTTAACTCCACAAGGTAAGACATTAATCACTATTCTCCACATCATCATTTTGCGCCACTTGTGAACTCTAGCTTTGTAGATTTTATTCCAAATCCCAGAGTTATTACCATTTTCTGTACGTGACTTAATAAAAGTTGTAAGTGAATTTAGCGAAAATACTCCTTCAGTAGCTGCCTATCGGTTTGTCCGCCCAAATGGAGTTCTGAAAATGAATATGAAGAATGGCTTGGACTGAGATTGGGCAAAACGTGTGAGTTAGGTTAACTACGTCCTAAATTTTTGTTCCCCGGGTTAAAGAAGTTTTCTATCTTTCTTTGCGTCAAATCAGGGTCTTGATCACTAAAGCAAGGTAGATAGAAATAGCTAAAAGGTAGGCTAGTTATTATCTATGAGACATTTCACCAGAAAATCAATGATTACACTTTATTAGATCTGTTCTAGGTTATGATTAAAACGAACGCTAATCACCTTCAAGTAAGTGGCCCTGCAAATAAGAATCCAAACCCTTTTCATTCTATGTTGTTACATGAGTTTCTTCAAGAGAGATGAAGATTTGGTTCCAATTATTCGGTCCTCTCGTGAGAAATCTTCCTTGCAGTTTAACTTCTACTAGCCTTTTAATTTGTTATCTGACTTATAATATTACAGCTAACGTATTAACTTCGTATGAGCTATTTAAAGCTATATAACCACGCTACATATGATTCCCAAGTTTCCATAAAGCTAACTGGAAACTTTTTAATGTCAATGCCTGAAAGGAGGCAACATAAAACGGATTTTCATCAGATCCATTGTTGGAATAAAGAACTTTTTACACATTCGCTGTTGGATAATGGATGTGTGTACCTAAAGATAGTTCTGTAATTGAATTCATGCATATGTTGCTCGTCCAAAAATTAATGGATGTGTAAAGAATTCTTTATACTGGGAGTGCACGTAAAAATGATCTTAATAAAATCAAGTATGTTATATAAGAGTGGTCAAAAACTATCACCCGGTAGTTCGAGATTAGCAATTAAGAGTCCAACTTCAATGGCCCAAGCCCTCAGCCCAAAAACAAGTTTGCTCCTAATATTAGTATTTTTATGCTAGAACTGCTCAATAATTACATGTAGATATTTACTTTGAATTTTCCCTCGTTCCATGCTAATTTCTGAGGTACAGAGTTCGAATCTTGAGCTCGTCCCTTTCCTGAAAAAAGAGATGCTGCAGAGACACTAATAAAATACTTTGGAAAAAAATTATAAATTATAAATTTTATTTTTTTGGACAATGGACACATCTTATTCTCAATCTCCGTGGATGCATACAAATCGTCCAATCCACATGCATCAATCAAGGTTTCCACCCACTAAGCTACTTTGAGTCAGAGATGTTGGGATTTGAACATCTGATCTTATTGCATCCTAACTTTATGTTTATTTATTCAGCCAATCAGTTGGTTGTTGTATGTATATGACTTAGTTAGTAAGTAAAACTCTATGTCAAAGAAAAATGCTGACTAATATACAAAATTGATACTTTAAGTGGTCTATCATACTAAAAATGACTCTTTGAATAAGTGAGACATACTGAGCACTCAATAACAATTTATTACATTTGTAGTAGAAAGAAACATCAATATATTGATATATTTTCTCATATTGTATGACATTAATATATCGAACACTATTTTTGATAAACAAAAAGAGTGGGGAATGACGACATGTGCTGAGGACCCTCTCTAATTGTTACAATAAAGGCCCACGATGGCTATGACTAAAATATTATGATTAAGCCATTGCTATTTTGCATCATTAGCAACCCAAAAGACCAAGGTTGGTAAGCTTGCATTGTAGCCTTACTAAAATGCCAATAGTTAGGAATCTTCACATGAGGAATATTGCAAATATGCGATGCATCAAAAGTCATTCAAAGGTATGCTCAAAATGTGAATTCAAGTCATGATCTCATGGAAGTTGGGTGACCCATTTACCGCTATACCAATCTCCTTAGTTAATACATTTTAAATTATCATTCTTAGAGTCTTTTTAATAAGTGCCCCTCTAAGTTAAGTGAAATTAGAAGAAACACCTAAAATCATTTAAATCGGACAAAAATTTTAAATTTATAAAGCCTATTTAATATGACTTAACAATTGCTTGAGGACAATTTTTTTACATTAAATTTTCATTATTCCTATTTAAAAAGTCTCATCACCCAATTCGAAGCATGGACTAATGCTTATCCAAAGATAAGAACGGATTTCTATGAAACATGGACAAGGGCTCTTGGATATGGTCCCCTCCTAGGCTCTTACTCTTATGAATAGATTTTCCCACCTAAAAACATTCCTTTAGCTACACTCACCACCACCAACACACCTGATCTCCCAAACTCTCCTCATTCCAAGACTTAAAGCTTGTATAAATTCAAGACAAATCTCTCACCCACCCAACCATCTGTAATGAATCTTGTGTCCTTCCCAATGTCTTGTGGTCCAAATGTTGGGCATAAAGGTGAAAGTCTTAGGGTTGATGGGCACTGCTTTACCAGTGCAACTGGCCGACAAGTGGCATGCCTCACCATCTGCCCTTGCATCCTCCTCCTTTTTTCCCAGTTTTTGTCGTCATTCGATCCCCAGGGACGATCGATATTCGATCATTGTATGCACGCCCAGTTTATTTTAACTTGGTTCGTGAGCTTGCTCTCTTACGCTTTGACTTCTCTAAGAGATATACACACCCGGGTAGTGACCCTTCTGAAAAACGTCTTGTATCGCATGACACATCGAGGATGAACTAATTATATGCTCTCTGATCATAAATAAAATTACGTAAGTCTAATCTTCTCTTGATTGCGATATGCCAAAGAAGGTGTGACTTCAATTTCATTCCCAAGTTAACTAATTCAACATGATGCATAGAAAGCCTAGCTCCTCGGAGTATCTGTACAATTTTGTATAGTAAAAGGGGTTGAAGGACATCATAAATGAATCCAAGTCCAAATTGTGTCTACTACACATTTAATCCTCGAGATGTCGGTCTTCACAATGTACTTGGGGCAGCCTTCCTCTAAGAGATCTAAGTCATACAAAATATAAGTTACAAATTTTATTTTTACTTTTACATGAGTCAAGGTCATGCCTCCAAAAGAAGTGCCCAAATAGGGATACTTGGAAGGGCATATCTACATTTGGTCAAGCCATAAACTTTCTTCCGTCCAATATGAGGCTCGGGTGTTTCAAATTATAGCAATGAAAAAGTACTTCCTCATTGATCTCATTATTTTCAAAATGATCATTCGCTTGACCAAATCACAGGGTAAAAACTTAGTTAGTTAGAGTCTGGTATATCGATGGAGAAAAGAAAGTTATAAAGTTGATTTTTCTAAGATTAGTTGGCTTGAAAATTTGCCTTTATTGGGACAGATCTCTTCAATGTTCTTCCCACATATAAGACCCTGTTTCTTGTATCCTTCTTGTACTGATCAGGATTACTCTGCCTTAAAAACATCCAAATTCCTGAATTTCTGCGAAACTAGCGCAGAAGCCAAGGGTGCGAGGCAAGTACCCAGAGCTACTTTATCAAAATAATGGTACCTTGTCGTGATTCTCAAGAGAGAGAAGATGAAAGTTCTTTCAAGTCTAGGAAAAGGTTTTACCAAGGTAAAGTATGATTACCAAGCAATTCCTGTTGCTGTCTGTGACCCGTTATTTTAAATTCATTTTAGTTTTCCTCAAAAGAAGAGCAAGAGGCCATGTGTTGAACTTAGAGACGGGCACGTGATCCGCCTTATGGTTATTTCCATGCTTTGAGGCTGTTTCCGAGTTTTAGGGCAGCGACCACGGGCGATGCTATTTTCAGGGGCATTAATGATGGGACTCTTTGATCTTTTTCTTATGTTAAAAGTGCTGATTGTGAGTGGAAAAGGAATGTGACATCTAGCTTATTAACCTGCCTCCTATCTGCAAACCGGTGGAGGCCACAACTGGATCAGTGAACACCACCAACCTGTCCTCAAACTCCTAGGCAGGCATCTCTCAGCAACAGCTTACTTTCCCACTGCCATTTCTCATTGTCCTCTAGTTTAAATAATCTCCACCATGCATGGTTCCCCCGCACACTGAGCTACAACATTAGCCACGAGTCCTCAAACTGGTAGCAACAGCACAATTGAGAAGCAATTGAAGCAAGGAGGAAAAAAATAAATAATCAGCATGCCCATGCAAACATTGACTCCATCATCCACTGTGGAATGACTCTTTCATCTTGCTTATGATGAGCTAAAACAACTTATACTTTGTCCCCCATTTGGTTCTCTCCTTTAACTCTTCATTCTTCTCCCACAATTCTTTCTATTTTTCCCCCTTTGTTCAGTGCTGTTCTTATCTCTAATACATGTGTTTTTGCCTTCACCGGCATATTTCAGCATCCCATATTGCTCCATTTTACTCCTTTTCAGGCTTATTTGTTTCCCATCATTAAAGTTGGAGACCAGTTTTAGAAAAAAGATGGCTTCTTCTATGATGTCTTCCCTTCCAAATTCACTAGTGTCCAGGTTTATTTTCCTAGCAATGTTGCTCATTGTTGCTGGCTTTTGGGGCTCTGGCTTGTTGACCACAGTTCTGGTTTCAAGCATACTTTTGGTTTTGGCTTCATCCACTCTTTTCTTCAACTTTCCCAAGCAGAAACCTATGTTGGTGGAAGAACCCGTTAATGAAACGGTCTACACATCCCCCCTGGAAGCTCGGCTACTGCACATGACCGGTTTTGCAGCAGAGAAAGAAATCCTGGAAGAAAATGATGCATTTTCTGTTGATGAGTTCTCGGCAAGATCATCAACATCAGCAGATTCACTATTGGAAAGCGAATGCCTCAACCCCTCGTGTTCAAGTGAGGATGACTGTGAAGCAGAGTGGCCAATTTTTCAGGAGAAGGATTGTTGTTCAGATGGTTCGATCTCAGATGAGGAGAGCCTTATTGAGATTGCCATTCCGACCGGGCATTACGTTGGTGGACATAAGAAGACAGAGGTGCACAAGTTGAAGAAGATGCCAGATTCACCCCATTCAGTTTCTGAGGGTAATGGTCCGATGGATTATTTCTTATCAGATGAGGTCAGCGGAATACACTACTGCGAGGAAGAAAATTTGATTGAGATTGACATATCAATCGGGTCTATCAAGTGCTCAAGGTTTCAAATTTAATTGAACCCTGTGATCCGTAATGCCCACACCATGACACGTCAATTTAAGTTTGAATCTCGGTGACTTGAACGTCATCATCCCAGTGACAGAGAAGATCTATGATTCCTCAGCCTGCAATCCACAGAAAAGTTCTGAAGTGGCTTGTTTTTCATTTTCTGTTGTACTTTCCTTTATTGATTAGTACCAGTATAGACCCTTAAAATCAGTCTAGGCTTAGAAGCACCACGGTTGGCAGAAAATGCTCTCTTTTAGAGAACTCTCTAGGGTTGTCAGTTGCGTCTGAAACTGAATCAATAGGAAAACCATTTGCATAGCCTTCAAAATGAACCAAGCCAAACGGATCCAAGGTTCGTGTGCTCATCTTGGAAAAGCCTTACAAAAGGACTGAACAAAAGTGAGAAATGAAGTGCCGACAGGTTTTCAAACAGCTTCTCATCCGAGTCTGTCGATACATTAGATAAGTTCCGGTCCAGTATGACTCTATCAGTGTAACTATTAACTAATATCTTGTCAGGCAAAGGGAAGATGGGCATCATGCTAGAGGTGTACGGACAGATAGTCTTATGCTTCTCATCAGTCCCCTGGATGACTCTTTGTCAAATCCCAAATGGTTTTTTCCTACAATAACATGAGTCCAAGTCAAAGAAGCGCAACGCTTGGCACATTGTACCCCAACCACATCAACGAACAGATTCTCGATTGCCAAGTAATACAGCCTATTTAATTGTCTTTTAGCCCAAAATAAGCTTCAACGAGATGAAATTTTAAGTAGAGTATACTACCAACTGCTTCAAGACAGTCTAAAGGCTAGATTACTGATGGTCCTTATATGCATATACAGCAATTTAACCTGATTCTCAGCGGAGGTAACTGGCCTCCCAATCTAATGACAGGTCAAAGAAATCTTGATGCTGATTGGGGCTAGCACAGTTGATTGGGGCAAATATAGAAGCATAGTTCAAAGAGAGAAATTAAGTACCTCTCTCTCTCTCTCTCTTCAATATTACCGTCGAGCTCGAAGAAGGGCTCCTAAGAGCAATAAGCTGTGATCAACGCAGATTACAAGAGTGAGCAACTTACTTAAGCATAGCATCACATAAAAACTAGCTACATTCAAATTGTCTACCTCTTCTCAACTCTACACGTCGAATTTCTTTGGGATATAAACCCTCGGCCCTCGACCGCAATCCAAGATGACCCCCAATTCCATGTTCAAAGTGGCCTTGTCATCTTCATAGCCATTGTGCTTTCAACATCCTTTACGGCACTCTGAAGTTAGCATATTTGACTTGACAGGAAATAAATGCTACTAAACCATGCAATGCAAGATGAAATAGTACATTCTATAGCAATGTGAAACTCTTGTCTAACGTGTTTCGGGAATTGCTAATGCTCGTTGTCCCTCCCTTAAACTTGCATTATTTCTTGTGTTTTTTTCTCAATTCTTTTCAAAATTAAGTATTTTTTCTCTATCCAATGCCATTTCTTTAACCACACATTTAAACCCCCCATTGATTAGAGAGATAATGACACGAATAGTTCTTAAGCTTTGATTTAATGTGCAATGTAGTTATAAAACTTTTTTTTTATTCAATGTAATCTTTAAACTTTTGATACATATTCAATTTAGTCATTGAACTATATGAAAATATTCAATATTATTCCTTCATAAATTCAAATTTAAGGACAGTTCAGGTACTAAACTGAACATATATGAAAATTTTAGGGATCATATTAAAAAAAATCAAAAGTTCATGGGTAACATTGTATATTAGGATAAAGTTCAGGAGCTACATTACATATTAAGCCAAAGTTTATAGACCATTTGCATCATTTTCTCTTAATTATACCATTAAAATGGGATTTCACTGTAGGTAAAATGATAACTATCCCTATTCATTTCTTCTTTCTTTTTATATTTTCCATATATGTAACATATATATCCGGGAGCTCTCTCACACACACAAACATGAGTACATGCGCTCATGTGAGGTTGAGCGATGTGATGCGCTCATTTGCAAGTTTTACCTTGCAATTTGCTTCTGAGGGTCACTTTAACAAATCTCTAATTTTTAAGCATGTAATGTTTTTCTATATATCAATTCTATTTTACACTTTAACAATTCTATAAATTTGGACCCAAAAAAAAAATCTGTAATTTTTATGCATATTTTAGTTATTCTTAAGCATAAATTGCTTATGTATATACCTATTCTATTTTTCACTTTGGAAAATCTCTATCCTTAAGCATATGTTGTTTATGTATATACTAATTCTTTTTTGCATTTTAGCAAATCAATTTTCAAGATCACTCTAGCATATCACTATTAATATTTTGAGTTAAGGATTATGATAAAATAATGAAAGAGTTTAACAATGGAGAGGTACCCATCATTACAAAAAGTTATATAACATATTGCCCAAGTAAATGATATCGACAAATTGAGAAAGAAAATTAAATCACGTGATCAAGTCCATGATATATATATATATATATATATATATATCTATGTATATGTAATTAAATTTATGCTAAATAAGATGCTTACTAATAACTTAACAATATACAAATATTATTGATGACGCGATGGTCTCTATATGACTAATAATTAATTTTAGATGATTGAATAGAATAGATCATCTTTAAAAAAAAAAAATTGTATTGCATGCTTTACAAATAGATGAATATCAAAAATTAAAAATAATAACAACAAATCAATAGGAAAAAAGCTATCCATTTTTACAAAAAGTCTAGCACAAAATTGATAATTTTAGAGGGTTATATCACACAGTTGGGCATATTTAATAAGTAAATACAACTAGTTGCATTTTTATTTATGACTCTTATCATGAGAACCTACATTTGGTAGAAGTTCAATTACTGTATAGTTGATGAGAAAACTCTACATTTGGTATTGTTTGTATGATTTTATAGTTGATAAGAATAAAGCGGATCAAATAATATATGGAAACGCATAAAGAATTTTGACCTATTTCACACATAAATGATATTACAATATGATGATCATTGCATTACGTAATAGCTCATATTTAACAGACAAATACTGTAAACATGGACTAAATAAAGTGCGTGTTGATATTTGACAAAGCTAGATTGCTTCATCCCATTTTTCTTCCATTTCTTCAGCAATTCGCTTGGCTCGGCTTTATTCTTCAAGTCATCTCTCTAAGTTCATCAATCAATTCTTTATACCGTTTGAACACTAATGAAATGCAATGATTAAGGATGTAATTAGATCCGTTGGTGTAGGGTTTCTCCACTTGATATTCCCGTCACTTTGGTTTATTCCACCCAAACCTAATTTCCTCCATTAATTGCCTTTCTCTATCTTTTCGCCTTAGTTGTAGTGGTTGTGGATGATATGAGATGAGAGATTCTATGGATGAGATTAATCGGTGCTTTGTCTTTCATGCAATACCTTCGTAATTAATAAGGTTAGCCCTAGCAATGATACTGAACCTCGTTCCTACTTGGGCTGCTTGAGGAGGTGGCATCCAGAGCTTGCATTTGGAACTTTGCTTCTTCTTTTTCTCCTTATTGGGAAATATTTACTAATAACTTCAATATTATAAAAAACATAATTAGATTCAATTATCTGTTTTGGAAATAGTCATGCATTATTGTTGAGAATTGCTACAAGTGAGGTATGGTTTCAAAGATCAATTGTCAAAACATGTTTGTTATTTTCAAGGATTATCTATATCTAATGTTAGATGTGATATTTTACTATTAGGGAGAAAGAATATCGTGCACAAGCAATATTAGCAAGAAAGATGTGGTAGAAAATGTACGAAGCATATGATTTTAATAATAAGGGATAAGTGCAATACAAGTCCTAAAACTTGTCACAAATGTGCAATTGAATCCTAAAACTTACAAAAAGTGCAATTGAGTCGTAAAACTTGTCAAATTGATACAATTGAGTCTTAAAGTTAACACCTCAAATTTATTAACGGAAAAAACTGACATGACATTTTATTTTTTTAATGCCACATCAGCATTTTTAATTGTTATTTTATTAAATCTTATTTTTAATTAGATTAAAAAATGGAAAAGAAAACCTAAAATTTTATTTAAAAAAATAACTGAAAAAAAAAAACAGAGGGAGAAGGGCAGGGGTTTCAGCCGTCGTCGCCGCCCATCGCCAGAAGAGCCGACACCGACAGACCTGGGCGAGGGTGGCCGGCCCTCGCCCGGGCCCAAGTAAGGGCTGGCAACCCTCGCGGCGAGCGCGAGGGGGCCCAGATCTGGGCACGTTGGCCCTCACGGCGGGCCAGCGACCATCGCCCGCGAGGCATCGCAGGCCCCAAGCGAGGGCCGGCGACCGTCGCCAAGCCTAGGCGAGCCTCATCGAGGGCTTGGTGATGGTCATCGGCCCTCGCCCGAGGGGGGGGGGGGCGATGGTCGCCGGCCCCCTATGAGGGCCAACGTGCCCAGATTTGGGCGCCCTCGCGCTCGTTGCGAGGGTCGCTGGCCCTCACCTGGTGCCGACGAGGACTCCCCCTCGCCGGGCGATGGTCGCTGGCCTTGCACGAGGGCCAGCCCCGGCCCTTCCACCACTTTTTTTTTTTGAGTTTTGTTTTTTAATAATTTTTTTATTTTTGTTTTTTAATCTAATTTAAAAATAATTGAATAAAAAAAGCCATGTGGAAAAAAAATACTTTAAAAATGCCACATGAAAAACAAAAATAAAAATAAAATGCCACGTCAACTTTTTCCATTAATAAATTTGACGGTATTAACTTTAGGTAGACCTGTTAAATGGGTGGGTTGGGTCGGGTTTGGGTCGGGTCATAAATGGTCTGACCCAAATTGACCCATTAACCCGTTTATGACCCATTTAAGTATAGTATAAAATTTTTGACCCATACCCAACCCAACCCATACCCGACCCATATTATTAAAACACTTCCTAATCTAACTAAACTTAGGAAAACTTATTATTATAATCTTTAAAAAAAGATTATATTCCTTTAATATTCTTTATTTTTTTTTAAATCGAATTCTTAATAATTTTTATTTTAAATTTTGTAAATTATTTTTATTTTTTAAAAATCACGCACACATATGGGAAAACGAGACTTACTTGGGTTTTGACGGTCAATCAAACTAGCAAGGCGAGGCGACTAGGGTTGTGCGAGCGTGAGCGATAGTCGGAGATTGAGAGAGGTCCGACGATGATGCTGATTGCGTGCGACAGCATCGCTGTGCGAACGGGAGGAGGAGTTGTTGTGCGAGCGATGGGAGCGAGACGACGCGTTGTCGTGCGATGAAGAAGGTTTGGTCGTTTTGATTTGAGAGAGGAGAGGAGAGGAGAGAAGTCCTCTCAAATGATTGAAGAGTAGTTGGGTTCTAAGTAGGTTTAAACTTTGACCCATTAACGACCCATGTATTTTTTAGTCTTTTAGTTTTAAACCCATTATGACCCATTTAAAAAGAAAGCCTGACTCATTTATGACCCATTTAATATATAAATGGGTCATAAATGGGTTATGTACCCATTTTGACAGGTGTAACTTTAGGTCCCGATTGCATCAATTTGATAAATTTTAGGACTCAATTGTACTTTTTGCAAGTGTTAGGACTCAATTGCACATTTGTAACAAGTTTTAGGACTTGTATTGCACTTATCCCTAATTATAATGATTGATAAAAAGTAGGATTTTTAGGTTGGGTTTATGACCAAAGAAATATGTGGAAATAAGCAATTCATTAGAACTCTCTCCCAGATGTACCCAAATTTATAGGGAGACGGTTACAATGGTTAAAGAATTGGATCTTAGCATGTGTAATTCGTACGTAGCCAAATCAACGGTTAGTAAGCTATCAGCTGTCATGAGGACACTAGACAATGCTTGATTATCAGATCATAGATTGCCAAGTATGGGCAAACATCAAGCCCATTAGAAGAAGTTAAGAATGTTAGGCAGGCCAGGCCTATTCTACGTATGAGCCTGTCAAGTCAAAAGCCTCAATAGCCTTTCTAAGGTCCTGCCTTCTCGAGGCACGCCTACAAAAAAAAGAAATTTTTTTTTCCTGAACACATGCGATTGCTATTAAATTTGATAACTAACAAGAAGTGCTGTATATTTTTAAAATATGAAGAGGCTAAAATAGGCATCTAGAAGTACAAAAACAGGCAATCTGTTGTACTAGGATTTGCTACTGTGCCACAAAAAAAAAAAAAACCGATCGATTTCCTAAGATATTTGTTGGAATATGTCAAATTGTTCTTTAATGATATCATTACGTGGTTCTAGACTTAGGCCAAGCCTCTGTGCCCGAATTCAATGGTGGAATTGTACAAATAGTAAGGAAGATACCTGCAACAAATTCAAGTGATATCCCTCAAGTTGTGGGTGAGCAACCGGACCCTTCAACTTGGAAATTAAATCAAAGCGGCCTCACTCAACTTATTCCAAACCGATTCACATAAGGAATTGATTGGTTTCCGATTCTAAGCCTTTAACATTGTAGGTTCCTAACTTTTGATTTGAAATTTACCTACCCTAAAATTATTCGTCCCTACTTTCGATTTCATAATTACGAAAAGAAGTCAGCGTCCCAAACTGTTTAGGTTATATTCCCGAAACATCAATTTCAAACATGCTGCAATCCACGACAAGGCTATTCGATGATGGTGCACTCAAACGTGGCAAGTGACAGCAAATAAGAAGTCTCTAAGATGAATTTGATGAAGACGTTGACAATTTTCATCCCTAGAAATTTGACACTAATTCCACCATCAGAATTTTCACGAGAGGACAGCAACAGGCCAGCAAACAAAACTAAATTGTAAGAATTTCGACCGTGCACGTAGACATGTGCAGTCATATATCCTTTCAATAATTTCCGGATAGAATCAATAATCAAATCCAACATGGTTTCGACATTTTTTTTTTAATCCGAAACAATTCCTTTTTAGTGAGATTGCCGTTGGTTCTGTTCATGAAGGGATGATGACTTGTTTCTGAGTTTTTCTTTTTGATCTGATTCATGTTCATATATGTTTGCAGGCGTTTGTATGATATGCATTCTGGGTTGTGGTGACTGTATCTATTATTACTCTATTTGGAAGTGGTAAAAAAAATTCTTCGACCTTCATGAATTCAAACTCGCTTCTTCTCTTGGGAGATTGTTGCCCTATTTCATCATCGAAGTCACATCCAAGAATCCCAATCTAAATGCGGTAGAAATGTAAGAAAATGAGCAGCCTTCCCCATGGCTCACATTTCGGCTCCCATTTTACCTGATTCATGAGACTCTTCGGCCTATTCGCGTTCCACCCAACAACAATCTCACTCTTTTGGACAATGAAACTGGTGGCACGGTGACTTGAAGAGAGGTCACAAGGTGTGGGAAAAAAATTGTCTAAAAAGTCTGAAACTTATTTTGTAGAGGTCAATTCACTCTTTAACCTTTTAATTTGGTCAATTCAATTCTAAAATTTTTGATGATTTTTTAATATAAATCCCTTCGGCCAAAATTGGTAGGAATTCATTAATGTGAACATTGGCTGTCCTATATGTATATGGCACGGTCTACATGGCCTGCACTTACCTGAACAAATTTTGGAATCTTTTAAAATTTTTTGAAGTTTTCATTTTCATTTTTTCCCCTTTTTGCTATGGCAGTCTCGACAATAGCCAATAACTAGCGGAGGTGAGGGCTGCGATACTTTTGCTTAGATCCGGCGAGGGGACCCTGGATCATCAATCATGAACTTGTGTGGCAGGAAGGGGGAAAGCGGGCAAGTCTGGATCTAAATTTGCCAAAAAAATGGAGCAGCTTGGCTTATGGGTAGTAAAACATATTCTCTATCAAAAAACTGAATCGGCAACCCAAGATGCTCAAATCTTTCCATGGTAAAAACAATTATTCCTCTCTTTGGCCCTCCACGGGCTCCGGGAGAAGAGAGACTATGTTTGCCAAGTGCTTTTGTTTTGCATATAATATAGTTGATGAGCCTCCTCATTGACCTGAGATGGTATAAATCGCTTACTATCGCGGCCCTCACCTATGGCTAGTCACGGTCACTGCCCATCATCGGGATTGGACATAGGGGAAAGGAAAAAAAAAACAAAGAGAAAGAAAATAAAAGAAAAAAACAGTGTCGGTCATCTAACCATGCTACAAAAGTGGTCAGCGTTGACTAAACCACGATATTAGTAATTTATAGTCATAATTGGCTGAAATGACTACATTTTAAAGTCATAACAAAAATTTATAACTAAATTGACCAAAAAAAACTTAAGATTAAATTGATCGGCACCCAATAAATTAATGATCTTTTAGATAATTCTTCCTGAAGTAAGGTAAGGTGAGTGTTTCAAAGAATAACCTCAAAAAAATGTTTATTATTTTCACAAATGGTGTCCGCGGTTCTCGTTTGATACTTTGCTGCAATGTAGAGAGAATGTCATGCACAAGCAATACCTTTAAAGCAGAAATGTACTAGAGAAGGTATGAAAAAAGGAGCAAACAGATTTTAGCACAATCCATTGACAGACAAAAGATTAGGATCTTTAGGTTGTTTTAAGTCGCTACAAAACTTAAAGATGGACGTAAGAGAGATGCAAGCCAATAGAGCTCTCAATTGTAAAGTCTCTCCTCGAATGTACTCAATTTATAGCAACATGGATCTTAACATGCGGCAAACCATGTTTAGTCACCTATCATGAGGACATTGGATAGTATTAAATTATGATGTCATCAATTGACAATTATGGGCGGAAATCAAGACCATTGGAAGAAAATATGGATAAAATAGAGATGACCAAAGATTCTACCATCCATCTTGAGATTACACATTGATATCTATTTCATCATGCTTTTTACCCTCATGCAAATCGCCAAACCGCAAAAGCATTCATCCTACACACTCCATACAGTATGTGAGCATACCATAAATACGAGATCGTGTGCAACTTTTAGGAAGATACCGTGACTGAGATTGACAACACCAAGCGATTGACATCAACTTCAAACAAGCTGTAGTACACTAAAACGAGACTCCATTTGATGAAGGTGCACGCTCAAGCGCGACAAGCGACAGCAAATCAGAAGTTTCGAAGCATGAATTTGATGAAGATGTTGACAATTCTCATGAACCATTTTCAGATTGTCGGCAGACCGCACTTTTATCTCCACAGGCTTGACATGATAGCTTTTTGCCTAATTAGCAACGCAGAGGAAATGGGTTTTTTTTCTTATTGCTTTTTCTCATTTTCTTGATCCGAATCCATTGAACCGGATGAATCACGACCGTTGATTTTGAGGTCCCGTAGATCAACGGTTGTCATGCATATGGTCTGCCGTACTCGGCCCGCACAAATAACATTTTCCAAAGAAAAGGATCTTTAGAATATAAAAGTACGAAAAGGGACAAATTCGACGAGACAAAACCAGCGCAGCCTGGCGTGGACCCAGAATTAGGTGTGCTGGCGAAGTCGGGAAAAAAAAAAAAAAAGTCATCACCAACCAATCCGATTATTTCTCCAGTTAAATATTAACAAGAAAAGCCAAATCAGTGAAGGGTATGGGGCTGACGTGGCACGCCACCGGGGCACGACCGAATCCACGTGGCGGGGCTTCATTGGGGGCGCTCCACGCCAGCCTGGCCCTTCATGGGCGATTCCCCATTCCCACCACCGACACATCCCTTGGGGCCCCCCCACGGCTTAACTACTAGTATAATTTCTTGATTATACTATTGAAATTGTGATTCTATCGTAGGTAAAATGATCACATCACTTCTCTCTATTATATGCGCGGCAGACATGTGAATAGGGTCGTCCTTTTCATATTGATATATTCCACGATCACATAATTTTATCTACTATAGGTAGCTTGATCAATCCCAAAAAATGTTGTATAATCATTATCACCAAATCTTCAAATCCAGGATATTTTCCAACTTCGATTCTAGACAAAATCAAGACCAGAGCTTATCTCCGCGATTGGGCATAAATTGAAAATGGACTAAAAATTCAGTAATTATATTATACATTAAGTTAAAGTTTAAGAATTACATTGAATATTTAAAAAAATTAGGGATCGAATTATATATTAAGTCAAAATCTAGAGATCATTAGTATGGTTATTTCAAAAAAAATTAATATTTTGAAAATTTATTCTACTGGCAACCCGTAGTTTAATTTATCGTACTTATACCATATGACTCATTTATGGAAGGGCGTTGCATGTTGATGTCAGAGAAGATGCCACAAATCTGCTTCGAATGAATAAAGAAGTGGGGGCACAGAAAATGACATTCAGCCAAGATTTGGTGGAAATTGGAATTTTATGATTAATTAAAGACGTGCTAATTGGTTGTCAGGTGGACAGGACGAAAAATTATTAGACAGCAATATTCTCCAGCTGTCCTTGGTGTCACACAAGTCTTGTGGCAAGTTTCTCACTGGTAAAGCTAAAGCCACACGAAATGCTTGGCTTCGCATTTACATTCACTTTTGAGGAGGAGTATCATCCACTGAAGGGATAATACTGAAGGGATAATACACAAATGATCTTAGAACTTTAATTCAACATATAATATGACCTTCAAGCTTTTAATTTATTTTATATAGTTTACGAACTTTACCTCATCTATGTAATAAGGTTCCGAATTTTTAATTTATTCAGACTTTTGATATATAAATTGTGAAAATGTTCAATGTTATCATTTTATGAATTTAAGTTCAGGAACAATTTTGAATATTTTTATATAGTCCAGGGGCTAAATTGAATGTGTACTAAAAATCCATGGACCATATTAAACGGTTTAAAAGTAGAGAGACTACATTACAAATTGCTTCAAAGTTCAAAATTCATTTGTGTGTTTTTCCCTTATCTAAGACAATAATAACATGGTCCAAGATGTTCATCTCATGGGACCCTTTTAGATTGCCATTCCGATCGCGACTGATGATAATTCACTCTTCTTGGTTTTGGTATCAAAGGCATGCCTTTTCATTAATTGGCCTGAGGAAATATTTAACTTTTCATTTGCGTATTTTCACATCTTTTTTAAAAAAAAGTTTCTCTACTTTGAATTATCTAATTGAGTACTTTATCTTCACAAATTTCCTTGTCAAGTCCCTCTGATGAAACCTAGCTGAAGTGTGCCATCAAACGAAGCCATAATATAATGTGAATGACATTTTTTTCCAATGTAGCTAAATTCTATATACATCATACTCTCGCATTGTCTACATTAGCTAAATTTTCCACCATATCCATGTGAGCATCCATATATTTTGTTTACAATGTACTTTGGCATCGCTTAACGACCATGTTAACTGAATTTGGTTGGCCCTAGGTAAGAGGGACTTCATTTGAAAATTAGTGACAATAAAAGGAGTTCATTAGACAAATTAAAAGTATAGAATATTCGATAAGAAATAAAACACAAAAATAAAGAGCACAATTTTTCTTCCACTTAAAGATGTAAAAAATGAAAAATGATGACAATCAAAAGTTATCACTTAAAAAATATCGATGACACTGCTCATTTTTTACATCAAATCCAAATCATATCCAATTTGCTAGAGATAACGAATTAGATTGTGCACAAAAATGTGAGTTGGTATATTGGATTCCCCAATTGATGTTAAGATTGCTTCAAATGGTCCACCAATTTGCTCAACTAGGAACCAATATTATTAAAAGGAAAATAGATATAGCCGTTTAAAAGACAAATTGTTGCACAATTTAACCGTTAGTGAAGAAACACTACCATGGTCCATGACCAAGAGAATGGCCCTCCCACATGGACCCATCTCACCTAATACAGAGCTGGCATTGGAATACAATCCCCAAAAGCAAATATATACACACCCCCACTATCCCCTCCACTCCACTCTGTCCACTACACCCACAATCCCTCTCCTCCACTAGTCCCTCACCACCCTCCTCCTCCACCACAATGAAGCCGGCACCGCTGCTCCCGGCCGCCGCCGCCGCCCTTGCCCTACTCCTCTGCCTCTCCCTCTCCCCCGCCGTTGATGCCCACAACATCACCCGCATCCTCGCCAAGTACCCCGAGTTCTCCACCTTCAACCACTACCTCACCACCACCCACCTTGCCGCCGAGATCAACCGCCGCCTTACCATCACCGTCCTTGCGGTCGACAATGGGGCCATGAACGCCATCCTGGACAAGCACCTCTCGGTCGGGACCCTCAAGAACGTCCTGTCCCTCCACGTGCTTGTGGACTACTTCGGCACCAAGAAGCTCCACCAGATCAGCAACGGCACCACCCTCACCTCCACCATGTTCCAGGCCACTGGCGCGGCCGCCGGCACCTCCGGCTACATCAACATCACCGACCTCAAGGGTGGGAAGGTGGGGTTCGGCGCTGAGGACAACGGGGCCGACCTCAACGCCGTCTTCGTGAAGTCCGTGGCTGAGATTGCCTACAACATCTCCGTTTTGCAGATCAGTCAGGTACATTATAGACACCGACATCCATCCCTTGTAAAATTACTATTGTATACCTTCTCTGTCCTTTTCACATTACACACGAGCAAGATGCTATCGCCTGCAATTTGTTAGAATTGTCCAATAATTCAATAATTTTCCCTACTTGCCCAATCAAAGAGATGTCATCAAACATTCAAATTTGATGTTTTTCCTGACTTATGATACCTTACTTAGCGTATGACATTAGGCCACGCCATTTGCACTTGCCTGGGATCATCAATTATGCTAAAAAATTACAATGTTATTTCATTTGCTAGGTTCTGACCTCGCCGGAGGCCGAAGCTCCGACCCCGAGCCCGAGCAACCTGAACATCACGGCCATCCTGTCAAAGCAGGGCTGCAAGTCCTTCGCCGACCTCATCTCCGCCTCGGGCGCCCTCAAGACCTTCGATGACAACCTCGAGGGCGGCCTCACCATCTTCTGCGCCTCCGACGCCGCCGTCTCCGCATTCATGCCCAAGTACAAGAACCTCACCGCCGCCAAGAAGGTCTCCTTCGTCCTCTACCACGGCGTCCCCGTGTACCAGTCCCTCCAGATGCTCAAGTCCAACAACGGCGTCATGAACACCCTCGCCACCGACGGCGCGAGCAAGTACGACTTCACCGTCCAGAACGACGGCGAGGACGTGAAGCTCAAGACCAAGGTCGTGACGGCGACGATCACCGGGACGGTGATCGATCAGGACCCTCTGATCGTCTACAAGATCGACAAGGTGTTGCAGCCGAGGGAGCTGTTCAAGGCCGTGGCAGACGCGCCGGCGCCGGCACCCAAGGGCAGCAAGAAGAAGAAGGCGTCCCCGTCGGCGGCGGACGAGCCAGCGGCGGACTCGCCCGAGGAGGACCCGGCGGACCAGACGGCGGACAGCAACGGCGTCGGAGGTGGTGGGTTGAGTGGGGTGAGAGTGGTGGTGAGCGTAGTCTTGGGTTTGTGCTTGTCGGTGGTTTTCCTGTAAAAAAAAGAAAAAAGAAAAAAAGTGCTTTTTTATTTTTCTTTTTTGGGTTTTTTTTTCTCATTGGAGCATGTGTGAAAAATGTTATATTGGAACAAATTGGTCGATTTGGAGATTGGAGATGGGTGGGGCTGGCAGAGGGACGTGATTGTGAATATAAAAGCATGGGTTGTCCTTAAATTGAGAAGTCTTTGATAATTTATTTATCAAAGAGTGGTGGGGGCCATGTGACAGATACTGTGGATTTTTGTATCATTGACAAATGAAAAAAGGGGTTCAATAAAGAGAAATGGGGTCCGGAGAGGGATATTTATTTGAGATTTGTTTGATTTGTTGTCCTTTCGTGTAAATTAATGTTTTTGTCTGGTCTTTCTTTCTTTCTTTATTCTTCTTTTTCTTTTTTAATTTGTTAATTTGAATCTCCACCTTAGATTAATCTTCAACGGATGAAATATTTCTTCTTCTTCTTCTTCTTTTTTAATTATTATTCAGGGATATGGCTGTAATTTAGCCTGCTAATTACAAGAAGATAAAAGCTCTTATTGTAAGGTTTCCCCCAATTTAAAGTTCAAAGCTTCATCTATAATGAATCAAGAAACAAGATAATTAAAACTTGATCAAAGGACTAACTTTTTGGTTACTTGACAAAGCTTAATCCACGTCTAAATCCATACTTAACCATTACCAACTTCATAAAAATTGTCTCCCTTACAATTACCACTAATCATTGATATACACTGGCCGTGTAACTATTTTTTTTGGAAAAAAAATCCACATCAAACATCATAGACATTGACGATTATAGTTTTAGTAATCAATATAATATATGGTAATAAAGATAGCTTCTTCAAATATAGTATACGTATTTCAAGTACCATGTACTAATTTTTTTTTTCATAAATGGTAATATCTTTTTCTAATGTCACAGCAGAAGGAAAGAAACGTGAGAGGGACTCAAATTATTGTATAGAAAAAGATTGTCACCAATAACTCACACCTCACTGTTCATGATATGCTGGCAAGCACATCCTAGCTCAGATGTCATCCGTGAAGAATGTATGCTCTAATGTCACTTCAATGATTAAATCAACTTTGGTTTGAAAGATTGTTAGAAAGAACTTCAGAAAATAAAAGATAAAGAGCATGTGTTAGCTTTGATTATCAATATGACCTTTACCTTTTCTGAGCCAAAAAGAGGGAAAAAAAAAACCCAAAAAAGAGATAATGAAATAGTATTAATTTATACATATCTTGCGCAATGATTTAAAATATAAATCATGTCATCAGTAGAATGAATCTATTCAAAAGTACTTGCTCGCATGAGAGCTGTCATTGCATCCAGTTTCTCATCTTTTGCAGACTGAAGAACAACATTGGCAACATACGAGGATGATGAAGATTACACAGGGAAAAAAGCTACAGTATACTCCCAGAACTACACCCCTCAAATCTGATAATCTGCTGTTTGCTGGTTTCTTCTACATTTATTGACTAACTTTACAAGTTTGATGTGGTAAAATATGTCCAAACTATGCACAGATAATACCGATGGTAGTTAGAGATGTCGGTGCACGAGGATCAAATGCAACAACATACAAGAGCACAAAACACCATGAAGAAACGTAGCCTGGATGATTGCCCGGATACAACGGTTACTGATTCAGTGCTCTTCTGCTCAAGATTAATAGCCAAAGTCTGCACAGCGAATATTGTGCTTTGCAGCGAGATAATGTACGCCCACTGGCCCTTCACTGCCATATGGGTAGAGTTCTGGTTGAACCTTCCTTAGCTCTAGTTTTTTCATCAAGGGCGTAAATACTGCCCAAGCTGCATCAAGTTCATCACTCCTGATGAACAATCGACGCTCTCCTTTTGTGGCATCCAAGAGGAGCCTCTCATATGCATCAGGGCCTTCACTTGGGTACCTTCATGAGGAAAAGATATTTTAGGATAGTAATGTAATACGCAACCAATTCATCATCACGAATGACATGGAAGAATGCAAATGAGGGTACTGGATATCCCACTCGGAGTACCCATTATGTAACTCATCATGCCATTTTTAAGCAGAAGGTACTCATCACAAAAAGCCAGTTATTTGACGTAATCAGCATTGGAAATTAAAAATTTCTCTCTTTTGGATCATAACTGATGATCCTGTCTTGTTTTTGTGCTAATTGATAAAAGGGCAGAGAAAAGAAGCCAGCACAACTATCCCAGGTCATGATATTAAGAGTCTTAATGTCTGGTTTGAGCCATTGCTAATCAAAAAGTCTCTCTCTCTCTCTCTCTCTCTGTAAGCTTAAATTACCTGTGGATATTTGAAGTATCTTACCTCGTTTTGAAAAGCAAGTTCAGGTCACTGCAGTCCAATCTCTTTCCAAGGCCTGGAACCTTATTGTTGATCTTTAGGTAGATAGCTTCATCAGGCTGTACTCGAATCACAAGCTCATTTGTGGCCTTATCCAAATCAGTTCCAGAGTTCCGATTGTACAGATTACCAGGGACATGCCTGAACTGCACTCTGATCTCTGCACTGAGAATCATTGATATAGGATACATTTCAATCTACTGTTTACTCTTGACAGCATCCATTATCAAAGAAAATGAAAATTGTATGGGACCAAAATATACTAAGTTTTAGCTACCGCTTTGACTGGAGAGCTTTGCCTGCAATCATCATGAAGGGAACTCCATCCCATCGTGCATTGTTAATGAAGAGAGTTGCAGCTGCAAAAGTTGGTGTGAGGCTATTTTTTGACACCGTTGGATCATCAGTATAAGCCGGATATGACGCATTCCCTTCACTGCAGCCCTTATATTGGCCCACGACCACATCTTGAAGACTAAGAGGTTTAATAGAACGTAACACCTTAACCTGATTCAAATAATGTTGAAGATTTAGTCACCGGAATATATAAAGGAATCACAAGACGAATACTCATGCTCGATTTATGACCTACAGAAGTTAATGTAGTGATAGTAATAGTAGTTGCATACATATAAGACCATAAGATTCATGTTATTTTGGTGTTGGTCAGAAGGACATCCCCCAATAATTGGTCCATTTTGCCTCCCTCCTCTCATTAGAAAATCCCTTAAAGGGAATTTGATAAAAGAAGACATTTTCCTACCTTTTCGTTCCTTATGTCCTCGGCATCCAGGCTGACAGGTGTCTCCATTGCAAACAATGCTAATAAGTGTATTAAATGATTCTGCAGTATATCCCTTATTATTCCATAGTTGTCAAAGTATCTGCAAAGAGAAGTGCATAGAAGAGCAATGGATCATGGTGATGTTCACATGTCAGATAATTACGTAGTTGTGGGGGAAAACTAGGACTAACCTGCCTTGACCCTCTGTCCCCAAATCATCAGAAAATATTAGTTGCACATTTCTTATGTAGTCTCTGGACCATAAAGGCTCAAATACCAGATTTGAAAAGCGAAGTGCTAAGAGGTTTTCAAAAAGCTCCTCACCCAAGTGATGGTCAATTCTGCGGGAACATCAGATGCTTCCAACATCAATGTACCTAATATTTTTACAATACAAACTGTAGGTAACATGCTAGGTGTATACCTGAATATTTCATCCTCAGAGAGATATTGTCTTAAACTTCTTGTCAGTTCTCTGGATGACTCTAAGTCACGGCCAAATGGTTTTTCAACAATGACACGAGTCCAACCACTAAGGGAAGAAGCACGACGCCTAGCACATCGTACCACATCAACAAACAGACTTGGAGGAATCGCTAAGTAGTAGAGCCTATTTGAACATCTTCCAGCCTGAAATGAGATGTTATGAGATTATATTCTGCCTGCCATCACTTGCTGAGATGCTAGATTGTAGCTAATCCATAGTCTACATTTGCACGACACAATAAGCTCAACTCCCAGGGGATTCCAAATCAACATTCTTTATGCTGATCAATGCTAATGCCTTAATCCAAGCTTTTATAGAAGCATAGTCCAAAGATAGAATCTAAGTATCAACAAGTACCTCTTTCTCCTTCAGAATTTTGTCGAGTTCAAGGAAGTGCTCCTCAGAGCTATACTGACCCGAGTGGTAAAAGCATCTCTTCAAAAACTGATCCATTTTCTCATTACAATTTTCCCTGTATGGAATAGGTGATCAACACAAGTGGATCACAAACTTATGCATAGTATCATATGTAAGACCAGGCTACATTTAGATCGTGTACCTCTTGTCAATTCTACATGTCAAGTTTTTGCTAATGGATTTCCGCAGCTCATCATGAGTCATGGTACTCCGTGCATAGCCAAAAATCATGAAATTCTATAGACCAGCAAAAGAAAATATAAAACAATAAGCTAAAAGACAGGAAAAAAAAAGAAGAAGACAAATTTCAGGTCAGAAAATCTATAATAGAGGCAGAATAAACCTCAGGGAGATGATCTTCATAAAACAAAGCAAATAGTGCAGGGAAGATCTTGTTCCTCGCTAGGTCCCCTGAAGCTCCAATAACAACAATGCCAAGAGTTGACTCTTCCTCTTGTGATTCTTTGAAGGTCAGAGAACTCTCTTTTTCTGGAGGAGTTTTAACAGGATTATTGGTCAAAGGATGTGTCCGGGTACCCTCTGCATCAACCAGCCTCATATTCAGATACCAGAATTAGTTTAGGAAACCAGACAATAAATTAAGAACATAAAAAATAAACCACTTTGAATACCAATGACTTTTGACTTTATTTTTTAGTAACATAACGTACGCAAAACACTTCTGACAAGGACAACATCCTGAACAGTGAGAGGAGAACGTATTTAGCTGTAATCAAGGATTGCAAAACAATGGGAAGCCAGCCAACAGACACATCAGATTTTTAGGCCCGAATGAGATTTGTCATGCATTGACTGGATCTCAGTAGCATTTCACTGATCAATTTCCATTACATCATAGAGATCAAGGATGTTAAAGGAGTCTGATATGTCCTGTTTGTTCTGCAAATAACAAATCAAAGCATGACGAGTTGTGAAAAAAGAGGCCAAGACACATGAGATCCTGATGGTTGTCCAGCAACAAATGATATTTGATCGCGAGCCGAGAGAGAAAATGCCAGACCTATTTATGTTTACTTACTGTTGAGATCCGAGCACAGATTTTTTTTTATTTTTTTTTTGGGATCTCATATGAGCAGAGTTAGAATTGGAGGTCTCACATTTTAGGGTCATTCCATCAACAAAGTTGTACTGGAATGTCAATAAAACTATAGAGGACACTGTACGAAATGGGGACAAGAATATGTCATAAAAGAATGTAGTGAATTCAGCTAGAAGCGATGCAAAAGACATCAGTAATTACTATTATCTATCATCTTGTCACACAATTACGGTTCCCCTGCATGTGGATCCAAAGTGAACGAAATTATGCATACATCAATAGCACCAAGCAAGATTACAACTGTATGCTGCAACTTCTTCTTTTTTATATATACGGTGGCCAATCGAGCATGCCTTAATTCTTAAATCGGAATGTCTCTCAAGAACTGAAATCGCCTTTTGACTGATCACAGCCTCAATTTCCACAGTATGGAAGATCAATTTGCACGTTTAGCTAAACCAACCAATCATCTGAAACTGTTGATTACGACATTTTCTCAAACAGATCGTTCACTAGGAAATCAAACTCCCAGAAGCACAAAAACCCATATGCCGATCAAATGACCAACAATTTTCACGTACACAAAGCTAGTGGAAAAGAAGAAGAAACGAACCAGTCTGCAGTGAAACGGCACCCGGCGGGTGCACATTGGACGCTCTGAGCTCAAAATTCCCGCCATTTTTACTTCTCTGACACGACCAGGTCGTTAAGGAGGTTCTTGCCGGTAACGTCTCGTGATAGAACGAAGAGCGAGAAAAGGCAGCTGAAGAAGAAGAAGGAGAACAGGGAGAACAGGGACTCAAACGTAAAGCCATGTAGAAAAACTGGGCAGGAACTAAAAAAGATGGGAGCTCTGTTTTGTGGGATTATGAGACAGAAGCAATCATTTACACTGTTGGTTTCAAGGAAATATCATCAGCCATTTATGAGGGCTATGCCCATATATGATCCATATCTACTTGCCCTTCAACTTGTTTTAATCGAGCAGCCTCTGTCATCGGTGTTCACCAAACTCCACGAGAGACTTAGGTACTAACTGCAACATCTACTGTCTCTCTCTCTCTCTCTCCCCTTTATGAGAAGATTGGTTGACCGAGATCATTTGACTAACAGATGGCCAACGCGACAGGATGTTCAAGCTCCTGGTCTGAAGCTAACAGTTTCCTTTATAACTTTAACTAGGAATTTTATTGATTAGTACGTGAATCTAATGGGAGTGGGAATTTAATTTTATACCCATTGGCGTAAAAAAATATGTCAAAAGGGTATAGAAAAATAACTATGTATACCCTCGTATATATCCAGCATCGCATAAACTCCGATTCTTTTGCTAATGGAGATTGATTCGTAGATAACGCTTCCTTCACAGTAAAACGATAAATAAATGAGAGAATAACACATTATTGCATTAGGAAATATCATGTTTCAACCTATTAACAATTTTACATAACCAGTCGATGTAGTTTGTTACTAAGCAACATATTAGAAAATTTGCTAGCAACAAATACAGACAATAAAAGACCGAAGCTGAAAGTCTACTTGATTGTCGACACATTGGCATTTCTTTTTTTTTTTGGGAAAAACTTTGAATCAATCTACATGTATTTACACCGTCCGGTAAATGTTTTTTGCATTCACAATAAGCCAGTCCCTTTAATAACTATATAATTTCTTGGAATTTACTGATTAGACAACCAAGTTGGATAAGTCCTGCAAAAATCATTAGAAGATTTAATTTTTTTTTAATGTGACTTTTACTCTCCTTCTCTAGCCACCTGTGACTTTCGGATGGCAAACCACTAACCACGTGGCAGTTCTAACGATCCCACCTTGTCGTGGATTGTTAATTCCTTTGACAATCGTTATCTGTCAGATTCATCTCATCCGACAATCGGATGGGTGGTCAAAGCCTCGGATCACGCCCTCGACACAGACAGGCAGTGATATTCACTGATAAGGCCGAGGTTCAGCGGGTGCCCAATGGCTAGAGCGAAGGCAAGATTGCAACATTCCATGGAGTCAAGGGCTTTGACTTGCACTCTATAAAGAGGCAAAGTAAAAGTCTGAGAATAAGTTAAAAATTAGAGTAGTACATATCTGAAAGAAAGGATAAGTGCATTAAAAGTTCTAAAACTTATCAATAAAATGCAATTTAGTAGTAAACTTTCAAAAAATATAATTAAGTTTTAGGACTCGATTACATTTTTGTGACAAGTTTGAGGACTTGATAGCAATTTTTAAAAGTTTCAAAACTTGAATTGTATTTTCAAGATAAATTTTAGGACTTTTAATACACTTATCCAGAAAAAAAAATGTCCATTTTAATTTTAAGCACAAAGGATTCTTCAGGATCGGCTAATTACCTCAGCAGCCTCGATTTCTTGCTCTTGTTTCGTGATATATCGAAAGAATGAAGCAGCAGCACGCGAACAAAGAGCAAGTCTGACTTGGTGGCCTACGACTCGTGGGGTTGCCTGCGACCAGAAAACCAAGGAGGAGACTCATCTGTCGCAAACAAAGACCGTGTCCGACTCGGTAAAACTACGATTCGCGGGGTTGCCTGCGACCGGAAAACCAAGGAGGAGACTCGTCTGTCGGATTCCATAACAGGTGAATGGACAACACCGTAACATTTTTCTTCAAATTAGCTCCATAATCTCTAATCATAACATGATCGTTAGCCCCACCCCGACACCTAGCAAGCAACAGTAATGCAGCAGAAGTTCTTCAAAAGGAACTAATACCACTGCTCCATTTCTCATCTCTGCCCGAATGCCAGAACCTCAACAAACTTGGCTGTTACCTGACCCCAATGGAACAACGTGCGCCATTTTAGTCAGAACTCAAAGCCGAGAGCAACTTATGCTGTTTTAGTGCTGCGGTGGATTTGCAACTTACTCCCGTCTCTTCCAGAATGGGAATTTACAAAACATTCGAGAAGGCGCTAGTTCAACCAAGGGCAGCGCAGAGTCAAATGGCCAGTACAAGTATCTTCATGTATTCCAAGATGAAGGATGACTTCACTACTGCTTTGAAAGTCAACACCTAAAAATGTCCCAGAGCGACTCTGAACTCATAGCACAAAAAAGAACCGAAGAAAAGAATGATTCTGGATTTATGCTCGGTCACTCTGTCCTACCAAATAAATTTGCAGCGGTATCCCCGTGCACAGGTTGTAATAAAAAGCTCAAGAACAGGCCAGTTGCATTGCTCAATATTGCACAAGACTGTTCATTTCACGGAAAATGACTTTCGGAAAAATATTTTCTAAATTTTTCAGTATTCGTTTCAAGGAAAATAGATTCACCGAAGAAAACATTTTCCATTAAAGGAAAAAAAATCTTATAAAATGGAAGAAAATGTTTTCCACTTTTCAAGTTGGGGAAAACATTTTCTATACTTACTCTTGAGATAAGTACAGCAGGAGTGTCAAAAGTTGGCACAAAAGGACACTTAAGTACCAAAAGTTACAAAAGGTACACTTAAGTCACTTTTAAAAAAAATTGGATCACTTAAGTGCCAAGTCGTTGGAACCCTGCCGGAAATTTTATGTGGCAATTTTTTATTAATTTTCTTGCCTACGTGGCTCGCCGGAAACTGAATCGGCCAAAAATCAGCCAAAACGACGTCGTTTTGGCTGACGTGGATTTAAAAATTATTAATTAAATAATATTAAATAATTAAAAATATATTATTATAAAATCAATTTTATTGAAAAAAAAAGGAGGAGGAGATCAGCGAGGGCAGCCCTCGCCGATCCCCTCCTCCTTTTTTTTTTTTTTTTAATAAAATCGATTTTAATTTTTCAAAAATCTGACATGGACAATTTTTTTTAAAAAAAAATTGCCACATGGCTTTTTTATTTTGAAAAAAATGCTCTGTCAGCAAATGAAGTCACCGGAAAATGGACACGTGGCAATTTGGCCGGAATTTTTCGCCATTGGCACTTAAGTGATCCCTTTTGTTCCGATTTTGGTACTTAAATGTACCTTTTGTAACTTTTGGCACTTAAGTGTCCATTTGTGCCAAGTTTTGGCACTCCCGCTGTACTTATCTCACTTACTCTCTTATCTTACACCCCTATTAATCCCCACTTCTTTCTCATTTTTTTTTCTTTTTAAAAATTCGATATTTTACTTTATTTTACTTTATTTTTCTTTTTTCTTTTTTTTTTTCTCTTTCTTTCCTTTGTTTCCTCTCCTTTCTTGGCCTAAGCTTGCCAGAGGTGGGCGAGCTCTAGCTCTCCGATTAGGCAAGCACGAGCCTCGAGCTCGAGGCTACAGAGCTCACTTGGTCGGCGAGCCTCAGCTTGCCAGAGGTGGGCAAGCCTCAAGCTCGTTTGTGGCCAGTCATCAGCCATTGTTGTGGTTGGCAACCGGCCAAGGAAGAAGAGGAGGAACTTGACAAAAAAAGGAAAAAAAAAAAAAGGAGAAGAGGAAACCCAAAAAAGAAAAAAATGATTTAGTAATCAATTTTAAAAACAATAATAATAATCGATTTTTTAAAATAACAAATAATTAAAAAATCGATTTAAAAAATAAAATTATTGAAAAAGATTGTATAGAGGAATATATTTTCCATACTAAATAATGGAAAATATTTTCCACGTCATTTTCGGATTTCATTCAAACAATGGAAAATGATTATATTTTTCTGGAAAATGACTTTTTGAAAAATACTTTCTAAAAACGCAATATTTTCCATAAAACGAATGAAGCAAGAATGCTAGGATTTCTTTAAATTTAGTATCTATAAGAAGGAAATAAAAATAGTCCCTATAACAACTTGGTCCAATAAGGTTGGGAGTGATCGCTCAAGCTAGAGAGAGCCCAAATAGAGTGGAGACAAGAATGAATCGAATCGCACATCACTTAACATCACTTAATTATGGTAAGATGAGGTGCTATATAAGGAATAGCACCAACAGGGCCTTTCTTATGCGAAATGAACAATATTGCTAGCAAGTGGAGCCAAAGTTCGGCCCTTCCATTCGCTTTAGCATAGCATCTCATGCAAAAGAATCGAAATATTAGACTGTTTGCTCTATGGAATCAATGCCCAAGGTACGGAAGGATCAGTTACTCCCGTCTCTCCTTTTGCTTCTCTGATAGCTGCGGCAAACCCATCCTCGCCTTTTGCGTACTCAAGTTATCGAAACAGTAAAAAATCATCATAAAAAACAAAGGCAACCGAAAACATCTGATGTAGCGTCAATTTCAAATGCACTCATCTGATCGACAAGTCCAGTCAGGAGATTCCACAAGCCCGCGCCTTTGAATGTCTCGCCTTTCTCCTTGAATACGGGCACATGGAAAGAGAAGAAAGTGTTTCGACTTCAAAACAACCAAGTCATGATGTAATTTCACCAGAGAAAAAGCATCTGCCAAGAAAGAACTTTGCATGAATAAGTTTCGATTCATGAGTTACGATGGTCTAACGAAGGCCCTTCGTCCGTTTCTTCCTCTAATTTGACTGTCTAAATGTAGCCAAAAGAAAGAGTCCAATGAATGATATTGGGAGAAGCGCACAGATATCTCTCTTTGCATTCAGAACAAAAGTTGTTACAGCCACTTCATGCAAAGCATCTGCGGGAGGAGGATCAATGGATCTGTGTAGCCAGCGCATGACCATCAAATAATCCAGCTCTGTCCAGCTCTGTATGGTGGTACTTAAATCCTTCCAGCCAAGTTCGCATGAAAAGAAAAATCACGAATGTTATCGGTACGGCATGAAAGTGCTTGCTATTGCTCCATAAGAAACATGTCCTCAGAGAAGATCTATCATAAGCCAAAGTTACCGTGATATGTTCCATTGTATACACGGCCACACAACACATCATTTAAAAAGGTCTGAAAAACAACCTTAGAAATTATAAAAGTAAAAGTGATTCTGGTTCCAGAAAAAGCCTTGCAGAAACAATATTCATCCAAACCAGACTGTAAACAGAACTTTACATGAACTACTACAGCAGCGCAGAAAGTAAATCCGCTTCATGCTTTTACACGGTGCATCCATAACAGGAAGCAAAAGTTCACGCAACATCTAAAACAAAAATGATCGCCCAGTCCCGGCTCCACTGGACTGAGTCCATTCTGACCATTGCACGAAACTTGCATTATTCTCCAGATATTCAGGGTCATAGCAGTAGACGTAACTTCTTTTGCCACTCCCAGTAATTGTGGGCAAAGTAGCGAAAAACAACCCTGCCGAGAAAATTTCCGTCATGTAATAGGATTGCTCATTTTCCAAAAGAAAAGATTGTGCTGCGTACTCCTCCATGGGCATCCACTAGAACCAAGATAAAATTCATCCAGTTCAGTTCACAAATTTCGCCAAAGAAAGAACTAATGAATGATCGACTTTTAACACCCCTAGTAAATGGATGGATCTGAATAGACATTCAGTGAAGTTACTTGTCACTGATTTTTCTAGATTTATTGTTTAGCTCAAATGAGCAAGAACGCTAGATCAAAGCACGAGCTGCGGATTGTACAAGACAGCCCGAGCAAAGATTTAGTGAGTTTAAAGTCATCACACTTGGACCAAAATAAGAAGACTTGCAAGGGATACAATTTACCTGGGCTTGATCAAAGATTTAATGATTTTAAAGTCATCCTGTTTCTTGGTAGGATATAGTTCTGACTTGAGCTTGGGCTTGCAAAGGAACAACAACACTGATTATCCGAAGTCTGCTTTGTGGCTTTGCCTGTGATCAAACATAACAGTTAGTATTGCAAACATGAACATCAGAAGGCTAAAGACCAAAACATATTAATGCACCACAATCTGAGATGGAGGATTTTCTTTACCTGAAACAGAAGACTTCGCCGAATTCAGGGTCCACTTATCGAAGACAAACGAATAAGGCTTTGGTTGGAATCCTAGAATGTCTCAGAGAATTAGCTTTTCGAAATTACATAAAGCTCGCTTACTCCTGTCTTTCCCTATACTTCTCTGACAGCTGCATGACATATGTCCTCATCCTACGGGGAGAGAGTCTCAGTCAAACCATTGTAATAAATATTGTATTGATACTTCTACCGTAGCACTTGACATCAGAAACATACTCACATGTTAACAACTCCGCTGGGGAGCACCATACACTTGGACATTCCCCTGCTTCCTTTGACAACAAGCACCTAGAGAGGGAAGGTTTGAATTCTTTGAAATGTCAAGTGTCTGGTTGTATTAAAATCATGTGGAAAACCAGATAAAGCAGCACAAATGCATTCCCTGACGGATAGTTGGTATAATACTCCGATGTATTTTATCTTCTCATAAAATACTGCTGTTATTTTACGGATCGAATCACTTAAGAGAGGAAAACCGATAACTACTCCAAATTCCAATATGGTGAGAAGTCACATTGCCTCGTCACATAGATAACCTAGCCAAACCAAAAATTATAGCTAGGCATTGGCACAAAAGACCGGTTCTGTTAGGAAAAATGAAAAAAAGAAAAGAAAAAGTGACGTCTCTGCTTATCAACAATAGTAACACACACGCCATGATTCTATCTATCCTTCTAAAGATATACTGCCTATCAAGCAGGTTGATTTCATGCACTGCACATCTCTAGCCTTACTTAAGGCTGCAGAAGAAGTGTACGGTGCTAGAAATGAGAAAATCGAATGTTCCATTTCAATCTCTTTGCATCTTCCTCTTAAATTGCTAATGCAAGAAATGAGACAATGGCAAGGCAAAAAATTAGCTGTTTTTTACTGTTCACAACAAGTTCAACGACTTGCAACCCATGGGAAGCACAGGACAAGAATAGGGGATCTCAGGAAGGCGGTGGACAGGCATCAAGTAATTTGGTTCAGCACAATATAACCAAAATCCTTCCTGCCAAATTACTAAGAAAATATTAAGAAAAGATTGCAATGAACCGTCTATTTTATAACTAAAACTTATCAAATTTCTGCTAGAAATAGATTTAACAAGCATGGACTGTGGAGTTGAACTGGATCTCACATTAGCCAATACTAATCCTTACCCAAGAAAAGACATATATTTACCTTCACCATAGTACGCACGAGGTGTAAATATCGAATGGGTAATTTGATCCACACCATCTTCTTCCCCTGCAAAGGAAAGTACCCAATAAGAAATTGCGGTGGAAAAAATTGGAATTCTTAGAAGTCGAAAAAAAATAATAATAACGAGACCGATGAATCACAAGTTCAGTACCCCTATTATCAACTTATTAATTAAGCTCTGAGCAAGCCCCTTCAACTCCACAATGACTCCTCCATATGGATCCTGAAACCATAGCAGTTGAATATGCTGGATCCCACTATCGTTATTTCCAGCCATGCCTTGCGTCAAAGCTGATGATGCACTGATGGACTTTGTACCTAATGGGAAATGGCACTATTAGGAGCCAAAACCTGGACGGATGAAGCAATTTTGGTGGCTTCTCAGGAAAGGTCGTGAAGAAATGAGAAGGCAAAATGAAGCTGATTTTACGACAACAAATAAGGAAACTGATTTAGCAAAAGCCTTATCGGATTGAAGAGACAACCTTTTTAAAAACTCCCAACCTAATCCTTCCGAAATCAAATTACAATCAATCATATGTGGTCACAAAAAAGGGGCGCAGGAATTTTTCAGGACTCACTAACAGATGAGGAGAAGAAGAAGAAGAAGAAGAAGAAGAAGAAGAAGAAGAAGAAGAAGAAGAAGAAGAGATCACCCAAAACGAAATGGCGACTGCATAAGATGGAAAGAAAACTCAGCGAGAAAGCAAAAGAAAGGGAAACTACCGAGACTAGGAAGGTGCATATTTATCTCTATTCTGATTTGGAAGATCATATGGACATGAACTGTCGAAACGACCTCCGCTGGCTTCGCAGTTTCATATTGAAAATTCCGCTATGCGAAGACGGCTGAAATGATACGTGTGCATGGCTGCATGGAGAGGGTCCGAGACCAACACGGAGGCTCGGGAGACAAAGGGGGGTCGTTTTCATTAATTTATATGTCTCTTCTTCTTCTTATTTAAAATAAAATAACAAATTGAACTAATCGAAGCAATTAATTAGAGAATGAAAGTGAATTATGATCATCTACATTTTTCTTTTTTTAAATTTTTGCCATGGAACGGAATTTAAACATTTCAGCTTGTTAATGTTGCATAATAACTAATTTAGTTAGAAATCGGCACATCGCTCGTTCCTCAGTCGTCCTTGAGTAGGATGAATGCAAACACAACCAACAAAACCTATAATACATTGCAATAAGTAGATCGAGCAACTTCTTGATGTTAATCGCAATAGAGAAAATGATCTGGAGAACAAGGTGGATATTTTCGCATATAAAGTCGTGATGATCGTTACAATTAGGAGGGTCTTTTAGTTTCCATTTCTAGGAACACCCTATGTACGGCGCCCCGGCGCCCCGCGACAATCCTTTATCTTCTCGCACCCACGATTGTAACTGTTGGATGGAGTGGGGATGCAGTTGGCGGGGTTCCTGCAAGGAACCGTGTCCCTTCCCAGGGCTCCGTAATCAATCACCCCCGCCTCAACAGCCACATTGTCCACCGCGAACGAGCACACCACGAAGGCGATGATGCAGAGAGCCAGCGCCTTCTTGGAGATCGCCATTGTCGGTGTCTGCGTTGATCCTTGACCGGAACTAGGGGATCTGCAAGGCACGATTACATACTAATCAGTGACTTTTGGGTTGTCGAGTACGAGTCTTTACTGATGGTCTAGGGACGATCGAATTACGACCAATCATGTGTGGTCATGAAATGGAGGCGTGGGAATCTTTCATTTAACCCAAAATGAAACAAGCGACTGCATAAAGACGGAAAGAAAGCTAAGCGAGAAAGCGAAAATTACCAAAGCAACAAAGAAAATGGGAGGGAACGCCCGGTGCCTTTGCTCGAGAAGATGTCGTGCACATTTATAGGCCAAAGGGCCACCAGGGAAGGACGAAAAATAGAGACCATCTCTCCCTGGAATTTGGAGATAGAGACCATCTCTCCCCAAAAATAGAGAGACCTCGTGGCGCTTTGCCGATGAAGAGTTTTAAAATAGAGACCGTCTTCCACCTGGTCTCTATCTATACATTCTTGGGAGAAATAGTCTCTATTTTTAGATTTTTAATTTTTTGTGTAGAGATGGTCTCTATTTCTAGCACCAGCGAGAGCAAGCGAGATCTGCCCTCTTTTGTCTCTGGCTGGTTGGCAACCCTTGCCAGCCATCGCCGCTGCCCCAGCCACGTTAGGGCAGCAGCCTCCTGCCTTTGTTTTTGCTTCTTCTTCTTCTTTTTTAAATATAATTAAAATTGTGTTTAGACAAAAGTATCCATAATCGTCTGCAATTCTTTGCTGGCCAGTGAGGCTAGACCATTATTTAAAATAATCATAATCATTTTAGGCCCTTTTTTAAAACTAATATAGCCACATTAGGCCCTTGTTTGAAATAAATTTCACTTCAAACCTTACTTAAGAAAATGAGGATACTTTGGATCCTTAATTTTCCCAAAGATTTTTAAATTTTTGGGAGAGATGGTCTCTTTTTCTAGCACCGCTCGCTTCTCTATGCAACATAATGTAAGACTATTGCAATCAGCTTGCTTGATCGGCATTGCATCCATTAAGGGCCTATTTGGAATATAAATTATTCTTTTTTATTCTATTCTAAAGAACAATTTATGAACATTTGAAGGAGTTTGGTAAACTAGCCAAAAATTTTATTATTGAAATAGAAATGCATTTGATAGGATTATTCAATTTTTTTAATTTTTTAATACTTTTACTATAATTTTCTTATATTTCACTTTTTTTCTTTTTTTCTTTTTCCCCTTTTCCCTTTTCTCTTGTTCTTCCTCCGTTAGTGGCCAGTCATCGCTGCTAGAACCTTACTAAGCCAAGGCGAGGTGCGAAGAGCTCGCTAGTGGTCACCTGGCCATTGGCGAAGCTTGACCTCACCCATGCAATGCAAGGTCGACCTCACCCTAGCCTGGCAAGGCCGGGCCTCGTTGATAGCTGGGTGAGGAGCCTCGTCCAAATCTAGGCAAGCCTCACCCAGCCATTGGCAAGGTTGGGCCTCGCTAGCCGGCACAAGGCTAGGCCTCGCCAAGCTAGGGCGAGGCTGACCTCAAGCCTCACTTGGCCACCAGCGAAGCTTGACCTTGCCCAAATCTACGAGGCCAAGTTTCACCGATGGCCAGGTGAGCCTCTAGTGAGCTCATTGGACCTTGCCGACGCCAGCAGCGGTGGCCAACGGCAATGGGTTGGGCAGAGGAAGAAGAAGAAGAAAGGGAAAGGAAAAAAGGAAGAGAGGAAAAGAGAAAAGAGTGAAAATTGATTCTTGAAATTGTTCCCAAAAGTAGAAAGCAACTTTTTTTATTATTTTTGATTACGTTCTAAATCTATTTCCAGGAGCAACAAAAAATTTGCCAAATGAATTTCTGTTCCAAATTTGCTCCCGGGAATAAAAAATTAGAATCAGTTATTTTCGAGAGTATTATCAAGCAGGCCCTAAAAGGATAGATAGGATCATGGTGTGTGTTACTATGGTTGATAAGCATAGATGTTACATTTTTTTTCCCTTTTTCCTAACAAAACCGGTCTTTGGTGTGCCAATGCCTTACTATATTTTTTTGGTTTGACGAGGTTATCTATATGAAGAGCCATTTAGTAACGTGACTTCCCGCCATATTGGCATTTGGAGTAGTTTCTGTCAGTTTTCCTCTTTTAATTATTCAATCCAATCCATGGATAACAGCATTACTTTGTGAAAAGATAAAGTACATTCCTTTGGGGAGCACGTTGTGCTGCTTTATCGAGTTTTCACATGATTCTAATACAATCAGATACCCAATACAGTTCAAAACCTTCCTCCTATCTAGTCTAGGAAAACTGCCAAAAAAGTCCTAAACCTATTATAGATGTGCCAATTCAATCCTAAACTTTTTTTTTTACTGATTTAATCTTAAACCTTTTGTGATTGTGCCAATTAAGTCCATTCGGCCAAATTTGGCCAGCCGAAGCTGACATGAACGCTGGCTGGTACCGGCGACAATATTTTAATAATTTTTTTATTGTTTTTTTAATTTTTCTGTTTTTTTTCTTTTCTTCCCCTCGACAGCAATGGCCGGCAAGCTCCAACGAGGCTGCTGGCCACTGTGCGAGGGCCGCGAAGCCCTTGCCGGCAGCCAATGAGGGTCGCGACCCCCGTCAAACCGACCACCCTCGCCGATGGCCTTGCCTAGACCAGGGCGAGGCCTGGGGGCCGTGGCGAGGCGGCCTCGCCATGGCTTGGCCGCAAGCGAAGGTGGCCTCGCCATGGCCTGGCCGCGGGCGAAGGCGGCCTCACCCGTGGCTGGCGAGGCCATGGTGACCTTCACCCAGGCCTACCATGGCCTCGCCAGCAGCGCGCGAGGCCACCTTCGAGGCCTGGGGGCCATGGCGAGGCCGGCCTCGCCCAGATCTGGGCGAAGCCGCCTCACCATGGCCGTCGCCCAGATCGAGGCGAAGCCGCCTCATCGCCGACGAGGGTCGTTGGGGCCGCGACCCTCGCCGGCGGCCCCCAGGTCTGGGCAAGTCTGGGTGAGGTCGCCGGTCAGGGCTTTGCGACCCTCGCATAGTGGCCGACAGCCTCGTTGGTGCTGGCCAGCCACTGCCATCGGCAAGGGGAGAGGAGGGGGAGAAAAAAAAGAAAAATTAAAAAAATAATAAAAAAATTCGGGAAATAAAAAAAAATTATTAAAATATTATCGTTGGTGCCGACCGGCCAAATTCAACCGGATGGACTTAATTGGTACAATCGCAAAAGGTTTAGGATTAAATCGGTAAAAAAAAAGGTTTAGGACTGAATTGACACAACTACAATAAGTTTAGGACTTTTTTGGCAATTCTCCCGTCTAGTCTAGGTGCTGATTGTCAAAGTGAGCAGTGGAATGTCCAAGTGTATTGGTGCACCCCAGAGGAGTTGTTAAAGAGGTGAGTATGTTCAGGATATCAGGTGCCACATCAGAAGTATCAATATGTATTGCAATGGTTTGACTGTGGCTCTATCTCGTAGGGTGAGGATATTGTCATGCAGTTGTCAGAGAAGTAAAGGAAAAGATAAGAGTAAGGAAAAGACAGGAGTAAGTGATGAGCTTTATGTCATTACGAAAAGCCCATTCTTGAGGCTTTCCTTTAAGGATTCCAACCAAAACCTTATTCTTCTATGTTCTACAAGTGGACACTGAATTTGTGAAAGTCCTCTGTTTTGGGTAAAGAAAATCCTCCATCTCAGATTATGGTGCATTTACATGTTTTGGTCTTCATTTGAAGCCTTTTTCTGAGTTTAGCCTTCTGATGTTCCTGTTTGTAATACCATCTCTTTTGTTCGATCACAAGCTTGGCCACAAAGCAGACTTCAGAAAGTCTATGTTGGTCTTCCTTTGCAAGCATAAGCTTAAGTCAGAACTATATCCTATTGAGAAACAGGATGTAGAGACCAAGGCAATCTGGGTAAATTGCACCCCTTGCAAATCTTCTTGATCTTTGTATAAGTACGATGACCTTTAACTCATTAAGTCTTTGCTGGGGTTGTATTGTACAATCTGCGCCAAGTGCTTTATTCTTGCATTCTTGCTCATTTCTGCTAAACAATGAATCTAGTAAAATCTGATGTATAATTTCTTAAGCACATCAACAAGTGACTTCACTGAATGTCAATCCAGATCGACCTATTATAATAGGCATGTCAAAAGCTGATCATCCATAAGTTCTTTCTTTGGCCAAAGTTATGAACTGAACTAGATGAATTGTATTTTGGTTTCTAGTTGATGTCCATGGAAGAGAACGCAGCACAATCTTTCATTTTTGAAAACGAGCAATGCTATTACATGACGAAGATTTGCTCGGCGAGGGCTGTTTATGGCTACCACGGTTTCAGTCCTCTGTCCACAACTACTGGGAGTGGCAAAAGAAGTTACATCTACTGCTAAACCCTGAACATCTGGAATCTGGAGAACAATGCAAGTTTTTGGTAATGGTTAGAATGAACTCGGTCCAGTGGACCCAGGACTACACGAGAATGTTTTGGTTGGGATATTGCATGAACTTTTGCTTCCTGTTATGGATGCACTGAATAAATAGCATGAAACGGTTTCACTTTCGGTGCTGCTGTAGGAGTTTATGTACAGTTCTGTTTACATAGTCTGGTTTGGATTTATATTGTTTCTGGGAGGTCATTTCTGAAACCAGAATTATCTTTACTGCTTATTGTGACATATTTATCCAAATTTTTTTTTTGTGATACCAAAAATCTCAAACTTTGTCCCGTATAAGATATTTATCTTAAACTTTTTTTGTGATATCAAAAGTCCCAAACTTTGCCAACTATGATACATTTACTCTAAACTCAAAGGGCATTTTTGTTTTTTTCTTATCTTTTTCTGTTTTTTTCCCTTTGCCTTTTTTTTTCCTTCTCCTCCGATGGTGGAGGGAAGCCACCAGAGTTGGCCCTCAGCGAGGGCGGCCCTCACTGTCGCCCTAGCCTAGGCAGGCGAGGGCCGCCTTAATTAGCGTCGAGCAAGGCCAACCCTCCCCTGGATAGGGCAAGGGTAACCCTCACCAGATCTGGTGAGGCCAGCCCTCGCTGTTGCCCTCACCTAGTCGCCCTCGCTTAGGTTGAGCGAGGGCCACCCTCACCGACATTGGGCAAGGGCAACCCTCGCTAAATCCAACAAGGGCAGCCCTTGTCGCCCTTGCCTGGCAAGCGAGGGCAAATCTCACTAGATCCGGTGAGGGCTGCCCTCACTGACATTGGGCAAGGGCAGCCCTCCCCTAGGTTGAGTGAGGGCAGCCCCCACCTGAGTCAAGCAAGGGCCGACACCAGCAACTTCCCTTTGCCACCGAAGGAGGAGGAAAAAAAAAGGCAAGAAAGAAAAAGGAAAAAGTAAATGATGAAAATGCTATTCAAAATAAAAGTTTGGATTAAATATGTCATACGGAACAAAATTTGAAATTTATTGTGTCACAAAAAAAAATTAGGATATATATATCACACAGGACAAAGTTTAGGGTTTTTTTATGGTATTCTCCTTTACTATAATAATTTTTGAGGTTGTCTTTTAAACCTGATATGTTATGTTGCCGCATATACAGTGGAGTTTTAATTCATCAAAACTGTCATTTTGCATTCTAAGGTTGAATAATTACGGCACTTTCATCGTATATCGATGTTGGATTTGACACTTCCCTTTTCGCTTGGTGCTATGCTTGGGAAGGGCAATAAAGCCCGAAATGAGTACAGACACAGAACTGCAACCGTGAGCAAAATAATCTCATAGCTACCTCCAAAATGACTATACATTGAAGAATAAGCTGCAAGAAGTGATGGAAATGGAGACGACCTCCCAGAGGCAATTACCTGGGGTAATACACTGAGAAAGGACTCAATGTCTTTCATCACTCTGAGTTCACTATGGCCACTTACAAACACACAGCAAAATGCTGATGACTATACAGTACAAGCACACCATCTGTTTAAATAGACGGGAAATAAAAAAGGAAAAGAAAAACTAAGGGACAGTACATGAACCATTTTCTATGTTTTGTGTGCGCTTTTCTGCAGCAGATGATACACTTACTCCCCTCTCTTCTTTTACTTCTCTGGATGCCAGGACTTCATCGAATTCAATGTCTATCTGAATGAAATGAAAACAATCGTTTTAGCTGGCGTTCCCATGCAAAGGAATCAAGATATTAGCGCGTTTGCTTTATTAATACAATGCTCAACGGATGCAAGGATCACTTACTCCTCTCTCTTCTTTTACTTCTCTGATAACTGTAGCAAATATATCCTCACGCTATACCTCGTCAAATTATCGAATACGTGTAACCATTATAACCAACATCAAAGACATCGGATCACCTGGTGTAGCGTTAATTATCAAATATACTCTCCTCATCAACAAGTCCAGTCAGGAGCTTCCAGATGCCAGTGCCTTTGAATTTCCCACCTTTCTCCGTAACCACAAGCACCTGGAATGAGAAGAAAATGTTTTGACTTTGAAACTGCCAAGTCATGATGTAATTTCACCAGAAGCCAGGCATCTGAGAACGAACTTGCACGGACACGTTTTGGCTTATGAGTTATGATGGTCTAAGAAGGGCCTCTGTCCGTTTCTTCCTCTAATTTGACTGTCTTAAGAGTAGCCAAAAGGAAGAATCCAATGGACGAGATTGAGGGTTCACAGTTATCTCTCCTTTTTTGTTCAGGCCAAAAGCAAGAAAACAGCCACCTTAAGCAAAGCATCTGCCTGTACCTAAATCCTACCTGCCCAGTTCGCACGAAAACAAAAATCATTAGAATGCTTGTTACATCATGAAATTGCTCTCTATTGCTGCACAAGAAGCATGTCTTGATCTATCATAAGCCAAGCTACTGAAATATGTTCCGTTCCATGAAGAACTCTATGTATCTTAACTATTGACTTGACAAGGTGTGCAGGCTCAATGGGTACTATAGATCCACAGGCCTCTCCTCTTCTGTGACTCATGATTGTTGACACCTAAATTTTGACAATTTATTTTAATATTTATTAATTACATTGGAAAATTAGAGATTGGTTTATAATCTCTTAACAAAAAATTATTTTATTAAAATTGCATCACATATAGACATTAAGAGCACTTGCATCGCTAGTATTAAAATTTATCAAGAAAAAAAATTAATTACAAAAATTAAAGAAAAAAAGGGAAAAGAAAAGAAATTTCGGGCAGGCCAGCCTTGGCTTGCCCAGCCCCTTTTCTCTTTCTTCTCCTCCTCGCACGGGCTCGGCCCATTTTTCTTTCTTTTCTTCTCCTCGGCCCGGCCCGCTCATTTCTTCTTCCTCGCTGGCTTCTACCTCGCACGGAACCAGCCTGCAGAAAAAAGAGGGCAGCAAGTCAGGGCCGAAAGAGAAGTCAAAGCAGCAGGTTGCAGCAGAGAGGGAAGCAGAGCAGAGGCAGCAGCAGAAGCAAAAGCAGCAGCAGCAGCAGCAAAGCAACGGCAGCAAGTCAGCAGAAGAAAAAGCAGCAAAAAGAAAGAGAGGGAGAAAACAGTGAAAAAAGCTTCAAGAGAGGAGAGCGACCGGGAGAAGGGAGAGATCCGGGAATCTGAGCGCGAGAGGGAGGCTCGAGAGGGTCTTCTATTGTTGCCGGAGGACCACCTAGCAACCGCCGCCCGTCGCAACCACTGAACGAACCAGGTTAGTTTGTTTATTTATTTACCTTCTTCGTCGGAATACCTGGTCTTTGTAAGGCGTCGGGCCGGAGCTCGCGCGGGGCAGTTCGCGTGAGCCCCGGCCCTTGTCGTCCCTCCAATGAAATTCCTTTGCATGCTGCCATGTCTAGTTGGAAGCCTAGTCCTGGTATAAGTTCGGTTCGAGTTGGAAACCCTTCAGTTAATTCATGCCCGCCAAGTGTTTGATGAAATGCCTTATAGAAAACCGAAGGGGGTTCATACTTTTAGTCGAAAACCGATATGTTTTCATGCACTTTCATCTATAGAATCACTATGTATTCATTCATATTCGAGGTTCCATGATGATTTGTATGAAAAACCCGTGTATCGTCAAATCGGTGAGGGTTTCGCAGCCACCAGAGTTTATGGCCGGCGGTGGCCGATGTCGACGGGGATGAATGACTTAATAAAGGGTGGTGTCTCGGTGAGGAGAGAGGAACCATGGTGGTTCCGGTTGGAGTCGAAGGTCTTTCGAATAAATAAAGAATAAAATAAAAAGAAAGAAGAGGAAGAAGTTGCAGGCGAGAAAGCGTCGGGGCTGCATGAAGGGAAGCATGCAGGAGTCCACGTGAAGAAGCGTGGAGGCCAGGAGGAAGAAGACCAGAAAAAGAAAAAAGAAAAAATAATAATAATAAAAAGAAAGTAGAAAAAGACAAAAAAAGAAGTAAAAAAATTGGAAAATAGAAAAAATAGAAAAATAGGAAGGGTGGGCTTCGTCTTGGGCTTGTGTACGCCGGGCTGGTTTCGTCGCGGGCCGGGATGGTCGGGCCAAGAGACAGAAATTAGAAGTGGGCTCTGTCTCTATTAATTTTTTGTGGGCTTTTAATTTTGTTTTTTGGCCCAAGCATGTGGGCCTTCTTTTGTTTTTTTCTAGTGGGTTGGGTCGGCACGGCCTTCTGTGGCCCAATTCGGACCGACAGGGCCCGGGTCAGTCTAGTAGGGCCGGGTCCTTTGACCCGGTCCGAATTATTTATTAAAGAAAACAAAATCTCATAAAAAATAAAAAATTCATAAAAACATGAAAAATATTTTAAAAAATCATAAAAAAATTTCGGAATTTCAGAAAATTCATGGAAAATTCAGAAACCTGAAAATTCATAAAATAAAATAATATTTTTTAATAAAAAAACCAGAAAATATTAAAATATTGAAAATTCCAAAAAGATTCAAAAATCCCAAAAACTCCTAGTTTGTTTTAGAGTTTCCCAAAAAGCTCTAAAATAATTCTTGGGCCATTTTCTCTTTAAAAAAAAGTGTCGAAAAATCATCGGTCTAAAATTGTGCTCAAAACTAAGCAAGCCCTTACGACTTTACCTTAGGGTTTTAAGTATCCTCGGATATAATTGCTCTTAAATACATGCTTATGATGCGATGATTATGATTTGCCCTTTAGTTTAATTAGGATTTATTTTCGTCTACAATTTATTTAATGCTTTCTTTAATTGCTGATTACTATTTTGATGATTGCGCACCCGTATGATCACCTCATATGTTAGTGGTTAATTCTAAAATCAATCCAAACTGCCTAACAAGAGTCCTTTTTGAAATGAACAAGATTAGGTACCGAAAGGGCACTAATTGGCTAATTAGTGTAATCAAGTCCTCGATCTTAGAATCTCTAGTTATGTAGAAAGTGAGGCTCACTTCCATGCCTCGCTTGGTTTCTAGTCGACCCCAATAAGCTAGTGGCGACTCCTCATTTGAAGATTTTCATGAACACCCAACGTCGCGCGGGGTATGGGCTTGGGAGAGCCCATGTCTAATGAGGGTCCTAGACCCACCCTTTGGACAATACCCCTAAACCTATTTATTTATTCAGATATTGCTTTCTCATTCGAGACGGAAAAAATAGGTCGCGACAATAATCACTATCAAGGCATAAGACACATATTACATCTAAAAGAAAACAATGAAGAGAGAATTAAATTTATTACCAATTCTCTCCATTTGGAAATTGAAGCCTTGAGCTTATCGATGAAGTTCTGAGTATCCATAAGCTCCGGGATTTCAACTTCAACTCCATCACAGCCAGCATTCCCAACCAAGGAATTCTTGATCCTCACTACTTGCAGTCTTATCTTGTTTGTCTACTGACTTGACACGTTTATGATATCAAAATCGGCATCCTAAGAGATAAAACAGAATATACTCAGTATTCACAATTCACCAGCTTAAGTTATAGGAGAAGACCAACTATCAGCACTGACTATAACTGTGAACACTTGGACCAAACATTCAGCGTAATAGGTGGCAAAATATGAGAGGACAAATACTGGAACAAAGTGACAAAAAGAAACCGTGTATGATCGACCAAAACGGACAATTTCTCTTAACTTTACCAAGCGGAGTCTCAATACATCTAAACTTTTTGGTAATCTAGGAGTTACTTCTGTTTTGGTTCTGTTTTTCCTAACCTCCCTATTTCAATAGGATCATATGTTTGGACGTATTCAACAGTTGAATGTTTATGGTAAAGAGAAGATATAGTATATAGAGACAGAAATACAATAAGGACGATGTTTGGCACTAACCAGAACAACAATTAAAAACAAGATATGGACATCTGCCACAAAAAAGTGCACACAAAACAAAGAAAATGGTTTATGTACTGTCCCTTTGTTTTTCTTTTTCCTTTTTTTTCGGTCATTGTTGTTCCATATATATTTAAACAGATGGTGTGCTTGTATTATATAGTCATCAGCATTTTGCTGCGTGTTTGTAAGTGGCCATAGTGAATATAGAGTAATGAAAGACAATTGAGTCCTTTCTCAGTGTATTACACCAGGTAATTGCCTCTCTGGGAGGTCTTCTCCATTTCCATCACTTCTTGCAGCTCATTCTTCAATGGATCACAGTCAATCTATAATCATTATGAAGATGAATAAGCTGCAACATTATTTTGCTCACTGATGCAGTTCTGTGTCTCTACTCATTTCGTGCTTTTTACCCTTCCAAAGGAGAACACCAAAAGACAAGGGCAGCGCCAATTCTAAACATTGCTACACCATGAAAGTGCAGCAACTGTTCGTACTTCGAAATGCAAAGTCATAGTTTGAATGGATTGAATCTTCCAGGGATTTTTCATGTGTGTGGCCACATTTTGATTACACAGGTTGGTTAGAAAACAACCTTTAGAAATTAGAATAAGAAGTGATTCAGCTTCCCCAGATAGCCTCCCAAAAACAATACTAATCCAACCCAGACTATGTTATCAGAACATTGTATAAACTACTATGGCAGGACAGAAGATGCAGCTGTTTCATGCTATTTATTCAGCGCATCCACAACACAAGAAGCAAAAGTTCATGCAACATCACACCCTAGAATTTTTTGCCTAGTTTCAGGTTCATTGGACTGACTCCATCCTAACTGTTACGAAATCAGCAGTGGGGATCAACACCATCCAGTAGGCCCAGGTCTAGGGAAGAAATTCCCCATCAAAACTTGCAAAGTTCTCCTGAACACCAAGGTAATCATTGCAGTAGATATAAGACCTTTTGCCACCCCGAGTCGTTGTTGCCAAAGGAGCAAAACCAGGGTATCCATAATTTGCCCTCGCCAAGCAAATCTTCGCCATAGAATTGAATTGTTTGTCATTGACAATGAAAGGTTGTGCTGCGTACTCCTCAATCGGCATCCACTAGAATCAAAATATGAAAATGGTCTACTTCGGTTCATAGATTTGGCCAAAGAAAGAACTAATGAATGATCATCCTTTAAACACCCTAGTAAATGGGTGGAATCTTAATAGTCATTCAGTGGAGTCACTGTCGTTGCTTAAGAAAAATCATACTGTCAGATTTTGCCAGATTCATTGTTCAGCACAAATGAGCAAGAATGCAAGACTAAAGCACACAGCCAGTATTGTGCAAGACAGCCCGAGCTAAGATTTAATTAGTAAAAAGTCGCCCTACTTCTACCAACATCAATAAGATTTGCAAGTGCCCAATTTACTTCAGCCGCCTTGACCTCTACATTCTGTTTCTCGATAGAAGATGATTGTGGCTGAAGCACGCAAAGGATGGACAAATCTGATTTTGGGAAAAATGATTTGTGGTCTTGCCTGCGATGGCGACTGCATAAGATGGAAAGAAGAAGAAGAAGAAGAAGAAGAAGAGATCACCCAAAACTAGGAAGGTGCATATTTGTCTCTATTCTGATTTGGAAGATCATATGGACATGAACTGTCGAAACGACCTCCGCTGGCTTCGCAGTTTCATATTGAAAAATCCGCTGATGCGAAGACGGCTGAAATGATACGTGTGCATGGCTGCATGGAGAGGGTCCGAGACCAACACGGAGGCCCGGGAGACAAAGGGGGGTCGTTTTCATTAATTTATATGTCTCTTCTTCTTCTTATTTAAAATAAAATAACAAATTGAACTAATCGAAGCAATTAATTAGAGAATGAAAGTGAATTATGATTTAAAATTTTGCCATGGAATGGAATTTAAACATTTCAGCTTGTTAATGTTGCATGATAACTAATTTAGTCAGAAATCGGCACATCGCTTGTTCCTCAGTCATCCTTGAGTAGGATGAATGCAAACACAACCAACAAAACCTATAATACATTGCAATAAGTAGATCAAGCAACTTCTTGATGTTAATCGCAATAGAGCAAATGATATGGAGAACAAGGTGGATATTTTCGTATATAAAGTCGTGATGATCGTTACAATTAGGAGGGTCTTTTAGTTTCCATTTCTAGGAACACCCTATGCACGGCGCCCCGGCGCCCCACGGCAATCCTTTATCTTCTCGCACCCACGATTGTAACTGTTGGATGGAGGGGGGATGCAGGGGGGCTTCTTGCAAGGAACCGTGTCCCTTCTCAGGGCTCCGTAATCAATCATCCTCGCCTCAACAGCCACATTGTCCACCGCGAACGAGCACACCACGAAGGCGATGATGCAGAGAGCCAGCGCCTTCTTGGAGATCGCCATTGTCGGTGTCTGCGTTGATCCTTGACCGGAACTAGGGGATCTGCAAGGGACGATTACATACTAATTAGTGACCTTTGGGTTGTCGAGTACGAGTCTTTACTGATGGTCTAGGGACGATCGAATTATGACCAATCATGTGTGGTCATGAAATGGAGGCGTGGGAATCTTTCATTTAACCCAAAATGAAACAAGCGACTGCATAAAGACGGAAAGAAAGCGAAAATTACCAAAGCAACAAAGAAAATGGGAGGGAACGCCCGGTGCCTTTGCTCGAGAAGATGTCGTGCACATTTATAGGCCAAAGGGCCACCAGGGAAGGACGAAAAATAGAGACCATCTCTCCCTGGAATTTGGAGATAGAGACCATCTCTCCCCAAAAATAGAGAGACCTCGTGGCGCTTTGCCGATGAAGAGTTTTAAAATAGAGACCGTCTTCCACCTGGTCTCTATCTATACATTCTTGGGAGAAATGGTCTCTATTTTTAGATTTTTAAATCTTTGTGTAGAGATTATCTCTATTTCTAGCACCAGCGAGAGCAAGCGAGATCTGCCCTCTTTTGTCTCTGGCTGGTTGGCAACCCTCGCCGACCATCGCCTTCACCCCACTGACGATGCAGTGGTGGCCTCCTGCCTGTGTTTTTGCTTCTTCTTTTTTAATATAATTTAAATTGTATTTAGATGAAAATATCCCAAATCGGCTAGATTTTTTTTTTCTAGTGAGACTAGGCTCTTATTTGCAACAGCCATAACTACTTCAAGCACTTCTTTGAAACTGATATAGCCATGTCATATTTTTATTTGAAATAGGTTTCACTTTAGGGCCTTACTTAAGAAAATCAGGACACTTTGGACTCTTAATTCTCCCATGGAATTTAAAATTTTTGGGAGAGATAGTCGCTATGTTTAGATTTTTAAATATTTGGGGAGAGATGGTTTCTATATCTACCACCAGGCAGTTCTCTGGGTCCATTTGGTTCAACTTTTGGGGAATGCAAATTGCATTTGATGAAAGCAAAAGTGTTTGGCAAATTGAATTTTCCAAAATAACTTTGGTACAAGTACCGTTTGATAAACTTACATCTAAAATAACCTTTCTTATTTTTTTAAAGAATTTTTTTTTGAAACATTTATCGTGACCGGCCAAATCTAGCCATCAGCGTTGCTGTCTGGTGGCTAGATTTGGCCAGCGGCGTCACTTGAGGTCCAACTTCAGGCGCCGCTGCCTAGGTGACTTTGGACCTCCAACGGCAACGCTAGGTCACGTGAACCCAGGCATCATGCTTGAGGTCGCGACCTCCGACATCGCCGCCTGGGTTTGTGCGACCCAAGCGTTGTGCCGTGACCTCCAACCTTCGGCGGCAACGCCTGGTTTCGCGCAACCCAGGCACGTCGCCGCCGAAGGTCGTGACGCCTGGGCGGCGACATGCTTGGGTCACGTGAACCCAGGCGTCGCGCGACCTCGACAGCGGTAGCTGGGGATTGCACCGCCAGCACCCCAGCAACGGTGGCCAACCTCCACCTTCATGATTTCTAAAAAAAAAAAGTTTGACTTGCATTCTCCAAATGCTGAAAGCTCAATGCTAGTCCTACCAACATTGAGCTTTCAGCATTTCAAATGCCAGCATTTAGCCAATGAGGCCCCCAAATGCTAAACCAAACACTTCATATTTTTCCCAAAGGGCTTTGGGAGCTGAAAGCCCCTTGAGAAAGCTAAACCAAACGGGGCATAACGTAAGATCATTGTAGCCAGTCTGCTTGATCGGCATTGTATCCATTAAAAGGATAGATAGGATCATGGTGTGTGTTACCATGGTTGATAAGCAGACATGTTACATTTTTTTTTTCCCTTTTCCTTAAAAGAACCGGTCTTTGGTGTGCCAATGCCTTGCTATATTTTTTTGGTTTGACGAGGTTATCTATACGAAGAGCCATTTAGTAACGTGACTTCCCGCCATATTGGCATTTGGAGTAGTTTCTGCCAGTTTTCCTCTCTTAATGATTCAATCCAATCCATGGATAACAGCATCACTTTGTGAAAAGATAAAATAAATTGAAATTTTATACTAACTTCCCTTTGGGGAACACATTTGTGCTGCTTTATCTGGTTTTTACGTGATTCTAATACAACCAGATATCCAATACAATTCAAAACCTTCCTCCTGTCTAGTCTAGGTGCTGGTTGTTGAAGTGAGCAGTGGAATGTCCAAGTGTATGGTGCTCCCCAATGAAGTTGTTAAAGAGGCGAGTATGTTTAGGATATCAGGTGCTCCATCAGAAGTATCAATATGTATTGCAATGGTTTGACTGTGACTCTATCTCGTAGGGTGAGGATATTGTCAAGCAGTTGTCAGATAAGTAAAGGAAAAGATAAGAGTAAGGAAAAGACAGGAGTAAGTGATGAGTTTTATGTCGTTTTGAAAAGCTAATTCTATAAGACTTTCACTTTAGGATTCCAACCAAAGCCTTTTTCTTCTATGCTCTACAAGTGGACACTCAATTCATCAAAGTCCTCTGTTTTGGGTAAAGAAAATCCTCCATCTCAGATTATGGTGCATTTATATGTTTTGGTCCTCATTTAGGACCTCTTTTCTGAGTTTAGCCTCCTGATGTTCCCGTTTGTAATACTGTCTCTTTTGTTCGATCACAAGCTTGGCCACAAAGCAGACTTCAGAAAATCCAAGTTGATCTTCCCTTGCAAGCTTAAGCTTAAGTCAGAACCATATGCTATTGAGAAACAGGATGTAGAGATCAAGGCAACCTGGGTAGATTGCAACCCCTGCAAATCTTCTTGATTTTGGTATAAGTACGATTACTTTTGACTCGTTAAGTCTTTGCTGGGGCTGTCTTGTACAATCTGCACCGCATTCTTTAATCTTGCATTCTTGCTCATTTCTGCTAAACAATGAATCTAGTAAAAGCTGATATATAATTTCTTATGCACATCAAGGACAAGTGACTTCACTGAATGTCTGTTCAGGTCCACCCATTTAATGGGGGTGTTAAAAGCTGATCATTCATTAGTTCTTTCTTTGGCCAAGATAATGAACTGGACTAGGTGAATTTTATTTTGCTTTCTAGTGGATGTCCATGGAGGAGCATCAGCACAATCTTTCATTTTCAAAAAAGAGATTCTATTACATGACAAAGATTTGCTCGGCAGGGGCTGTTTATGGTTACCGTGGTTTCAGTCCTCTGGCCACAACTACTGGGAGTGGCAAAAGAAGTTACATCTACTGCTATGACCCTGAATATCTGGAGAATAATGCGAATTTTCTGTAATGGTTAAAATGGACTCAGTCCAGTGGACCCTGGACTCGGCGAGAATGTTTTGGTTGGGATGTCGCATGAACTTTTGCTTCCTGTTATGGATGCACTGAGTAAACAGCATGAACCGTATTCACCTTCTGTGCTGCTGTAGTAGTTTATGTAAATTTCTGTTTACATAGTCTGGTTCGGATTAATATTGTTTCTGGGAGACGTTTCTGAAACCAGAATCGTCTTTATTATTATAATTTCTAAGGTTGTCTTTTAAACCATGAGAGACTTAGGTACTAACTGCAACATCTACTCTCTCTCTCACATTCTCTCTCCTTTATGAGAAGATTGGTTTGACCAGGATCATGTGACTTACAGGTGGCCAACGCAAGAGGGTGTTCAAGCTCCTGTTCTGAAGCCAACTGTTTCCTTTATAACTTTAACTAGGATTTTTATTTATGAGCACATTCATCTCATGGGACACGGGGAAAGTGGGAGTGGGAATTTAATTTATATACCGAGTGGCATAAAAAAAATGTCAAAGGGTATAGAAAAATAACAATGTATATCCATATATATTTGGTATCACATGGACCCCGATTCCTTTACTAACGAAGATCAATTCGTAGGTAAATGCTTCCTTTGCAATGGAATGATAAATAGATGAGAGAATGGCACATTGTTGCATTGGGAAACATCATGTGTCAACCTATCACAATAACTTTACATAACTAGTTGACATGGTTTGTTACTAAGGGCATTGTTAGAAAATTCGTCGAAAACAATTTCGGAGAATAAAAACACTCATGACAAGAGTCAACTGAAAATTAATTTTTTTCTAGAACGGTGGACACATTGGCCTTTTTGTCCTTCCTTGGAAAAATTCGAATCGATCAATATGTGTTTCATACGGTCCGATAAAAGTCATTTTGTATATACAATAAGTTGTTCCGTTTAATGACAATATAGTATCACGGAATTTTCTGATTAAATAACCAAGTAGGAGAAGCCCCGCAATAAGATTGAATTTTTTTTTTATGCGACTTTTACTCTCCTCTATAGCAACTTGTGGATTTCGGATAGCAAACCTTTAACCGCACGGCTGTTCTAACGATCCGACAATGATGACAGACCAATGGACATGTTAATGATATCAAAATCGGTATCCTAAGAGATAAAACAGTATATATGACGTATTCAAAATCACCTGCTTAAATTATAGCAGAAGACAAAGTATCAGAACTGACTCTTAACTGAGGAGACTTGGACCAAACATTCAGTGTAAGAGGTGGCAAAATCAGAAAGAAGTTCTGGAACAAAGTGACAGAGGAGACCTACAATGATGGAACGAAAAGGACTATTTCTCTTAACTTTACCGAGCGGAGTGTTCATATATCTGAACGTTTTCACAATCTAGGAGCTCTCCTCCCCTTTGCATTTCAATTTGAGAAGTTGTCCGGGCGTATTCAACGGCAGAATGGAGACGGAAAATTTAATAAGGACGACTTTTGGTAATAGCCCAGACGATAGACGCGAAAGGTACGGTCATCTGCCGCAAAAAAGTACACACGAAACCAAGAAAATGGTGCGCGTACTGTCGCCTAATCGCCTCTGAGGAGAGGTCTTCTCCATTCCATCATTCCTTGCGGCTTATTCTTCAATGGAGCGTGGTCAATGTAAAGTCATTTTTAAGGCAACTGACTTATAAGACCATTTTGCTCACCGATGCAATTCTGTGTCTGCTCATTTCGTGCTTTAATGCCCTTCCAAAGCACCACACCAGACAAAAAGGAGTGCGCCAATTCTAAACATGGCTATGTGATGGAAGAAGTAATTGTTAATGCATGAGAATGCTAAATCACAGCTTTAATGAATTAAAACTTCCAGGGACTTGCTCTTTTGCACGGCCACATAAAATATCATATACACAGGTTGAGTTTAAACCTTTAGAAATCACAATAATAGAAATGATTCCGCACCCCAAAAGCCATCAATTCAAACCAGACGATGTAAACAGAATTTGACATAAACTATTATAATATGACACATAATGACGCTGTTACATTCAATTTATTCATGCGACCCCAAAAACCATCATTTTGAAACCAGACGATGTAAACAGAATTTGACCTAAACTATTACAACACATAACGAAGCTCCGCAGTTCAATTTTTTCCATGACATCACATGTAAGGCCCACAAAATCAGCGGTGGGGATCAAAACGGCCCAGTAGACCTGGATCTAAGGAAGAAATTCCGCATCACAATCCAGGAATTACATACGACTTGCCAAGTTCTACTCAATTTCAGGGTTATTGCAGTAGATTGAAGTCCTTCTGCCACCCTAGCAGTTGTGGCCAAAACAGCAGAACCGAGGTAGCCATGAGCAGCCTTTGCCAAGCATATCTTCGCCATGAAATTGAATTGCTCGTTTCCAACAATCAAAGGTTGTGCTACGTACTCCTCAATNAAAGTCATTTTTAAGGCAACTGACTTATAAGACCATTTTGCTCACCGATGCAATTCTGTGTCTGCTCATTTCGTGCTTTAATGCCCTTCCAAAGCACCACACCAGACAAAAAGGAGTGCGCCAATTCTAAACATGGCTATGTGATGGAAGAAGTAATTGTTAATGCATGAGAATGCTAAATCACAGCTTTAATGAATTAAAACTTCCAGGGACTTGCTCTTTTGCACGGCCACATAAAATATCATATACACAGGTTGAGTTTAAACCTTTAGAAATCACAATAATAGAAATGATTCCGCACCCCAAAAGCCATCAATTCAAACCAGACGATGTAAACAGAATTTGACATAAACTATTATAATATGACACATAATGACGCTGTTACATTCAATTTATTCATGCGACCCCAAAAACCATCGTTTCAAACCAGACGATGTAAACAGAATTTGACATAAACTATTACAACACATAACGAAGCTCCGCAGTTCAATTTTTTCCATGACATCACATGTGAGGCCCACAAAATCAGCGGTGGGGATCAAAACGGCCCAGTAGACCTGGATCTAAGGAAGAAATTCCGCATCACAATCCAGGAATTACATACGACTTGCCAAGTTCTACTCAATTTCAGGGTTATTGCAGTAGATGGAAGTCCTGCCACCCTAGCAGTTGTGGCCAAAACAGCAGAACCGAGGTAGCCATGAGCAGCCTTTGCCAAGCATATCTTCGCCATGAAATTGAATTGCTCGTTTCCAACAATCAAAGGTTGTGCTACGTACTCCTCAATTGGCATCCACTATAATTAAAATAAAATACATCTAGTTCAGTTCATAACTTTGGCCAAAGACAGAACTAATGAATGATCATCTTTTAACACCGCTACTAAATGGGTAAATCCAAACAGATATCCAGTGAAGTCACTCTTTGTTGATGTGCTTAAAAAATTATACATTAAATTTTACTAGATTCATTGTTTAGCACAAATGAGCAAGAATGCAAGATTAAAGCACAAAGCCCAGTGTTGTACAAGACAGCCCAAGCAAAGATTTAATTAGTAAAAAGTCCTCATGCGTCCACCAAAATCAAGAAGCTATGCGAGTGTGCAATTTACCTTTGCAGCCTCGATCTCTATATTCCGATTCTCAATTGCAGCAGATTCTGGCTGAAGCACACAAAGGAAGAATAAATCTGACTTTGTGAAGAATGATTTGTGGCTTTGTCTGTGATCGAACATCAGAGATAGAATGTGAGAAAAGTGAAAGCAAATTTAAACATCAGAAGCCTAAACACAGAAATCTAAATGAAGACCAAAGCATGTTAATGCACCCCAATCTGAAATTGAGGATTTTCTTTACCTGAAACAGAGGACTTCCACGAGCTTAGTGTCTACCTGTATAACGTAAAAGAATAAGGCTTTAGTTGGAATTCTCAAGTGAAATGCCCTAGAGACTTAACTTTTATACACATCATAAAACTCATCACTTACTCCCATCTCTTCCTTTACTTCCCTGACAACTGCATGACAAATATCCTCACCCTACGAGGATAGAGTCATAGTCAAACCATTGGAATACATATTGATACTTCTTACGTAGCAATTGATATCTTAAACATACTCACCTCATTCAGAACTCCAGTGGGGAGTTTCCATACACCTGTATCTTGAAAGATTCCATTACACTCCTGGACTACAAGCACCTAGAAAGTGGGGAAAGTTTTTAAATTCTTTAAAAGCATTGAGTGTCTGGTTGCATTAGAATCACGCTGAAAACAAGATAAAGCAGAGCAAAAGCATGCACCGAACAAAACTGAGTATAAACTTCACAGCATTGTATCTCTTCACGAAGAAAGGCTGTTATCCACAGGCTGAATCACTTAAGAGAAGTAAACCGAGACAAAATGATGTGATTGCCGCTAAAATGAGAAGAGATAATAGCAAGGCATTGAAACCAAAGGCTGGTTCTGTTAGGAAAAAGAAAACAAATCCAACATCTCTGCTTCTCCACAATGGCAACATACACGAATATGAATCCAATGAACATTAAATGCAGAGATTTACTTCCCAGGCAAAATTACAGTGACCCCATCTATCCTTATAAAGGATTCAATGCCAATCAAGCAAGCTGATTTCATGCTCGGCACATCTCTAGTCTTACTAGAGTCAGACTCCGAACTTCTAAGAACTACCGAATGGACAGATCAAATGTTACATTTCTCTCTCTTTGCATCTTCCTATTAGATAGTCTCAAAAGGGCGAGCGCAAGAAATGGGACAATGGCAAGGCAGAAATTTACCTCTCTTTTATCATTCAAGACGAAAGCACCAACGTCCACCCTACGTGAAGCACTCACAGGAATAGTATCCAGGATGTGAGGAAGCCAGCAGACAAATATCAAGTGATTTGGTTCAGCATGATGGTACTTGAATCCTTCCTGCCAAATTAGAATCCTCTATCATGCCTAAACTACCAAACTTTCTGCTAGAAAGAGATCTAACAAGTATGGATTGTCCCGTTGAACTAAATCTCACTGGGAACAATGCTAATTCTTAGCTCAGTAAAAACATATATCTACGCAGACGTGACAAATGGGTGGATTGGGTCGGGTCGGGTCTGGGTGAGTCAGTTCGACCTAAATCCACCCATTTATCGAATTCCCGTCGCCCGGAACGAGGCCGGTCTCTGTGGCGGCGAAGTGGCAAGGCTGAGGACTCTGCGACCTCCGTTGGTGAAGCTCAATCCCACCGGTCCCGGGCGTCGACGTTGACGCCGGTCTCGAGGACGTACGGTCGATGTCGCCGTTGGGATCCCGCTGAGGGCGACAGAGCAACCGAAGTCGGAGGGGTCGAGGTCGATGCCGTCCATGTAGTGGTCAAACATCCAAAAAAGCTTTCATGGAGTGTTTCATTTTTTCTTGGGTAGCATTTGGCAACGAGGAGAGAGAGAGGGAGAGAAGGAAAAGGAGGATGCGAAGAAGGCGGAAAAAGGAGGGAGATTTTTGTATCTTTTGGGTCACGTAGGTGAGAAAATATTGGGTGAGTTCCATATTCCACGTGGGATGGTGCAGCACACCATTCAGTTATAGACACGTGTCCATCTGAGTCCACGTTGTCTTCCTCCTCTCTCTCTGTCAGATCCGGGCCCACATCAGCAGCAGACCCTCTCTCCTCTCTCCCCTCTCTCTTCGGGTTTCGAGGCTCCTCTCTCCTCTCTCCTGGTTCTGGTTTCTGGTTTCGACGCTCCTCTCTCCTCTCTTCTGGTTTCGACGCTCCGCTCTCTCTCCTCCGCAAAAAAGTTATGGAGGAAAAAAAATCGCTCTGCTCTCTCTCCTCCGTGAAGAAGCGCGTCTTTGAGAGCGAACCACGAGCCGAATGCCCCCGCCTCCGCCTCTGCCGTCGGCCCCATCTCCGCCGTCACATTTTTCCCTCACTCTTCACGAGCCCCTCACTTTTCGCGACCTCCACTCTGCTCTCTGTCTTTTCTCCGCGAAGCGCCCCCTGCTCGCCGTCGCCTCCCCGAGCCCCGCCATCGCCCCTCAAGCAGATCGATTTTTAACATTTTTTTTCCTTCGTAAAGGAACCGAGCGTTGAAACCAGAAGAGAGAGGAGAGAGGAGAGGGGAGAGGGAGGGTTTGCTGCTGCTGTTGATGTGAGAGATATGGGCCCGGATCTGACAGAGAGAGTAGAGGGAGACAGGGTGGACTGGATGGACACGTGTCAACAGTTGAATGGTGCACTGCACCATCCTACGTGGAGTTTTAAACACACCCAATATTTTCTCCAGGTAGGGTTGCACGAGGAAGAGGGATGATTGGACTATAATTTTTAATTTATTATACAAATAATAATATGTTCTGAATTATAAAAAATTAAATAACAAATAATTATAATTATTATAGCATCTACTTCTTTCAAAATTTATATCTAACAATAAATTGTTATGCTAACAAAATTCAGAATGAATCGTAAAATGAAAACAAGTTTAAAATAGATGTATTCCCAACCCATTTAAATTCATATATTTTGACATTTGTTTTTTGGACTCATTAACATCCACTTCAAATATTTTAACCAATTCATTTATGATCTAGCCCATAAAAAATAGTTAAAGAATGGGTTTTTGGATTTATTTTGACACCTCTGCTATGTACCTTCACTACTACGTCACCAAGATGTGAACATTCCATGCGTAATTTGAGCCAAACATCCTTCTTTCCCTGCAGCCAAATAATACCCAATAAGAACAAAAATAGTAGAACGGAGTGGTGTTCTCACAAATCGGGAAAAAAAAATTTGACAAGACCGATGAAATACAAGTTCATTACCCGTTCTTTCCAGCTTGATATTGAAGCTTGGAGCCAGGGGGCAAACACATCAGCATCCATATGCTCCTTCATTGCCACAATGACTCCTCCATATGAATCCTCGCGCCATACGGGCAGTTGAATCTGCTGGATCCCACCATCGTTATTTCCAGGCATGGCTTGCCTCAAAGCTGATGATGCACCGATGGACTTTGTATCTGATTGGGGAAATGACACTCTAGGAGCCAAGCCTGGACAAATGAAGCAACAATTCATCCACTGATCCACTTGTCTAGCTCAAAAGCAAAGTAATAAGCCCTGGTAGAAAATACCCAGAACAACGGTACTATAAAAACAAATGAGGAGGGAAACTATGATCGCACCTTCAGGAGCTTGAGAGAGATCAACGAGAGAAAGAGATCGTCTGACGCTGGAATTATTGGGTTGCACCATTGAAGTTCTTGCGTACAAGGGAGTGAAGATGGGTTTTATATATACACAGCAGGAACGGGGGATACTGGGGCTTGGACTTTTCATGATTTCGTAAGATGGGACACCCAAGTCCCACTCGTAAGGCGGGGATAGTGAGGATAATACCCAGAGTCCCTAACACCCATAGTCAATATAACACTCAGGGTCCCACTCGTAAGGCGGGGATAGTGAGGATAATACCCAGAGTCCCTAACACCCATAGTCAATATAACACCCAGGGTCCCACTTGTAAAGCGGGGATAGTCAATATAACACCCAGGGTCCCACTCGTAAGGCAGGGATAGTGAGGATAATACCCAGAGTCCCTAACACCCAGTCAATATAACACCCAGGGTCCCACTCATAAGGCGGGGATAGTGAGGATAATACCCAGAGTCCCTAACATCCATAGTCAATATAACACCCAGGGTCCCACTCGTAAGGCGAGGATAGTCAATATAACACCCAGGGTCCCACTCATAAGGCGGGGATAGTTAGGATAACACCCAGAGTCCCACGGTCCCAACTATCCCCGTCTTACGAAATCATGAAAAATCCAACCCCAAATCAACTACTTTTGCTAGAAAAAGCGTTAATACCCTGCCCCTGCTTTGTCGTATATAATATTTCCAATCTTTTTCAAGTGGTGAGTTCCATTTAAAAATACAAAGAAAAGAAGAAGTGGCGAAAAGTCAAAAATAAAAAAAATGGAGGGAGAGAAAAAGAAAGAAGGAAAAGTAGAAGAAAATGAAAGAACATAAGGGGTTTCTCACGTGCACATCACGGGAGCCTTGCCAAGCTGACTCGACTACGTAACATAATACCCGATAAGTGTTGCACCCCTCATTCATTCAATCGAAGTAGTTTTGGGTTTAGGGTTTGAAATTCAGAATTTTGAGAAAATTGAGCCGCAAAGTCTGATTTTTAAGTCATTAAGCATGTATTTTATAAGAATGATAGTTTAGGGTGTCGTGGAACCGTAGGATTTTACGAAACTAGATTTGAGCTTGTGGTTTGCCTGAAACAAAATTTCAAACTTTTTAACTCATGATGAACAGTACACGCCCGGCCACTTCAAGGCCTTTTTTCAATCAGTTTTGGCTCAAGTTTGGGTCATCCAAGTTGTAAGTCTTTCTAGTGCTTAGACTAATCTTCATTTTGACTATGAAATCACTTGGAATGGGATTCGTGTGAGAGAGTTTTGGCGCAACCAAGTTTCGCGCTCAATCCCGGCATTGCAAACGGCTTTGAATAATCGCTTCGGATAAGCGATTTGTTAGCTCGTATGGGTCATTTTACTAGCATTAAGGCGTAGTTTAGTTGTTTCATAAGTTTTATTTGATTTAACATTATTCCTTGATTATATGTTAGGGCCGTAAGTTTGACAATACGAGTACTGTTTTATTTAGTCTTAAGTGACGAGTTGAGTGGTATACTCTTTGATTATTTATGAATGTTTAGAAAGCGCGTTATGCTAAGTATTGGGAAGCAAAATATATATGTAATTGCTTTACGACTGGTTTATGGAAAGGTATATGAATTACTTGAAAAATGGATGAGAAATAGCGGATGACTATGTTAATTTGTTTATGATATTGATTTTTGAATTTGAGTTTTGGTATTAGATGATGGTTGTTTATGCACATTATTACTATGAGCCCATTGATGAGTATGTGGATATGCATATAGGGTTTATGATTCCTTTTTAGGCCGAGCCACCAATATTGTAGGTGGAGATGTTGCCAAAAGGAGAATCTTGACTATCTTGTCACAAGGCATTGTGTTGTGACCATAATGAGACATGTGATTTTTAAATGGAGATTATCTAATGAACTTGACCATTGATTCTTGAATTGTGATGGTGGTTTAAATGAGTTTGTCACATTAGTATAAAGCTTTGATGATGAGAAGCAACTCCTATACAATTCAATATATATTTTATACATTGGGTTTGAATTATGAAGTTCTAGCATTACTTTGTATTCGTGCATAGTGCTTACTCAATCTACTTAGAAGGTATGTACTACTCACTTAGTTGTGATTACTCATTCCACTCGTCTTTCATGTTTTCAGGTTTCTCAGTTAGCAGCGAGAAGAACAAGAGTGCCATTGGTGGGAGACTTTTGGTTTCTTTTTGGTTATGACTTAAGAAAATTATGTATGTAGTTGTTATGCATTAAGTTGGCTAAGTTCTAATTGTATATGTTCTTTTAGATGATTATAGAAACTCTTATGTGTAATCAACCTGTTAGTTTATCATACATTTATATCTATATATATGATTTGAGATATATATGTTGATATCGGGTTATTGATTATGCTTGAGGCTACATTTTTTGCATAAAAAGATGGCCGTGTCATCTCCATTTCTTGTAATTTTGGGTTGTGACACTGTCACTCTGGCGAGACTTTTGTTTGGACTGAAGAAGGCTCTCTGGCACTGTGGAGAGACTTTTGGATTACTTTGGGTTATCATCTATCTGTTTCTGTTTTGCTTATTTCTTGATTCACTTTCTTTTCGTCGACGGGCCAATTTTCATCTATCTACTTTTCTACTTTTGCTTTGCTTATTTCCTTATTATTTTTTCTCCATAAAAGTTAAGTCGAATACCATATATTACCCATTTAATTCTATAATTAAAGAAGTTATTTCAGGATTATTATTATTATTTCGGGAGCTTTATCTACTTTGTAAACGGCGAGAAACAGGGAAGGGGTGGTTTTCGGGCATTTCGGAGAAAAAACGACCCTAGGAACGGAATCTTCTTATTTATTTTGCAGTCGTACGCGTGTGCACCAATGATTGAGTTGCACGTCAAGTGCGAATGCTCGCTCGCGGGGTAACATACAGACGACTCGGGACAACCGACTAAAAATATCGAAACTAATTCGGCATGGAGATCAGACAAATAAGTCTCAGGGCCAAAAAGGAAGGCATCTACTGTATTCTTAACGTGTGACAAGGTTTGTCGCACTTTGATGCCCGATTAAAAAAATATTAAATTAGGATCAGGTCTAAGCTGGCCTTGTCAACAACTTGGAGTTGCAAAAGGCCTTATGTCTACTGCAATTCCTAGGCTGTGATGGGGAATTTCTTCCCTAGACCCGGACCTACTTGAGGTCATTGATCCCTACCGCTAATTTTGTGAAGTTCCGTTTACATAACCTAGTTTAAATTAGTATTATTTTCAAGAGGCTATTTTGGGAAGTAGAATCATTTTTTTTTATTCTAATTTCTAAAGGTTGTTTTCCACGCATCTTGTATTATTGATATTTTATGTGGGTGTATATACAAATCCCTGGAGGCTTTAATCTATGCAAACTAGATTTTTGCATTCCCAAGTATAAATAAATACTGCACTTTCATTGTATAGCGATATTTAGAATTGGCACTTCCCTTTTTGTTTGGCATTCTGCTTGGAACAACGATTATGCACGAACTGAGTAGAGACACTGAACAGCATCAATGAGCAAAATAATATTTTAGCTTGGTCATCTTCAAAATGACTGTACATTGACCATGGTTCCGTTGAAGAATAAGCTGCAAGAAGAGATGGAAATGGAGAAGACCTCTCTCACAGGCAATTACCCGGTGAAATGCACTGAGAAAGGACTCGTCTTTCATCACTCTGAATTTTTTTTATTTTTTTTGGGTCATCACTCTGAATTTGCTATGGCCACTTATAAACACCCAGCCAAGTGCTGATGACTACATAATACAAGCATAGCATCCGTTTAACTATATATGGAACAGCCATGGCAAAAAAGAAGAGAAAAACTAAGGGACAGTACGTAAACCATTTTCTTTGTTTTGTGTGCGCTTTTTTGCAGCAGATGATCATATCTTGCTTTTGTTTGTTGTTTTGGTTAGCGCCAAACATTACTCTTATTGTATTTCTGTCTCTATATACTGTATGTGCTCTTTCCCATAACCATTTTACTATTGACTACGTCCGAACTGAACGAGGGGACAAAAAAATGTCAATTTTCTTTTACAAGATACCTTATTGGCACCTACTGGCATAATTGGATCTGTTTCACTTAATGACTGGATTTAGGATTCATGTTGAAAGTGTGAGTGAGATCTTCATAAATATCAAAATCCAGCTTGATCTCAATATGACAACCATCCTTTCAACAAAACATGAAATTTTCAATAAAAGAATTGCTTATATACCATTTACCACATCCATTATGATTGTCGGAAGGAATAAACTAGTTACCGCGTTACTTTAGAATACAATCTTACAGTTGTTTTATTCACCAAGAGACAAATATTGCAGATTTCTCATTAAAAGAGCATAATTGCTCAAAGTATGCACTATTGTTGGCGGATGTGACTTAGAATTTGATCGATCATGAAGGTTGTTGTTTTCGCAGTCTTTCTGTTTTGGAGGAAGTTTGACACAGACGTAGAGTCGGCCCTCACTATGACACAGCCAATCTTCATGCACTTGAGCAGTCTGCACTTAAGACTGGCATAGACATAGAATCAGGCCTCATCACACTTGCTTTTAGCACTTGAAACTTCGAAGTATGAGTACTGGCTGCATATATTTGCTCACAAATTACACTGCGCCTCTTGATCCAACTTAATTGATCCGAGAAAATCTGTAAGGTATCATGTTGCAATGATGAGGTTGGAAGTGCTGTCATCCTCAGAGATTAATAGAATATGCAACCTTTCTTAACTGAAAAATAACTAAGTAAAATCAACACAACTCAACAGCAAATGAACCTTGCTGTAAACGGAAAACATAGGGCTCCAAAGGCTATTCAAAATCCCCGGAAAAAAAAAAAAAAAAAAACTTGCTTAAGATTCTGCAGATTCCCAAGGCTATTGTAGTAGGTGTGAATCATTATACCGGACCTTAACATGATGGCCAGAGGAGCGAAATTGGGGTGGTCACCACTGGCCTTTGCTGATCATATTATCGCCACATGGTAGACCTGCTTTTTGAAATACTGAAGGCTGCGGTGCATATTCCTCAATTGGCCTCCACTGGAATCACGAAATAACAAAATATATTTTAGGCCATCTTACCCCAGAAAAAGAAAGATAGCTAAGTGTTCTTCATAATTCCCCGTTTCGTTCACGCAACAAGAACAGACCCAGACTACAATTTTCTCAAATCTCAAACCAGAAGGGAAAGTCGCAAAATATTCGAAGTGGCACAAGAGCAGCTTCAACCAAAGGCACCACGGAGTCAGATGGCCAGGTTTTGTTGTGAACATACACTACAAGTATCTCCATGCATTCCTAGATGAAAGATGACTAACTACTTCTCTGAAAGTCAATACCTAGAAGAGTCTCGGAGCTACTCTGAACCTCATAGCCAAAAGGGAATGATCCTGGACTTATGCTCAGTTAGACTGCCCTGCTAAATAAATTAGCAGAGACTGCAATAAAACGCTTAAGGACATGCCAGATGCATTGTTCATGGTAACAAAGTTGGTGCACTCAGAAAAGAAGCAAAACATAGATTCAGTCATTACAAGATTCCCAGTTTACTCATAAAGATAGAACCCCAAGCAAGTTAGTTCACTATTCAGAGGATGCAACCCCTTGCAGCATCATGTTACTATAGCCAACTCTGGCCTTTAGGCCCCTCAAAAGGCTCCTCTTGATTTCCTGATAACTTTAAAAAGGAAACTATTAGTAAAATTTTGAGGTGACAAATTTTAGAGATTTTCAGTGAATATAGTATCAAATGGAATAATTCGAACGCTAAAAGTAAAGTTAAACAGAGACGGTGAAACCAAAGGTCACTCTTATTGCATATTTACCAAAAACGGGGACTTTGAAAGTTTGCAAGTTACCCGAGCTGCCTCAATTTCTCCATCCTGTTTCAGGATGCAAGGCGAACACGGCCACGGCATGCCGATGAAGAGCAACTCGGATTTTGCAAAGACTGACTTGTGCCTTTGCCTTTGCTCAAACAAAGGTCATTCAATCAGGTTTTTTTCCACAGGAAAAAGAAAAATAAGGACGAAAAAATCTTGACAAGAACAAGTGATTAGCCGGAAGGACCTAATTTGCATCGAGTTAAAATTTTTAGGATTAAATTAGCACCAAGTCAAAAATTTTAGGACTAAATTGGCATTAAATCAAAAGGTTTAAGACTAAGTTGGTACTAATAAAAGGTTTAAAACTAATTTGACATCAATGCAAAAGGCTTTGGGACTTTTTTAATACTTTTCCACGAATCAACAATAGATAAGTTTCTGAACATAGGACGTTCCAAGGGGCTGGGGGATAAAGATATTTATTTTGGAGGAAAAGTTTTGATGCGATGAGCTTTGGCTATCTAATCTGTACTTTGGTAGACTTCCCTCGGACAATATGATAATTTTGCAAATGACATCCGGGCTAAAAGCCCTTTGCATTCTTTTATAAGATCCTGCTCGCCTCATGGGCTCTCTGCTTGGCCCATCAAAATCTCCACCAGGGACGAACTGTCACTTGCGCACTCCCAGAATTTTCCCAGTTCCTGTACTCCTCCCACGTGCAATTCCTTTTTCTGATCAAGGTACCTTAACTCTTGCAGCAGAGCTGGGAGCTTCTGCTTGCAACGTGGACGGAGCGTTGCTGTCCTTTGCGAAACCGTCGACCATCACCCCCTCTTGAATTGCGCACGATTCCAGCGATCGTGCTCGGCGTCTCTCCTTCCACCCATGAGCAATCCACATTTGGCTTCAAAGAGCTGCTGGCCGGCGGAATCCACCTCACGGGTGAGCTTGCTTTGCTGGGTTTTCTCTTTCCCTTGTTCAGGTTCCATCGCCTGAAGTTCTTCACTTGCGCTAGGGCTTCATCAATTATGGAATTGGGTTCTGTGGCCGTGCCCGGAAGATGCTGTTGTTGCGACCTTTCCATATCAGCCAGTGGACAGCCACTATCGACTCTTCTTCTGGTGAGTTAAGCTTGGCTTCGAAAAAATCCATTATCCATTTATCTATTCTGGTGACATTGAAGGTGCTGTTGTTGAGGTTTATACGTGGATCTGACCAAATTTTCCCTGTCCATTCACAGAGCAGAAACAAGTGTTCAGCGGTTTCTGGATGGTTTGAGCAGAGGGGGCAGAGAGGGTCAGGTAACACTTTCCTCTTGCAGAGTGTGTTACTATGGTTGATAAGCGGAGACGTTACATTTTTTTTTTTTTTCCTTTTTCCTAACAGAACCGGTCTTTGGTGTGCCAATGCCTCGCTATAATTTTTTGGTTTGACGAGGTTATCTACATGAAGAGCCACTTAGTAACGTGAATTCCTGCCATATTAGCATTTGGAGTAGTTTCTGTCAGTTTTCCTCTCTTAATGATTCAATCCAATCCATGGATAACAGCATCACTTTTTGAAAAGATAAAATACATTGAAATTTTATACTAACTTTCCTTTGGGGAACACATTCGTGCTGCTTTATCTGGTTTTCACATGATTCTAATACAACCAGATACCCAGTACAATTCAAAACCTTCCCCCTGTCTAGTCTAGGTGCTGGCTGTCGAGGTGAGCAGTGGAATGTCCAAGTGTATGATGCTCCCCAATGGTGCTGCATCAGAAGTGTCGATATGTATTGTAATGGTTTGACTGTGACTCTATCCCGCAGGGTGAGGATATTGTCATGCAGTTGTCAGAGAAGTAAAGGAAAAGATAGGCGTAAGAAAAAGACAGGAGTAAGTGATGAGCTTTATGTCCTTACGAAAAGCTAATTCTTGAGGCTTTCATTTTAGGATTCCAACCAAAACCTTATTCTTCTATGTTCTCCAAGTGGACACTGAATTTGTCAAAGCCCTCTGTTTTGGGTAAAGAAAATCCTCCATCTCAGATTATGGTGCATTTACATGTTTTGGTCTTCATTTAGAGCCTTTTTCTGTGTTTAGCCTTCTGATGTTCATGTTTGCAATACCATCTCTTTTGTTCGATTACAGGCTTAGCCACAAAGCAGAATTTGGAAAATCCAAGTTGGTCTTCCTTTGCAAGCTTAAGCTTAAGTCAGAACCATATCCTACCAAGAAAAGGATGTCGAGATCAAGGCAAACCGGGTAAATTGCACCCCTTGCAAATCTTCTTCATCTTGGTATTAGTACGATGACTTTTAACTCATTAAATCTTTGCTGGGGCTGTCTTGTACAATCTGCACCATGTGCTTTAATCTTGCATTCTTGTTCATTTCTGCTAAACAATTACTCTAGTAAAATCTTTTATATAATATCCTAAGCACATCAATGACGAGTGACTTCACTGAATGTCTGTTCAGATCCACCCATTTAATGGGGGTGTTAAAAGCTGATCATTCATTAGTTCTTTATTTGGCCAAAATTATGAACTGCACTAGATGAATTTTATTTTGGTTTCTAGCGGATGCCCATGGAGGAGCACGCAGCACAATCTTTCATTTTCGAAAATGAGAAATTCTATTACATGACAAAGATTTGCTCGGTGGGGGCTGTTTATGGCTACTGTGGTTTCAGTCCTCTGGCCGCAACTACTGGGAGTGGCAAAAGAAGTTACATCTACTGCTATGACCCTGAATATTTGGAGAATAATGCGAATTTTCTGTAATGGTTAAAATGGACTCAGTCCAGTGGACCCTGGACTCGGCGAGAATGTTTTGGTTGGGATGTCGCATGAACTTTTGCTTCCTGTTATGGATGCACTGAGTAAACAGCATGAACCGTATTCACCTTCTGTGCTGCTGTAGTAGTTTATGTAAATTTCTGTTTACATGGTCTGGTTCGGATTAATATTGTTTCTGGGAGACTGTTTCTGAAACCAGATCGTCTTTATTATTATAATTTCTAAGGTTGTCTTTTAAACCATGAGAGACTTAGGTACTAACTGCAACATCTACTCTCTCTCTCACATTCTCTCTCCTTTATGAGAAGATTGGTTTGACCAAGATCATGTGACTTACAGGTGGCCCACGCAAGAGGGTGTTCAAGCTCCTGTTCTGAAGCCAACTGTTTCCTTTATAACTTTAACTAGGATTTTTAGTTATGGGCACATTCATCTCATGGGACACGGGGAAAGTGGGAGTGGGAATTTAATTTATATACCGAGTGGCATAAAAAAAATGTGAAAGGGTATAGAAAAATAACAATGTATATCCATATATATTTGGCATCACATGGACCCCGATTCCTTTACTAACGAAGATCAATTCGTAGGTAAATGCTTCCTTTGCAATGGAACGATAAATAGATGAGAGAATGGCACATTGTTGCGTTGGGAAACGTCATGTGTCAACCTATCACAATAACTTTACATAACTAGTTGACATGGTTTGTTACTAAGGGCATTGTTAGAAAATTCGTCGAAAACAATTTCGGAGAATAAAAACACTCATGACAAGAGTCAACTGAAAATTAATTTTTTTCTAGAACCACATTGGCCTTTTTTTCCTTCCTTGGAAAAATTCGAATCAATCAATATGTGTTTCATACGGTCCGATAAAAGTCATTTTGTATATACAATAAGTTGTTCCGTTTAATGACAATATAGTATCATGGAATTTTCTGATTAAATAACCAAGTAGGAGAAGCCCCGCAATAAGATTGAATATTTTTTTTATGCGACTTTTACTCTCCTTTATAGCAACTTGTGGATTTCGGATAGCAAACCTTTAACCGCACGGCTGTTCTAACGATCCGACAATGATGACAGACCAATGGACATGTTAATGATATCAAAATCGGTATCCTAAGAGATAAAACAGTATATATGACGTATTCAAAATCACCTGCTTAAATTATAGCAGAAGACAAAGTATCAGAACTGACTCTTAACTGAGGAGACTTGGACCAAACATTCAGTGTAAGAGGTGGCAAAATCAGAAAGAAGTTCTGGAACAAAGTGACAGAGGAGACCTACAATGATGGAACGAAAAGGACTATTTCTCTTAACTTTACCGAGCGGAGTGTTCATGCATCGGAACGTTTTCACAATCTAGGAGCTCTCCTCCCCTTTGCATTTCAATTTGAGAAGTTGTCCGGGCGTATTCAACGGCAGAATGGAGACGGAAATTTTAATAAGGACGACTTTTGGTAATAGCCCAGACGATAGACGCGAAAGGTACGGTCATCTGCTGCAAAAAAGTACACGCGAAACCAAGAAAATGGTGGGCGTACTGTCGCCTAATCGCCTCTGAGGAGAGGCCTTCTCCATTCCATCATTCCTTGCGGCTTATTCTTCAATGGAGCGTGGTCAATGTAAAGTCATTTTTAAGGCAACTGACTTATAAGACCATTTTGCTCACCGATGCAATTCTGTGTCTGCTCATTTCGTGCTTTAATGCCCTTCCAAAGCACCACACCAGACAAAAAGGAGTGCGCCAATTCTAAACATGGCTATGTGATGGAAGAAGTAATTGTTAATGCATGAGAATGCTAAATCACAGCTTTAATGAATTAAAACTTCCAGGGACTTGCTCTTTTGCACGGCCACATAAAATATCATATACACAGGTTGAGTTTAAACCTTTAGAAATCACAATAATAGAAATGATTCCGCACCCCAAAAGCCATCAATTCAAACCAGACGATGTAAACAGAATTTGACATAAACTATTATAATATGACACATAATGACGCTGTTACATTCAATTTATTCATGCGACCCCAAAAACCATCGTTTCAAACCAGACGATGTAAACAGAATTTGACATAAACTATTACAACACATAACGAAGCTCCGCAGTTCAATTTTTTCCATGACATCACATGTGAGGCCCACAAAATAAGCGGTGGGGATCAAAACGGCCCAGTAGACCTGGATCTAAGGAAGAAATTCCGCATCACAATCCAGGAATTACATACGACTTGCCAAGTTCTACTCAATTTCAGGGTTATTGCAGTAGATTGAAGTCCTTCTGCCACCCTAGCAGTTGTGGCCAAAACAGCAGAAGCGGGGTAGCCATGATCAGCCTTTGCCAAGCATATCTTCGCCATGAAATTGAATTGCTCATTTCCAACAATCAAAGGTTGTGCTACGTACTCCTCAATTGGCATCCACTATAATTAAAATAAAATACATCTAGTTCAGTTCATAAATTTGGCCAAAGACAGAACTAATGAATGATCATCTTTTAACACCGCTACTAAATGGGTAAATCCAAACAGATATCCAGTGAAGTCACTCTTTGTTGATGTGCTTAAAAAATTATACATTAAATTTTACTAGATTCATTGTTTAGCACAAATGAGCAAGAATGCAAGATTAAAGCACAAAGCCCAGTGTTGTACAAGACAGCCCAAGCAAAGATTTAATTCGTAAAAAGTCCTCACACGTCCACCAAAATCAAGAAGCTATGCAAGTGTGCAATTTACCTTTGCCGCCTTGATCTCTCCATTACGTTTCTCAATTGCAGCAGATTCTGGCTGAAGCATGCAAAGGAAGAATAAATCTGACTCTGTGAAGAATGATTCGTGGCTTTGTCTGTGATCGAACATCAGAGATAGAATGTGAGAAAAGTGAAAGCAAATTTAAACATCAGAAGGCTAAACACAGAAATCTAAATGAAGACCAAAGCATATTAATGCACCCCAATCTAAAATTGAGGATTTTCTTTACCTGAAACAGAGGACTTCCACGAATTTAGTGTCTACCTGTATAACGTAAAAGAATAAGGCTTTAGTTGGAATTCTCAAGTGAAATGCCTTAGAGACTTAACTTTTATACACAACATAAAACTCATCACTTACTCCCGTCTCTTCCTTTACTTTCCTGACAACTGCATGACAAATATTCTCACCCTACGAGGATAGAGTCATAGTCAAACCATTGCAATACATATTGATACTTCTTATGTAGCAATTGATATCTTAAACATGCTCACCTCATCCAGAACTTCAGTGGGGAGTTTCCATACACCTGTATCTTGAAACATCCCATTACGCTCCTGGACTACAAGCACCTAGAAAGAGGGGAAAGTTTTTAAATTCTTCTAAAGCATTGAGTGTCTGGTTGCATTAGAATCATGCTGAAAACAAGATAAAGCAGAGCGAAAGCATGCGCCAAACGAAACTGAGTATAAACTTCACAGCATTGTATCTCTTCATGAAGAAAGGCTGTTATCCACAGGCTGAATCACTTAAGAGAAGAAAACCAAGAGAAAATGATGTGATTGCCACTAAAATGAGAAGAGATTTTAGCAAGGCATTGAAACCAAAGGCTGATTCTGTTAGGAAAAAGAAAACAAACCCAACATCTCTGCTTCTCCACAATGGCAACATACACGCATATGAATCCAATGAACATTAAATGCAGAGATTTACTTCCCAGGAAAAATTACTGTGATCCCATCTATCCTTATAAAGGATTCAATGCCAATCAAGCAGGCTGATTTCATGCTCTGCACATCTCTAGGCTTACTAGAGTCAGACTCCAAACTTCTAAAAACTACCGAATGGACAGATCAAATGTTACATTCCTATCTCTTCGCATCTTCCTATTAGGTAGTCTTTAAAAGGGCGAGTGCAAGAAACGGGACAATGGCAAGGCAGAAAGTTACCTCTCTTTTATCATTCAAGACGAAAGCACCAACGTCCACCCAACGTGAAGCATTCACAGGAATAGTATCGGGGATGTCAGGAAGCCAGCAGAAAAGTATCAAGTGATTTGGTTCAGCATGATGGTACTTGAATCCTTCCTGCCAAATTAGAATCCTCTATCATAACTATACTACCAAACTTTCTGCTAGAAAGAGAGTTAACTAGTATGGATTGTCCCGTTGAACCAAATCTCACGGGGACCAATGCTGATTCTTAGCTCAGTAAAAACAATATCTATGTAGATGTGGCAAGTGGGTGAATTGGGTTGGGTTGGGTCTAGGTGGGTCATTTCGACCTAAATCCACCCATTTATCGAACTCCCGTAGCCCGGAACGAGGCCGATCTCTGCGGCGGCGAAGTGGGGAGGCTGAGGACTCTGCAACCGCCGTTGGTGAAGCTCAATCCCACCGGTCCCGGGCGTTGACGTTAACGCCGGTCTCGAGGAGGTACGGTCGACGTCGCCGGCGCAAGAGACCTCGAAGATGTCGCCGTTGGGATCCTGCTGAGGGCGACGGAGCAACCGAAGTCGGAGGGGTCGAAATTGATGCCGTCCATGTCGTGGTCAGGCATCCAAAAAAGCTTTCATGGAGTCGCTCAGTTTTTCTTGAGTGGCATTACAAGGGGAAAGAGAAAAGGAAGAGGAGGGAGACTTTGACCTTTCGGGATTAGGTAGGTTTGGATGAGGAAGATGATGATTGGAGATAAATTTTAATTTATTATAAGAATAATAATATATTTTGGATTATAAAAAATAAAAAATTATAATTATTACAATGCTTACTTCTTTAAAAATTTATAACTCACGATAAGTTATTATTCTTACAATAATCTAAAAATTATTATACTAGCAAAATCCAAAATAAGTTGTAAAATGGAAACAGGTTTGAAATGAATGTATTCCCAATCCATTCATTTTTTTTTTGGACCCATTAACATCCGTTTCTAATATTTTAGCCAATTCATTTATGATTTGGCCCATAAAAGATAGTCAAAGAATGGTTTTTGAATTTATCTGGACACATCTAGCATGTACCTTCATAATAATGTGTACAAGATGCGAATATTTCCCGTGCAATTTGACCCAGACATTCTTCTTCCCCTACAACCAAATGATACCCAATAAGAACCAAAATAATAGAACAGAGTGGTATTCTCACAAATCGGGAAAAAAAATTTGACAAGACCGATGAAATTCAAATTCTTTACCTGTTCTTTCCAGCTTGATATTAAAACTCGGAGTAAGAGGGCAAACACATCAGCATCTATATACTCCATCTCCACTGTTACTTCATGAGAATCCTTGGGCCATCCGGGCAGTTGAATCTGCCGGATCCCATTATCGATACTTCCTGCCATGGCTTGCCTCAAAACTAATGATGCACCGATGGACTTTGTATCTGATTGGAGAAATGACACTCTTGGAGCTAAACCTGGACAAATGAATTCATCCACTGAATGTATAGCGGAAATGACTTGTCTAGCCCAAAAGCAAAGTAACAAACCCTGATAGAAAATGCCCAGAACAACGGTATTACTAAACCAATGAGGGGGGAAACTATGAACGCACCTTCAGGAACTTGAGATAGAAAACGAGAAAGAGATCGTTCAACGCTTGAATTATTGGGTTGTAGCACTGAAGGTCCTGCGGACGGAGGGGAGTGACCTATATATACACACGACGGCCAGTGGGTTATGTGCTTTTTGGTTAGAGCGATTTTCATTTGAGAATTTGACGAAAATTTCCCTCGACGCTATCGGTGTCCACGAAAAGTAGCTACGACTAGTGACATTCATTTTAAAGTAGCTACGAGTCGAGCATGAATCGTCGATTCATGCTCGAATCGTCGATTCATGCTCGAAATCTGTCACTTTCGTCGAAAATTTGTCGATTTATGCTCTAAATCTGTCAATTTCGTCGAAAATTTGTCGATTTATGCTCTAAATCTGTCAATTTCGTCGAAAATTTGTCGATTCATGCTCGAAATCTGTCACTTTCGTCGAGAGAAATTTTCATCAAATCGATTCCTATTAGAATCTGTCATTTCCGTCGAGAGAAATTTTCGTCAGAGAAAATCTATCACTTTCATCTTGACGAAAATCTATCACTTTCGTCGAGAGAAATTTTCATCAAATCAATTCCTATTAAAATCTGTCATTTCCGTCGAGAGAAATTTTCGTCAGAGAAAATCTATCACTTTCATCTTGACGAAAATCTATCACTTCCGTCCTCAGAAACTTTTATGAAGTACTCTTATGACCTGTCACTTACTTTTGTGAGTTTATTTGTATTGCCGATGACTTGGACTTGAAGAACGCTGTGGATAACTTTTGAGTCAATAGTTATCAAATTTAAAACGCTCTGACAAAACAAGCATATGCACTTGTTTTTCGCCAATTTTCATCTATCCGTTTCTGCTTTGCTTACTTCCTGATTCTTTTTTCTCCCCAGAAGTTTAAGTCAAATACCATATATTACCCCTTTAATTCTATAATTCAAGAAATTATTTCAGCATTATTATTATTTCGGGAGTTTTATCTACTCTCGTAAATGGCAAGAAATAGGAAAGGGGAGGTTTTCGGGTACTTCGGAGTAAAAAGGACCCAAGGAATGGAATTTTAATTATTTTGCAGCCATACGCATGTGCACCAATGGTGGAGTTGCATGTCAACTGTGAACGCTCGCCGGGAAAATCAACACGACCTGGGAAGATCAACTAAAAAATATTGCCAAATTGAGAATCCAGCCGATGCCTCCTTTTTGGCCCTGATAATTATCTGACTGATCTCTATGCCTGATTAATTCAATATTTTTTAATCAGGCAGCGTCTATTTTTGCCATGAGAAAAAAGAAATCAAATCTTAAAATCTATAAATTAGTACAATCATTTCCTAAAATTTGTTGTTATTTTTATTAGGAAATGCTTGTATGACTGTCTGCCAAATTACAGCATAACGGTAAAGGGCGGCCAATAATTCATTTTGAGGAGATCGGTAGACTTCTTACACTAGTTTTTTACTCTTTTTCTTTTTCTTTTTTACTTCTATATTTCCTTATTGAAAGCTTAAATTTAGAGATAAAAATCAGAAGAGGCCCTACAGAGTTGATGTTCTTGAATATTATTACTTTGATTCGGTTCTTTAAATAAGATAAAAAAAGTCGTTTTTCTTTTTATGCATGACCAAATCATTGACCTTAATTTTAGGTCACTAAATAGTTCTTCTATAGCAATTTGATTCGAACAAAAGGATTGAGAAACTATTTTATTGCATAATGATTTTGTTATTCGTTGTCAAGTTAACATTTCAAGTGTTTTTTCATCTTTTAAATTTAGAAATCTTTATAGTGACGTTAACAATTTCTTTTTAGCAAGTAATAATATTTTCCTAGATGTAATTATTTATATTTTGGTATTTAATCTATTTTCTCTATTCAAGAACATTAATTCTATGAGCCCTCTTTTGATTTTTGTCTCTAAATTTAAGCTCCCAATAAGGAAATATAAGAAGAAATAGAGTAAAAAATTAAAACCGGTTTAAGAAGTCTACGGTTTCCTCAAAATGAACTTGTGGCTGCCCTCTGACCATCACAATATCATTTGGTAGTTGTGATATAGCTAGTCGATCCCCTTTTCATTGGTCAAGTTGGATAGAGTTAATGTAAAGACTTGAATGTAATCACTTGACAAGTTTTAATATTTGATTGTATTTTTTGAAAGTAATAAGATTAAGAATATTACCAAAAAAGTCTTAAACATATTATAATTGTGTCAATTCAATCATAACCTTATTTTTTTAACCAATTGAGTCCTAAACATTTTGCAATTATGCTAGTTCAGTCCATTTGGCCGATGTTAACGTGGCTGGTGACCAGCGTCGACGGCTATTTTTTGGTAATATTTTATTATTTTATTAAATTTTTTAACTTTTTTTCCTTTTTTTTCTTTTTTTTTTCCTCCTCTCTCTCCTCCTCCTCCTCCTTCCTTTGGCTCTAGCAACCGGCTAGAGGGGAGGGCCAGCCAATCGCCAGATGGTGTACTTGTATTGTGCAGTCATCAGCATTTCGATGGGTGTTTGAAAGTGGCCATAGTGAATTCGGAGTGATGAGAAAGACAGTCCTTTCTCAGTGTATTTCACCAGGTAATTGCCTCTGAGAGAGGTCTTCTCCATTCCCATCACTTCTTGCAGCATATTCTTCAAACAAAAAGGGAAGTGCCAATTCTAAACATTGCCACACAATGAAAGTGCAGTAATAATTTATACGTAGATCATAGTTTGAATGGACTAAAGCCTTTAGGGATTCTTTTTTGTATATACGCCTTCATAAAATATCAACAACATAGGCTGTATAGGAAACAACCTTTATAAATTAGAATAGAAAGAAAAAGTGATTCTGCTTCCCAAAATGGCCTCTTGAAAACAATACTAATTTAAACCAGGCTACCTAAACGGAACTATATAAACTGCTACAGCAGGACAGAAGATGAAGCTATTTATTCAGCCCATCCATAAACACAAGAAGCAAAAGTTCATGCAGCATCCCCACCGAGACCTTTTTGCCTAGTCCCAGGTCCATCGGCCTCACTCCATCCTAACCGTCCATTTTGTGTCCCACAAGACCAGCTGATGATGCACTGATGGACTTAGTAACTGATGGGGAAATGGCACTCTAGGAGCCAAAACCTGGACAGACGAAGCAACAAATCATCCGCTCGAAAATAATTCGCGATTCGGTGGCTTCTCAGGAAAGGTGGTGAACAAATGAGGAGGCGAAATGAAGCTAATTTCACAACGACAAATAAGGAAACCAATTCAACAAAAGTCTTATGGGATTGAAGAGACAACCCTCTTAGAAAATCCTAACCCAATCCTTCCGAAATCAAATTACAACCAATCATGTGTAGTCATGAAATAGGGGCGTGGGAATTTTATCAGGACTTGCCAACCGAGAAGAAGCAATTAATTCAAATGAAAGTGAATTATGATCATCTACATTTTACAATTTCTTTTATTTATTTTGTGATGGAACAGAATTGTAAATTTTCGCTCACTAATGTTGCATAATAACTAGTTTAATAAAAAAAATCAGCACATCACTCGTTCCTCAGTCATCCTTGAAGAAGGATGAGTGCGAATACAATCGGCAAAACTTATAATATGTTGCGGTAAGTCGATTGAGCAACTTCACGATGTTAATTGCAACAGGGCAAATGATTTGGAGAACAAGATCAATAGTTTCACATATTAAGTTGCGCTAGTCGCTAAAATTAGGAGGGCCTATTGGTTTCCATATTCTAGAAACACTATACTTTACATTGTTAGAGAAATTAATTCGGCTTGCCTCCACGACATCCGGTGGCCTTCTCGCAACCACGATTATGACCATTGGATGGAGCAGGCAAGCAGTTGGGGTCCTTGCAATACGCCCTGCCCCTTCGTATGGCTCCGTAACTAATATCCCGCCCCTCAACGGCAACATTGTCCGCCACGAACAAGCACACCATGAAGGCGACAATGCAAAGAGCCAACGCCTTCGTGAATATCGCCATTGTTGATCCTCGAACAGAATTAGGGATCCGTGAGGAATGATTATTTACTAATTAGTGGTTTTGGATTATCAATTATGAGTTTGCATGGTACATATATCGGCTCGAAGAGACAACCCTTTTAAAAACTCCAAACCGAATCGAATTGCTTTCGAAATCAAATTACAGCTAATCATGCGTGGTCATGAAATAGAGGCGTGAGAATTTTTCCATCTAACCGAGAGGAACAAGAGATCACCCAAGATGAAACAGCGACCGCATGAGACGGAAAGAAAGCTAAGAGAGAAAGCGGAAAATACCCAGCGGCAAAAGAGGGAACGCAGCAAAGATAACCGAGGGAGAGCGGTGGTTTTGCTCGACGAGATATCGTGCGCATTTTATAGGCAAAGGGCCACAAGGGAGAGATGAAAAACAGAGACCATCTTGTTGGGGACATGCAACAGAAGTCCGATATAGAGATAACTCTAAGGGGGAAGCCCAAGTCCGAGCCCATCAATATATCCAGTTGGACCCACTTTAACTCAAAAGCTTAAGCTAGTGAGTTATGGGCCAACTACGATATATTAATTGCTCTACACTACATCAATTCTCCGATGTGGAGTTATGGGCCAACTAAAGCTAGTGAGTTATGGGCCAACTGCGATATATTAATTGCTCTACACTACATCAATTCTCCTCTACACTACATCAATTCTCCGATGTGGAGTTATGGGCCAACTACGATATATTAATTGATCTATACCACATCAATTCTCCGAGGTCTACTCCCGTGAGGTGAGCTCCAGTGTTAGGTCCACTCTCCCTTAAATCAGATATCCTTCTAGCCCAACACCATCCTGGTCCGATATCTTTAGACTGGGGAGAACTCTAAGGGGGAAGCCCAAATCCGAGCCCATCAATATATCCAGTTGGACCCACTTTAACTCAAAAGCTTAAGCTAGTGAGTTATGGGCCAACTACGATATATTAATTGCTCTACACCACATCAATTCTCCAATATGGGACTACTTCTCTAACACAACTCACATGTGTATTCTAACACATCTCTCAATTTTTAAATTTTGATGTATGGAATATATATGACAAATAGAGAGTGACCTATTTTTTGTATGGAATATATGACAAATAGACCTTCAGTGAAGTAGCTAGTCGCCGATGTGCTTATAATGTAATACAATAAACTTTATTAGATTCACTTTCAGCAAAAATGAGCAAGATTGCAAGACTGAAGGATGGGGCTTAGGGGTATCAAAAAGACCCAACTCAACCCGATCCTAAACTTAGGGTATTTTCCGATATCGGCTCCATACTCGGATAAGATTTTGACTTGACCCGAAAATACCCTAAATTTAGGATCGGGTCAAGTCGGGTTAGGTCGAGCTTTTTTGACACCGGTAACACCCGTGCGTTTTGGCCCTCATCCGTTGAGAGAAAATGGTAAAGTAGGATAAAATAAACAAAAGAAAAGAAGCAATCCTCTCTCTCCGTGTGTTTTGGCCCTTACCCATTGCTTAACCCTCTAGAGTTTTTGAGTTAAACACTAAATTGAAACCAAACTTGTAAAATGTCATGCTCTCGCCCGACCCGACCCGACCCGACCCGACCCGACCCGACCCGACCCGACCCGATCCGATTTTTTTTTTTTTTTTGGGTCTAATGTGTTTCGGGTCGGGTCAAAGCATAATCCTTTACGATTGGGGTCGGGTTGGGTAACATCAAAACCCGACCCGACCCATTGACACCCCTAATGGGCCCCGTATATTACAAGAGGTGTCCCTCGGGATATCTTGGGACAGCAAATACCATTATGTTTGGACAAGCTTCCCCAGCAATATGTGAAGATTTATGGTACTCTGTAGCTCCACATCACCAAATCAGTGTAGATTGCTCATGGGATAGCACGACAAAGGAGGGATCAGTCGCGGGAGTTAGGAGAGACCGAGCGGGTGTGCCGATCGACGGTTTTGCGAAACCGATCTTCGCCCCTTCTTCCTAATCGGAGAAACCCTCGCCATCCGCGAAGCTCTTCTCTTTCTGAAGGAAAAAAGCGCAAGTACAAAGAGCAGAAGTCAACAGGAAGGAAACTTACGAACTGAACTGCTTTCGTTGGACAGCCTTCAAGCTGTTTAGTTTGTTCAGGGCTGGGCCGAAACTCCATGGGCCGCGAAGCATCTTGTGGACGACTGTCGTGGGCTTCTGCAAGAACTAACACACATTGGGCTGCAGCATTTTCCTAGGGATCAAAACCGTGTCGCCGATTGGGTTGCAAGGGCCCATTACGCTAAAAATCTCCCGTCCGATTGGATTGCGAAACCACCACAATCGCTGGAACTTCTTTTATGTTTGGAACTTAGCTTATCATGTAATCCTTCCTTTATGGATCACTAATATAAAATCTACTCTTCCGACCAAAAAAAAAAATGCTTATATGGTGGGAAGTCTCATTAATAAACGGCTTGTCGTAGTAAGGCTCCATGGTATTTAATTTGACGAACAAGTGAATGCGCACACTGGGCAGAACTTGGACCTAATATCGTAACATGCACGCGCACAAATTCAATGAACATTGAATGCACACAAATTCAATGAACATTGAATGCAGAGGATCTCTTTCCAGGAGAAATTACTGTGATCCTATCCATCCTTCTAAGGATTCAATGCCTATCAAGCAGGCTGATTTTTATTTAGAAAATCGGTTTTCAAGATGACAGATTAATCTACTAATATGTTTATTTGAATGTGTAAAAACAAACAACTTCTATATACATTGCAGAAAAGGTTAACGACAAGACATCTGAAGCCTGGAAAGGCTGCGGCTTTACGGGAGAACAAGGTATTGGACTATATATGTGCTATGGGACGCCGCATTGAACAAGGGAACGAAAAATGGGTCAATTTTCTTTTACAAGATACCTCATTGGCATAATTGGACCTGTTTCGCTCAGTGACTGGATTTTGTATTCATGTTGAAAGTGTGACCGAGATCTTTATTAATATCAAAATCCAGCTTAATCTCGATACCACAAACATCCTTTCAACAAAACATGAACTTTTCAATAAAAGAACTGATTATATACCGCATCCATTATGATTGTCAAGAAGAATAAACTAGCTACCTCGTTACCTCAGGATACAATCTTACAGTTGTTTATTTCACCTAGAGACAAATATTGCAGATTTCTCATTAAAAGAGCATAATTGCTCGAAGTAAGTACTATCGTTGGCGGAAGTCAGTTAGAATTTGATCGGTCTTGAAGGCTGTATAGCGTCACCACACTTGTTTTTGCAGTTTTTCTGCTTTTGGAGGAAGTTTGACACAGACGTACAGTCGGCCCTCACTCATGACAGCCAATCTTCATGCACATAAGCCTGGCATTGACATAGAATCAGGCCTCGTCACACTTGCATTTAGCACTTAAAACTTCGAAGTTATGAGTACTGCTTGCATATATTTGCTCACACATTGCACTGTGCCTCTTGATGTAACTTGATTGATCCAAGAAAAGCGGTAAGGTATCATACTGCAATTAAGAGGTTGGAAGTGCAGTCATCCTCAGAGATGGATAGAATATGCAACATATAACCAAGTAAAATCAACACATATCGACATCAAATGAACCTTGTCATAAACGGAAAACATAGGGCTCCGAAGGCTACTTAAAATCCCAGAAAAAAACTTGCATAAGATTCTGCAGATTCCCAGGGCTGTTGTAGTAGGTGTGACTCATTACACCGGACCTTAACATGATGGCCAGAGGAGCAAAATGGGGGTAGTCACCACTGGCCTTTGCTGAGCATATTTTCGCCACATAGTGGACCTGCTTATTTTGAAGTACAAGGCTGCGGTGCTTATTCCTTGACTGGCCTCCTCTGGAATCACGAAATATCAAAATACATTTTAGGCCATTTAGCCCAGGAAAAAGAAAAAATAGCTAAGTGTTCTTCGTAATTCTCTGTTTTATTCACGCAACAAGAACAGACCCAGACTACAAATTTCTCGAATCTCAAACCAGAAGGGAAAGTTGCAAAATATTCAGAAAGGCACAAGAGCAGCTTCAACCAAAGGCAGCACAGAGTCAGACGGCCAGGTTTTGCTGTGAACATTCACTACAAGTATCTTCATGCATTCCAAGACAAAAGATGACTAACTACTTCTCTGAAAGTCAATACCTAGAAATGTCCCGGAGCCACTCTGAACTTCATAGCCAAAAGGGAATGATCCTGGACTTATGCTCAGTTAGACTGCCCTGCTAAATAAATTAGCACAGACTGCAATAAAACGCTTAAGGACATGCCAGTTGCATTGTTCATGGTAACAAAGTTGGTGCACTCAGAAAAGAAGCAAAACATAGATTAAGTCGTTACAAGATTCCCAGTTTACTCATAAAGATAGAACCCCAAGCAAGTTAGTTCACTATTCAGAGGATGCAACCCCTTGCAGCCTCATGTTACTATAGCTGACTTTGGTCTTTAGGCCCCTCCAAAAGCTCCTCTTGATTTCCTGATAACTTTAAAAGGGAAACTATTAGTAAAATTTTGAGGTGACAAATTTTAGAGATTTCCAGTGAATATAGTATCAAATGGAATAATTCAAATGCTAAAAGTAAAGTTGAACCGAGACAGTAAAAACAAAGGTCACTCTTATTGCATATTTATCAAAAACAGAGAGAGTTTGAAAGTGTGCAAGTTACCTGAGCTGCCTCAATTTCTCCATCCTGTTTCAGGATGCAAGGCGAACATGGCCACGGCATGCCAATGAAGAGCAACTTGGATTTCGCAAAGAGTGATTTGTGCCTTTGCCTATGCTCAAACAAAGGACATTCAATCAGGTTTTCTCCACAGGAAAAAGAAAAACAAGGACAAAAAAAATTTGACAAGGCCAAAGCGTCCATCAGTGATACGTGAGACCAGACTATAGAGATGCAACATTGTTAAACCAGGCTTCTAAGAAAGATAACAGAATTATCGCATTAATTTCAAACTTTTAAGAAGAACATCCTCTTTACCTGAATGCCAGGACTTCAATGAATCAGTGACTACCCTCGTTTCTCATTAAAAGAGAATGGATTGCTCATAGAGTAAACTAACATTGCAGGATATGAGTTGAAATTTGATAGGTCACTAAAGAAGTGTAATGTCATCACCCTTGTTTTTTCAGTCTTTCTGCTTTCGGATGAAGTTTGACAGAGACTTACAGTCGGGCCTCACTCATGGCAGAGTCAATTTTCATGCACTTACCAGTAGTTCGCATGCACTTAAGCCTGACATAGACCTATAATGAGGCCTCATCACACTTGCTTTTAGCACTACAGACTCCAAAATATGAATGTTGGTTCTAAATATTTGCTCACACATCGCACTTTGCCTCTTCATACAACTTAACTGATCCAAGAAAAGCAATAAGTTATGAAGTTGCAAGACAGAAAATACAATAAGGATGAGGTTTGGCAATAACCAGAACAATTAACAGAAGCAAGACATGGTCATCTGCTGCACAAAGGCAAAAAAAAAATAGCAAACAAAACAAAGAAAATGGTTGGTGTACTATCACCTAGTTTTTCTTTACTTATTCGTCATCATTGTTCCACATGCATTTAAACAGATGGTGTGCTTGTATTATATAGTCATCAGCATTTTGCTGTGTGTTCGTTTGTGAGTGGCCATAGTGTATTCAGAGTGACAAAAGACATGAGTTCCCTTTCTCAGGTATTACAACAGGTAGTTGCTTCTGAGGAAGGTCTTCTCCATTTCCATCACTCCTTGCAGCTTATTCTTGAATGGGGCAAGGTCAGTGGAACTAACCTGTAAGATTATTTAGTTCACTCTTGCAGTTCTGTGTCTTACTCATTTCATGCTTTGATGCCCTTCACTACACCAAACAAAAAGGGAAGTGCCAATTCTAACATGGCTCCACGATGAAAGTGAAGTTATTATTCATACATTAGAATGCTAAATCACAGCTTTAATGAATTAAAAGTTCCTCATATGCATGGCGACATAAAATATTGTTTACACAGGTTGTGTTTAAAACTTTAGAAATCACAATAATAGACATGATTCTGCCTCCACCATCATTTTAAACTAGACTACGTATACATAATTTGACTAAACTACTACAATACACGTGGGGCTCACAAAATCAGCAGTCGGGATCAACATTGTCCAGTAAGCCTGGGTCTAAGGCAGAAATTCTGCTTCACAACCCAGGCAAGAATTACATAGAGCTTGCAAGGTTCTCCACATATTCAGGGTTATTGCAGTAGATGTAAGTCCTTTTGCCACCCCCAGTAGTTGTGGGAAGAGCACTGAAACCAGGGTGACCATCATCAGCCTTCGCCAAGCACAACTTTGCCATGAAATTGAATTGCTTGTTTTTGACAACAAAAGGTTGTTTTGCGTACTCCTCAATTGGCATCCACTATAATCAAAATAAAATACATCCAGTTCAGTTCATAAATTTGGCCAAAGAAAGAACTAATGAATGATCATCTTTTAACACCACTCTGAGTGGGTAGATCCAAACAGATATCCAGTGAAGTCACTCGTCATTGATGTGCTCAAGAAATTATACATTGAATTTTATTAGATTCATTGTTTAGCACAAATGAACAAGAATGCAAGATTAAAGCATGCAGTCCAGTGTTGTACAGGACAGCCCAAGCAAAGATTTAATTAGTAAAAAGTCCTCATACTTCCACCAAAATCAAGAAGATATGCAAGTGTGCAATTTACCTGGGCTGCCTCGATCTCTACATTCTGTTTATCAATAGCAGAAGATTCTGGCTGAAGAACGCAAAGGAAGAACAAATCCGACTTTGTGAAGAATGATTTGTGGCTTTGTCTGTGATCGAACATAAGAGACAGAATGTGAGAAAAGTGAAAGCAAATTTGAACGTCAGAAGGCTAAACACAGAAATCTAAATAAAGACCAAAACATATTAATGCACCACAATCTGAAATAGAGGATTTTCTACCTGAAACAGAGGACTTCGACAAATTTAGTGTCTACCTGTAGAATGTAAAAGAATAAGGCTTTAGTTCGAATTCTCAAGTGAACTGGCTCAGATACTTAACTTTTCTACACAGTATAAAACTCATCACTTACTCCAGTCTCTTCCTTTACTTCCCTGACAACTGCATGACATATATCCTCACCCTACAGGGATAGATTCACAGTCAAACCATTGCATTAGATATTGATACTTCTTATGTAGCACTTGATATCTTAAACACACTCACTTCGTTCACAACTCCAGTGGGGAGTTTCCATACACCTGTGCCTTGGAACCTTCCACTATGCTCTTGGACTACAAGCACCTAGAAAGGAGGGAAAAGTTTTAGATTCTTTGAAGTGTTAAGCTTCTGATCGCATAAGAATCACACTGAAAACAGGATAAAGAAGTGAGAAAGCATGTGCCGAACGAAAGTTGGCATAAAACTTCACTGCATTGTATCTCTTCACAAAGTAAGGTCGTTATCCATGGGCTGAATCCTTTAAAATAGGACCACCGATGGAAGATTATGTAATGGTTGCTAAGATGAGGAGATTTATTGCACTCCAAATGCCAATATGGCCTGAAGTCGCATTACTAAACAGCTTGTCATAGATATAACCTAGTCAAACCAAAAGATTATAGCAAGGCATTGGCACCAAAGACTGGTTCTATTAGGGAAAAGAAAACAAGTCCAATATCTCTGCTTATCCACAATGGCAACATGCACGCGTACAAATCCAATGAACATTGAATGCAGCGGTTTTCTTCCCCGGCGAAATTACTGTGATCCTACCAATCCTTCCGAAGGATTCAATCCCTATCAAGCAGGCTGACTTTACGCACTGCAAATCTCTAGTCTTACACGCTACTGCAGAGAGAAGTGTCCAGTGCTAGAGTCCGACTTTGAACTTCTAAGAACAACTGAGTAAGTAAATCAATATGTCACATTTCTATCTCTTTGCATCTTCCTATTAGAGTCTTAAAAGGGCGAATGCAAGAAATGGGACAATGGTAGGGCAGAAAGTTACCTCTCGTTTATCATTCAAGACAAAAGCACCAACGCCCACCCTATGTGAAGCATTCACAGGAATTGTATCGGGGGTCTCAGGAAGCCAGCGGACAAGCATCAAGTAATTTGGTTCAGCATGATGATACCTAAATCCTTCCTGCCAAATTACCAGACAATATTTCAATGAACTGGGTATACCTAAATCTATCAAACTTTCTGCTAGAAAGTGATTTAACAAGAGGGTCAATACTAAATCTTAACCACCAATAAACACATATATGTACCTTCACTATAATGTCGACAAGATGTGAATATTCAATGGGCAATTTGATCCACACTCCCTTCTTCCCCTGCAACCAAAATATACCCAATAAGAAGAAATACAGTAGAACAGAGTAGTGTTCTTACAAATCGAAGTCACAAAATTGACAAGACCGATGAAATACAAGTGCAGTACCTGTTGCTTCCAGCTCGATACTGAAGCTCGGAGTAAAGCGGCAAAGACATCAGCATCCATATGCTCCTTCATCTCCACAGTGACTCCTCCATATGAATCCTGAAACCCATCGAGCAGGTGAATCTGCTCGATCCCGCTATCGTTATGTTCAGTCATGCCTTGTTTCAAAGCTGTTGATGTACTCATGGACTTGTATCGGACGGGAAATGGCACTCTTGGAGCTAAACCTGGACAAATGAAGCGAAGCTACTGATTTAACTCGGACACAACTTGCCTAGCTTAAAGTAGAGTAATAAACCCAAGTGGAAAACACCCAGCACACTACTTTTAAAAGGAGGAGGAGGAAGACTTCAAAAGTCATTGGTTAGTCAATTCTCCTCGCAAACACTCTATTGGATGATGTTCCTTGGTATTCCTGTAATTTTTCTCACTATATGTTTGTCCAGGAGCAACCAAGAACCTCACTAATAAATAAAAACTTTCTGAAAAGAAAAAGAACCAAACACGAAAACCAACAAAATTGCGAATGCCCATGAATCAAACGAAAAAAGAAACACAGAAGGTGAGGCAATTGGGTAGGCGTCACCGTCGTCACAGACGCTGGATTAAACAATTAAAACTCGATAAAACCAATGCATCGACTGACGCGTACCCTCTAAAGCCTTTCGCTTGCAAGGAGTGAAAGTACTCAAAAATTGGCCTTGGACGACGACCGGTCTTGGGGCGGAGCTCTGGCGCCCGAGGAGGAGTGGGTTGAAAAGCCTGATGCTTTTGAGCCTCAGCGCGGACATCAAACGGATGGAGATAAGCCTCTTTCAGTGAAGTGAAAGATGAGGCAGAAACGGTAACTTATTTAAAAGGCTTTGCAGATCTGCAAAGTTGAAAGATCGCGGAACAAGGAATGGCGTGTGGTTCGGAGCTTCGAAAGATCTGCTGGGAATGTTCGTCCGCTGATTCCAAACCTCCACGGACACGGAAACGAAGAAGATGCAGAAATACACGAGCCAGTGCAGCGAAACTCTTCGCAGTTGCAGAGAAGGCGAAGAGAGGAGAGGGAAGATTCGCCGTCGGAGGCTGAGAATTATATAACGCCTTGGGTCGTCGTCGTCGTCGTTTCCCCGTCGACTGTCAGTCTTGGGGCTTTCGTTGGCAAGTTAGAGATTGGCGATTGGGTCTTCCCCCATATTTAAGGCAAGAACGCGTCGTCCAACATATGGAAAGATTTGATAATCACGACATCTATGGTCTTATATGGCAAGAACGCGTCCAACATATGGTAAAAGCTTTAGCCTGATATCTAATACGATACTTAAACTTTTGATACACATTTAAAAATTTTGATACATATTTAAAATGGCAAAAACGCGTCCCACATATGGTAAAAACTTTAGCCCGATATCTAATACGATACTTAAACTTTTGATACATATTTAAAATGTTCACTATTATCCTTTTATTAATTTATGTAAAGGACTACAATATGTATCAAAAACTCAAGGATAAGATTGAATAAATTAAAAGTTTATGAATCATATTATACGTTAATTTAAAATTCATAAATCATATTGAATAAATTAAAAATTCATGAATCACATTATATATTAAATCAAAATTCAAAAACTATTTGTTTCAGTTTTTTATATAAATCACACATATCTTTAATAGATTATAATTGATATTATTTCCTTAGTCATCTTATAAAGCACATGTTTTCCATTAAATAGGAATATACGTAAATTATTCTTATCTAACTATGATAAGAATAAATTTTATTAACTTGGTTGTTTTTTATAAGACTGATAAATTATTCTTATTCAACTACAATAAGAATAATATTAGTCAAATTATTATTCATTAGGGTTTGCAGTAAGCTATTAAATCGATGATAAGGCAAATTATTATTGAACTTTTCAACGAGTGGATCACATTTAATATCCAATAAAATTCATGTCATCACTTAATAGTTGATCTTAGCTTCCAAAGGCTCATTTACTAAAATTGTAAAATGGGTGCTACATTTTTAAGCACTAAATATGTACCAACTTTAGTGTTGAAAGTGGAATTAAATGGTTGTTTCACTATGGATAGTTGGAGAGGTTTTTAGTCCCTTACCATACATGAACCGATATTATTTATAAGTTTTAGCAATATAATTGATATTGCTCTAATTCTCATCGAATATTTTCATTTGGATTAACTAAGCAGATCATTCCTTCTAAATGTAAATACCAAATGTTGTTATCAATCATATCCTCAATATATCAAACTTTTTTTATATAGTAAGGATCCTGTTACAAGATTAAGCATATTTAATAAAAAAAATTGCATGATATTCAAAACATTGATTGCAAATGACATGAGAAAAGATAAATTATGAGGACCCTTATTAAAAAAATCTTCTTAAAAACAATTTCAGTTGTCTTGAATGTGGCAAACTCATATTATTGTGGACCATCGCCCGATTATTCAAGCATTACTAACAATGCTATTACAACGTTTTTCCCCCTTCCTTTTTACGTTTGGTGATTTTGTGATACTAAGGACCTTCCGCGTTTCAATCTCGGATTATGATTGACCAAAGATTAAAGTTTACAATACTAGAGTCATTTAATTGACCGATAAATCCTAGGAAGATGGAAAATAACAATGACTTTGACATTGGAAAATGAAGAGAAGAGACCACGGGAAGACCGCCGAAAGTGTCCTGCTGCCTTCCTCTTTTGTTCCCAGCAATATCATCGAAATCCACCTCTCGAGAACGAGTCAAAAGTAAACGAAAATTTCACGTCAAAATTCAAGGGTGGGGACAATTGCTTTTTAAGACAGCAATTCATCGACGGTGTTGGGTCATGTTCACGCGAAAATTAATAAATAAAAAGAATTCATTAGTCCATAGTGGCTGAGCTTCTTTGATTTATTCAATCGGCCCTTTGAACTTTTCTTTTGTCCAATCACATCCTCACAACTGCTCCCCTCTCTTCCCTTAAATATACGAAGGAAACGCTTTCGTGGCAACACAGAAGAAAATATTGGGAAAAAGCCTACAAAAATACCCAAATAATGTCATTTATGACACATTTATTCTAAATTTTATATCTAGTTGAAAATCTATCTTTATGGACGGCAAAAGGCAAATCATGTTGATATAGTGCCTACATGGCCGCAATATTAATGGAGAGTAAATATGTCACATAAGTACAAGTTTAGTAATTTTATGTTCTAAGAAAATTTTTTGAGTAAATGTGAAATTTAAGATTTTTTATATTATAGAAAAAAATTTATGATATATGTGTTATAATTGGCATAATTCAGGATTTTTTTATTGTTTTCCCTAAAAAATTTAACAATAAAAAAATAAAAAATAAAAGAGAGAGGGAACAAAAACCCCCGAGGAAAATCAATGGGTTGGACCGGGTTGGATTTTGAGGATACCCGAACCGAATTATTAGGGTCTTGTGCTTTGACCGGAACCGAATCAACCCGAAATGCATAAGACTAAAATCGAAACTACGGGTCGTGTAAGCCTGAGTAGGGAAGGTGGAGGTACCTTGGCAGTGGCGGCGCCTTCCATCCACCGATGATGGTCCGACGACCCTCGTCAGTGTCTCAGCCCATCATTGCCGCTGCCTGCACCCACTTACAGAGAGAGAGAGAATTCAGCAAGGCCGCAACACAGATCTGCGGAGAGCTCCGTGGCCGTCGCCGACTAGTGGCGAGGCTGATGAAGGCTGTGACTTCGCCTGCTTCACGCTCCTCGCCTGAGTGGACGCATTCTCTTTATGCTTGTCGTGTATGGAGAGAGAGAGAGAACGCTCTTAGATCTGTTTACAGAGAAGGTAAAAACAATCCTCCAAGCAGATCACGGATAAACATCAGGCCCGAGCAGATTCATGGCCATTGGGGTTGCTGGCCTGGCCTGCTCAACCTCGGCCGTCTGGACCCACCATCGCTTCTCCGCCTCATCAGATCAATGTCCACCACTGATGCCCATAAGAGAAACAACCTCAGAACCCAAAGATAATCAAAGTCCTGTGATGAAGGGGGCGGCGGGATCAGGTGACATTGAGAGGATTTCCGGCTCCTCCCCGGCGCACCGGGGCAGTCCGGCCACCTCTTTCGCAAAAGCAGCCCCTCCTTTCCCTCCGCCGATGCTTATTCTTTTATTTTTGGAAATCCTATCTTTTTAAAAATAAAAAAAGTATAATCAGTTTTCATATCATATCAACATTTAAGGACAACCTAATAAGCATTCATTTTTGTTTACCTTTTTCAATAAAATAACCATCTCGAACAAAACAATAAAAACAATTTCGAGTTAGATTGAACAAATTGAAGAAAATTTAACAACTATCGATGTCCTTATTCCCAAATTAAAATATAATGTTTGGTAGTAGTCATGCAAGCCTTCTTTCTAGGTAGTTGATATTGGAAATGAGATCTATTTTAAAGAGAAATTGGTAGCTAATAGTGTGCATGGTAATTGGCAAAACACTATTTGATTATGTTATTTGTTCCCATAAATAGATTTTTCACAAAAATCTGTTTGGTAAAACTTTTGTTCCCAATAATAAATTTGAAACGGAATCAATAAAAAGAAGAAGAAGTTGATTCTTGTTCTTAGGAACAATTCCGAGAATCAAGTCCAAGTTTTGTTTTCTTTCTTTTCCTTCTCTTCTCTTCTCTTTTATTTCCTTTTCTTTTTCTTATTCTTTCTTTTGGCCGGTCGCTAGCCTTAGCCATGGTTGATGACCAGCCAAATGAGGGTTGTCAACTCATTAGAGCATCACCAGACTCCAGTGATGCCAAGCCACGGCAAGGCTCTTTAACCCAAGCCTTACCATGGCTAGGCAAGGCCTTCGCCCTGAGACTCATCAGCCTCTCTTTTTTCAGTATAAAGTTCATTTCATTCAACTAGTAAAACTAGAGGGGCTCTGTAAATGGGCTCTAGTATGTAAAAGCTTAGGATGTGTGGCTCAAAGTTCATGAAGATCACACGACCCGATTCTAAATTGAAAAGGCTGAAATAGAGTACAATGACCCGGCAGTCCATATTCGAACCTGGTTTTAACCTGCAAGTTTAAATAAATTGGAAATTTTTTTACAGAAGTTTCAAAATCCCGCCAAATTTTATAGGCAGTTAGTGCTATCTGTCCTTAATAACTTTCGTGATTTATATACTTTTGCAAATACTCCCTTGTACTGTGCGATAATTGTAAGTTTTCCTCGGGACTCGGTTGAAAACCGTTCTAGAGGGCAAGAAATCAACGTCTTCCGATTTTTTGCACGTAAGGACCTCCAAAACTTGCTACTAAGTCCTATAATCTTGCGGTTTACTAGTTAAGACCTTAATGAACAACTTTTCAGTTTTAAGTTTTCACAAAAAAGGACCTTAAATACCTCAGAATTACACGACACGTTTGGTCACCCCGGAAACAGTTTTTCAAGATCTGAATGCGGAATTTTAATCGGCAAATTGATCAGATCTTTGGCTAACCAAACAAGCTTAAATTTTGATGAACTTGATATTAGTGGAAAGGTTAAGATTTTTATTATAGCTTCATGAAGGTATTTTTTCCGAATTCTGGACACAAGAATTTGCAAAAATTCGAGAACAAAGGAAGGTCGGGTCAGGACAGAGAATTCCAGATTCTGACTTCAGATTTCGAAACCTATTCCACCTAATAAACGATCTTCAATTTTGACATGCGACCAATCAAACCAAAGCTTAGGAAGTCAAGATGATTTCTATTAATCATTTTTCCTACTTTTGAACCAAGATCTGAATCGATGAAGTAAAACTTGATGTGAGGCCTCAATATTCATCTATAGACTTCCTAATCTAAGTTTAGATTCACTAATCTTGTTACACAACACAACGCTTGATCGAGCCAATTAGCTGCCCATGTTTCCTCAATGAATTTTGCAGATCAGCCAATTAAAGCTCACCAAGATCTGAATCGATGAAGTAAAACTTGATGTGAGAATCAATTCAATAAACTCAAATGAACAATCAATCAAAAATCATTCAAATAGAAGAGATCCGGTAGCTATTTGATTGAGATCCGGCCATGAGGAATTCAACAACTGGATGAGGATCATCGTCACTATTAAAATATACGACTTAAGTTTAAGCCTGATAAACGAAACTCAAACCGAGATTAATTATTAAATATGGAGGTTTGAATATTTTAGATTGGATATTTCTCGTTTTGCTTTGATATCAGATTGGTGACCAAGAAAATAGAAAAGGAAAGTCCAAATTTTGGACTTCCTTCTTAATAGTGCCGTGCAAAATACGGGAACTTTCTTTTATGAGTCGTGGTCAATTTTATTTCTGTTTTTTTAGTCCAGAGGGACGTTGGACTTTGACCGTGGGAGAAAGCAAAATTGTGGACTTGTGGCCATTTGTATGAAAGAAAGAAAAAAGGGAAATTAAATCCTACTGGAAGTAGGCAAAGAAGAAGGGGCTCACATTTATATTCATATAAATATTCGGATGGATTAGCCGAAGTGCTCCTCGAAGCGCCATTCTAAGCGAGCGCTTGGAATGGATTATTTCAATAGGTTTGTTCATAAATTACATCCAAGAAGAATTAGCGTTCGAGTCGATTAAATCTTTGTGAAAAGACTTTGGGTAAAATTCTTTCATGAGATTGAGGGGTTATTTAGTGAGAAATTATGAGACTAAACACTAAATAAGTAATTAAGTATTAAAGTGATTCGAATGTGATAGTAATTTCTATTATATCGCTTGATATATAGTGGAATTTATTATTACTATTGTCACAGACTTAGGTTGTTACAATTAAATCACGTAAATCTAATATCTAATTTATTTTCTTATTCTATCGCTCGCTTTCGCAATAGTCACAATGGTCAAAACGCCAAAGGAGGTCATTAGATCGGGCGGAACAGTGGCTGGAAATCAGCCGAAAATTCATCTTTCTGGTGAGCTTTTGGAAGAGGGGAGGGGAGGGGAGGGAGCTTGCGGCTAGGCCAAGGACTTGAAGGTGATTGGAGTGGTGGTGATTCGCCGTAAATTGATCGGTAGGTGGCCAGCGGTGGAGAGAGAGAGAGAGTATGAAAATGGCAAAATCCCTTCATTTTTTTATTTTTTTGAATTTTAACTCTTAGATTGATCCAGTAGCTCAAATTAATGCTTAATGGCTAAGATTACTCCTCATCGGTCCTTTTCAAATTACATGGATTGGTGATGTGGCAAAATGAGTGGCTAGGATCTAATAATGATGAACAGCTAGGATTGCATCCTTAGGCTACGTTTGGCGATCAATATAGAATTCAAGATAAAATAAAACTTATCATATCCTATGTTTGATGTTTACTAAAAATAGAATAAATTCAAATATAAAGGGAATATAAGCTGGATAAAATTATTACATATATTAGGTAATTTAGTATTTTAGGTATATTAGTACAGTTTACTATGTAATATAATTTTATTATGAATGATGGAAGGGAAGAAAGAAATAAAAAAAGAAGAAGAGAGGAAAATAAAATATAGAAAGCAAATAAAAATAAAGTAGTTAAGATTATCATGCGAGATTTTTACAATATTCGTTTGTAAAATTTTTGGTTCATTTATATTGATATGTTGTTTATACCAAATAATATATATGATATGATATCAATATATTTGACTTTATTACTACAGTCACTAAATAATTAATAAAATATAGCAAAATTTCTAGATTTCATATTCTATCATATCCAGTCCGATTCAATTATTAATCTAGATGATTAAATGTAGCCTGAATGATTAACAAATACTTCCTATTGGTTAAATTTAATTGACAAGAATCAAGGGCATTACAGTAATTTTGCAAAGAGGGTCATTTTTGTAAGATGCTGTACAAAAGACAGAGCCGTTAAGATGGTGCCCACAAGTGAGGTAATGAAGAGGAACGCCCCGAATGGTAGTAACAAAGTAGAGATGATGAATGGTTCGAAGCAAGATCTCAATGGGGCAAGCATAGTAAATAGGAAACATACCCTGTCCCGTATCAAGACTCTGGAAGTTTGAGACACCGAACGGTTTCCACTGGTGGACGAGCTCAAGGTTTTGCCGTCAGATGAAGGATTCAGTTGGGCCATGAAAACTATAGCTCCTGGCAGAGGAAAATAGATGTTTGGTCCTTTGTTCTATCTCTGCGTGTTCGCGTTTTGCTCGATAATGCAAAAGGGGCTAATTTGGGAGTTTTCGGAAGACAAGCAGGTGTGTTTTAAGAGTCTTGGATGCTTGATGCAGCTGTTGGTACATCTATTTTATATTTTGGGCTGTCACTCATTGGGCCGAACCGGGTTGAGTCAATATGGTTGACCCGGCTCAACCCGATTGGTCTCGATTCGTCATTTTGACTTAATTTTTTCAAATTGACCAGACATGCCAAAATAGATGTTGAAATTAGATTAATTTTCCCTAATTAGATTTAAATGCACTTTTTTTTTTGTTTTGAAAGGTTGATCACATCCCTAAATTTATGCTCCAACATTGGCTAACCCATCGGAGCTCGATTTCTTGAAATTGGGCTTGGAACATTAAATTGCCATTGCACCTGAATCTAATGTTTAAAAAAAGATTCAAGTTAAGAGTTAATGCTACGAAAGGCCCTAAATAGGGACACCCGTGACAAATTATCCTTATACTAATTTTTCAATCACAAAAAACCCAATTTGGCACATTTGTGAAAATTTGCTTACCATTATTTTTCATTAAATTATACTGTCAAATTACTGAGTTTTATAACACGTGACTATTGATAAATGTACTGATTTGTGATTTTATCGTATGTTTATTATATATTTATCAATTTATGGATTTTCATAGTATTAATCAAATTTGACAGAAACTAACAAAGAGAAAATTTATTATAAATGTATCAATTTAAGGTTTTTGGTAGTCAAAAAATTAGTTTAGAGTAAATTTGACACATGCATCAATTTGAGTATTTCATAATGTTAACCCTCAAAGTAATGAATTTGGGAATTTTTCGATCAATGGTTAAAGTCTTTGGTTGGACCGAAATGTCAATTCTCAATTCTTTTTATAAAAACTGAAATTAAAAGTCCAATTATGTTTTTAAAAAAGATTTTATTTTGTCCACAATTTCCACAAATTTTACAAAGGGATAACCAAGAGTTGACATTTTAGATTTGACAAAAAGTCAACCTAAAAGTAAATCTTTTAACTCGTTTAGAAAATGACATCTAACTACACATTATATGGAATGGCACTTAAAAAACATTTAAAAGACTTGTTTTGGTTGAGAAACAGGTCTATCCAATTTTGTAAGCTTGAAGATAACAAGGTTTTTAAGGGCTTTGGCTTGGAGAATTTGGCACGAGATCTAGATGTGTACTTTGCACTTCACCCTGGGATTAAGTTTATTTTAATTAAAAGGGTTCGTTGCCTTTTATAAATAGAACAGCCAAGTAGGATTTTTCAACATAATAATTAGATGAAGGAGAGATCTGTAAGGAACTCATCACTCGATAATTATGCGGGATATGGTAAAAGAAATGAAAAGGCACAATGTCATGAAAATTATTATTGATTCATCAAATTATATGCACTAAAAAGTCAAGCACCTCTTGGGATTACAACAGGGCTTGCCAGGAAAGAGCTTGTAGGATTCCAATCATCACAAAAATCATACTTCCTGGTGTCATAGTTGAACAAACATTCCATATAAGGGGCAGTCTTGTAGGAAGCCTCCCCATCCATTTGGACCTTTAGTCATTCAAATTCCTTCTTATCTCATCCACATTATGAAGCTATGGCCGGTTGCTCTACCCCTTCCTCTTCATCCTCTTCTTTGAATGATAAGTTCCTTTCTCTATGGAAGGATTTAATCTTGAAACTATTGCTAATCGATTTAAACACGGAAAAAGGAAAAAGAAAAAAGGGAAAAGAAAAAAAGAGAAGAAATGGGATGATCTTGTGTGAGCAACAATGACTATTAATGAGGTACTAAATTCCCTTGGTCGCCGTACAAAGAGAAGATTTTTAGAATCACATCCATCAAAGCATCAACCGCAAGCATGGACAATGTGGCGGAGAAGCTAGGCATCAAGATTTAGTGGAACCCTCCCGAGTGCGGTGAGGTATTAACACAAAGAATTATAAGAGAAAGGATGTGTGGTGAGGTGGTGGAAGGAAGAAGAAAGTAAAAGAAAAGGGAGAAAATAAAAGCAAAAAGAAGAGAAAGAAAATACAAAAAAGAAAGACTTTTGGAAGAAAATGCCTTTCATCAAATCAACATTTGGCTAGTCAGTGATCTTGAAGCCTTTTTTAGATTAAATTTGCCACTTGGAGCCCATTATTTGAGATTGGATTTATCACTTTAAACTCTTATTTAAAACAATATTCACTTGAGCCATCATTTAGAAAAACACCACTATTCCAAGTCCCTATTTGAAATTTTCCATAGAATGGCCTAGGTCATGGACCCTCTATTCATCAGTCTGCAAACACTGGGGTTGAAAATCGTGGGCCAAAACAGGGTCTTCGGTCCTTAGAAAGACATGGGTTTGAAATTGGACAGTGGAACTTTACTACATTTCTGGTTCCAATCCTTGGCCTTCTCAAGTAGTATGTCTTTTCTTTGGAGCAAGGACAGCCACATTACCGATGCTGGTGTGTGCACAACTTTTTTATGAGTGTCACGCTCGCGTTTTATTTTAAATCACACCGAGCGAGTAATATAAATATGCTCCGATATTTAATGCATTCTGGACGAAGAACTTAGCCCTCAAAAGTAAGCCGCATGAACGACAATTTGAAATTAGATCGTAGTTTTCGAGTATTGTTACGAGTCCTATTTTGTTTGGTAAAGATTTCGCAAAACATCTGGCATTGTGTTTGACGTCCTTAACGTGGATAGAATGAGTTGTACATTCTTATTCCCACCTAATCACGATTTGCCGTTGGATATCGTAACTCCCCCTTCTTTTTAGTTGCATGTTTGGCCTTTCTATGAATGTTAACTTAATTATAAATCATTCCATTTCTTTCGAACTCCTCATTGTTCTACGGGGATTTTCGAAAGATTTTTTTCTTGTAAGTACATGTGCAGAATGATTAGTAATTTTATGTGATCAGTGACTTTCTACAAGAAATTCAATTCTCAATTCATATACAATTACCAACTTGCTTACACGATTATGGTGTATCATATAAAATGCAACTTTTCTACATTAGATTCTTATCATCCCATATAGAAGCAAAACATACGTGTTTGAACATAACTAACACTTCTGCAATTTAACAGTAAGTGTTGATATAAGACCATTAATCTACGTGAGGTTAGTAACTTATCTATGTGTTTAGTAATTTTCTGCATTGAAAAGAATAATTACCAGCGACCCTATTAATTTAAAAAATGCTAAGTAGTGGCAAACAATAGTTAATCCATCCATGTGGTCTAGAAAGGAACAAAATAATATTTGCTTTTCTCACTAGATGCAACTACCCCCCTCTCCTTCCTTGATGGCCCATTTTCATAGTTTCCAGCACTTCGCATGCTTTCCTTCGAAAACGATGTACGAACGCATGGGCATCCCCTAATTTTTAAGCCAGTCGCATCAAGCGCTGAAAGGGGATTTGGATCTAGATAAGGTAGAAACTTATTGTAGCAGTCTGGTCAACTTTACCAACTAACTTCACATGCCAAATGTGGAATATAGAAAGAAATATTTAAAATGTGCAATGACAAAACAGCTTACGTAGCCGGCTAATCTTCTCTTTTGGATTCCATAGTAAGTATCCAATATGGGAAAAGGCTAAATAACCTAAATATGTAAGTCTTGAGGGTCATTTTTACATTATATAAGCCATAGCTATAAATCCCAGTAAAAGAAAGTCGATATTTTCCCTAAGCATTTTTTGTTTAGTCCGGAATTGAGTGATCTCAAGTGATTTAAAATGAATCTTTTATTTTTCAATTTCATATGCATGGCCGCATAAAATATCGTTGACACAGGTTGCATTTAAACCTTTAGAAATCACAATAATAGACATGATTCTGCCTCCAGAAGCCATCATTTCAAACCAGACTATGTAAACAGAATTTGACATAAACTACTACAAAATGACACAAAATGAAGCCGTTTCATTCAATTTATTTATGCATTATAACACCAGAAGCAAAAGTTCATACCACATCACAACTGGAAAATTACTTCCTAAGCCCCAGGTCCACTAGACCGAGTCCATCCTAACCTTTGATTTTGTGGGAACTACATGTGTGGCTCACAAGGGCCCACAAAATCAGCAGTCAGGATGAACAGGCTCCAGGAGGCCTGGGTCTAAGGCAGCAATTCCGCATCCCAGGAATTATATGAAGCTTGCATAATCCTCCAGAAATTTAGGGTTATTACAGTAGATGTGCTCTCTTTTCCCGCTTCCAGTAGTTGTGGCCAAAGGACCAAAAGCAGGGAAGCCATAAGGAGGGCCAAGAGCAGGGAAGCCGAAAGCAGGGAAGCCATAAGGAGGGCCAAAAGCAGGAGGGCCAAAAGCAGGGAAGCCGAAAGCAGGGAAGCCATAAGGAGGGCCAAACGAAAGCAGGGAAGCCATAAGGAGGGCCAAAAGCAGGGAAGCCAAAAGCAGGGAAGCCATAAGTAGGGAAGCCATAAGGAGTTTGGAAGCCAAAAGCAGGGAAGCCATAAGGAGACGCCCTCGCCAGACACAACTTCGTCATGAAATATGTTTGTTCGTTCTCGAAAACAAAAGTTTGTCCTGCGAACTTCTCAATTGGCATCCACTATAATCAAAATAAAATACATCCAGTTCAGTTCATAAATTAAGAAAGAACTAATGAATGATCAGCTTTTAACACCACTGGTAAATGGGCGGATCTGAACAGATATCCAGTGAAGTCACTCGTCATTGATGTGCTTAAGAAATTATACATTAAATTTTACTAGATTCATTATTTAGCACAGAAGAACAAAAATGCAAGATTAAAGCATGCAGCCCAGTGTTGTACAGGACAGCCCAAGCAAAGATTTAATTAGTAAAAACTCCTCATACTTCCACCAAAATCAAGAAGATATGCAAGCGCGCAATTTACCCGGGCTGCCTCGCTCTCTACTTTCTGTATATCAATAGCAGATGGTTCTGGCTGAAGCGTGCAAAGGAAGAACAAATCTGACTTTGTGAAGAATGATTTGTGGCTTTGTCTGTGATCGAACATAAGAGATAGAATTTGAGGAAAGTGAAAGCAGAACATCATAAGGCTAAACACAGAAATCTAAATGAAGACCAAAACATATTAATGCACCACAATCTGAAATAGAGGATTTTCTTTACCTGAAACAGAGGACTTCGACAAATTTAGTGTCTATCTGTAGAACATAAAAGAATAAGGCTTCAGTAGAAATTCTCAAGTGAAATGCCTCGTATACTTAACTTTTCTACACAGCGTAAAACTCATCACTTACTCCGGTCTCTTCCTTTACTTCCCTGACAACTGCATCACATATATCCTCACCCTACAGGGATAGATTCACATTCAAACATTCAAACCATTGCATTACATATTGATACTTCTTCTGTAGCACTTGATATCTTAAGCACACTGACCTCGTTCACAACTCCAGTGGGGAATTTCCATACACCTGTGCCTTGGGACCTTCCACTATGCTCTTGGACTACAAGCACCTAGAAAGGAGGGAAAAGTTTTAGATTCTTTGAAGTGTTAAGAGTCTGGTTGCATAAGAATCACACTGAAAACAACATAAAGCAGTGCAAAATCAGGTGCCGATGAAAGTCGGTATAAAACTTCACTGCATTGTATCTCTTCACAAAGTAAGTTGTTATCCACGGGCTGAATCCCTTAAAAGAGGACAACCAATGGAAGATTATGTGATGGTTGCTAAGATGAGAAGATTTATCGCACTCCAAATGCTAATATGGCCTGAAGTCACATTACTAAATGGCTTGTCATAGATATAACCTAGTCAAGCCAAAAGATATAGCAAGGCATTGGCACCAAAGACTGATTCTACTAGAAAGACATAAAAACAAAAAACAAACAAGTCCAATATCTCTGCTTATCCACAATAGCAACATGCACGCGTACAAATTCAATGAACATTGAATGCAGCGGTATGCTTCCCAGGCAAAATTACTGTGATCCTACCAATCCTTCTGAAGGATTCAATCCCTATCAAGCAGGCTGATTTCATGCACTGCAAATCTCTAGTCTTACACGCTACTGCAGAGAGAAGTGTCCAGTGCAAGAGTCCCAACTTTGAATATCTAAGACAAACTGAGTAAGTAAATCAAATGTCACATTCCTATCTCTTTGCATCTTCCTATTAGAGAGTCTTAAAAGGGCGAATGCAAGAAATGGGACAATGGTAGGGCAGAAAGTTACCTCTTGTTTATCATTCAAGACAAAAGCACCAACGCCCACCCTATGTGAAGCATTCACAGGAATTGTATCGTGGGTCTCAGGAAGCCCGCAGACAAGCATCAAGTAATTTTGTTCAGCATGATGATACCTAAATCCTTCCTGCCATATTACCAGACAATATTTCAATGAACTGGGTATACCTAAATCTATCAAACTTTCTGCTAGAAAGTGATTTAACAAGAGGGTCAATACTAAATCTCAACCACGAAAAAACACATATACGTACCTTCACGATAATGTCGACAAGATGTGAATATTCAATGGGCAATTTGATCCACACTCCCTTCTTCCCCTGCAACCAAAATATACCCAATTAGAAGAAATACAGTAGAACAGAGTGGTATTCTTACAAATCGAAGTCACATAATTGACAAGACCGATGAAATACAAGTGCAGTACCTGTTGCTTCCAGCTCGATATTGAAGCTCGGAGCAAAGCGGCAAACGCATCAGCATCCATATGCTCCTTCATCTCCACAGTGACTCCTCCATATGAATCCTGAAACCCATCGAGCAGTTGAATCTGCTCGATCCTACTATCGTTATGTTCAGTCATGCCTGATGATGCACTGATGGACTTGTATCGGACGGGAAATGGCACTCTTGGAGCTAAAGCTGGACAAATGAAGCGAAGTTACTGATTTAACTCGGAAACAAATTGCCTACTCAAAAGTATAGTAATAAACTTAAATGGAAAATACCCAGAACACTACTATTAAAAAAGGAGGAGGAAGACTTCAAAAAGTGATTCGTTTGTCAACTCTCCTCGCAACCACTCTATTGGGTGATGTTCCTTGATATTTCTGTACTTTTTTCTCACTATATGTCTGTCCAGGAACAACCAAGAACCGCTCTAATCACTGACCCAATTACTCACCCAATTGATACGCAATGCTCAAGAGCATCAAGACAGCGACACCCACGAAGAAAAATAAAAACTCTCTGAAAAGAAAAAGAACCAAACACAAAAACCAACAAAATTGCGAATGCCCATGAATCAAACGAAAAAAGAAACACAGAAGGTGGGCAATTGGGTAGGTGTCACCGGCGTCACAGGCGATGGATTAAACGATGAAAACTCGACAAAACCAATGCATCGACTGACGCGTACCCTCTAAAGCCTTTCGCTTGCAAGGAGTGAAAGTACTCAACAATTGGCCTTGGACGAAGACCGGTCTTGGGACGGAGCTCTGGCGCCCGAGGAGGAGTGGGTTGAAAAGCCTGATGCTTTTGAGCCTCAGCACAGATATCAAACGGATGGAGATAAGCCTCTTTCAGTGAAGTGAAAGATGAGGCAGAAACGATGACTTATATAAAAGGCTTTGCGGATCTGCAAGTTGAAAGATCGCGGAACAAGGAATGGCGTGTGGTTCTGAGCTTCGAAAGATCTGTTGGGAATGTTCGTCCGCTGGTTCCAAACCTCCACGAACACGGAAAAGAAGAAGATGCAGAAATACCGGAGCCAGTGCAGCAAAACTCTTCGCAGTTGCAGAGACGGAGAAGAGAGGAGAGGGAAGATTCGCCGTCGGAGGCTGAGAATTTTATAACGTCTTGGGTCGTCGTCGTCGTCGTCGCCGTCGACTGTCAGTCTTGGGGCTTTCGTTGGCAAGTTAGAGATTGGCGATTGGTTCTTCCCCCGTATTTACGGCAAGAACGCGTCGTCCAACATATGGACAGAGCTGATAATTACGACATCTATGGTCTTATATGGCAAGAACACGTCCAACATATGGTAAAAACTTTAACCAAATATATAATGTGATACTCTTAATACATATTTAAAATGTTTAATAGTATCTTTTTTTAAATTTATGTGAAGGACTACAATATGTATCAAAAATTCAAGAATCAGATTGAATAAATTAAAAGTTCATGGATCATATTGCACGTTGATTTAAAGTTTATGGATCATATTGAACAAATTAAAAGTTCATGGATCACATTTTACATTAAATCAAAGTTCAAAAACTATTTGTGTAAGTTCCCTTATATAAATTGTACATATATTTAATATATTATAATTGATATTATCTCTATCTTAGTCATCTTATAAAGCACGTGTTTTCCATTAATGTAGGAATATACGTAAATTATTCTTATCTAACTATGATAAGAATAATTGTTATAAACTTGGTTGTTTTTTTATAAAACAAATAAATTATTCTTATCCAACTATGATAAGAATAATGTTAGACAAATTATTATTCATTAGGGTTTGCAATAAGCTATTAAATCGATGATAAGGCAAATTATTATTGAACTTTTGAACTAGTGGATCTCATTTAATATCCAATAAAATTCATGTCATTGCTTAATAGTTGATCTTAGCTTCCAAAGGCGCATTTAATAAAATTGTAAAATGGGTGCTACATTTTTAAGCACTAAATATGTCACAAACTTTAGTGTTGAAAGTGGAACTAAATGTTTGTTTCACTATGAATAGTCGGGAAGGTTTTTAGGGTGCGTTTGGTTCAGCATTGCCCGAATGCTAAAATTAATTTTTCCCTTCCAAAACTATCATCACTAATTTTTCATATTGACAGGTTTAAATCAACATATGGACAGGTTTTTAGGGTGCGTGTGGTCGTCGTCATCATCGACCGTCACTCTTGGGCTTTTCGTTGGCAAGTTGAAGATTGGTGATTGGTTCTTCCCCTGTATTTATGGCAATATGTATCAAAAACTCAATGATCATATTGAATAAATTAAAAGTTCATAAATCATATCGCATGTTGATTTAAAGTTCATGGATCATATTTAATAAATTAAAAGTTCACGGATCACGTTGTATATTAAATCAAAGTTTAAAAACTATTCGTGTCAATTTCCTTATATAAATTGTGCATATCTTTAATAGATTATAATTGATATTATCTCCTTAGTCATCTTATAAAGCACGTGTTTTCCATTAAATAGGAATATATGTAAATTATTATTATCTAACTATGATAAGAATAATTTTTATAAACTTGGTTGTTTTTTATAAGACAAATAAATAATTCTTATCCAACTATGATAAGAATAATGTTAGGCAAATTATTATTCATTAGGGTTTGCAATAAGCTATTAAATCGATGATAAGGCAAATTATTATTGAACTTTTGAACTGATGGATCACATTTAATATCCAATAAAATTCATGTCATCGCTTAATAGTTGATCTTAGCTTCCAAAGGCGCATTTAATAAAATTGTAAAATGGGCGTTACATTTTTAAGCACTAAATATGTCCCAAACTTTAGTGTTGAAAGTGGAATTAAATGGTTGTTTCACTATGAATAGTTGGGGAGGTTTTTAGTTCCTTACCATACATGAACGGACATTATGTATAAGTTTTAGCAATATAATTGATATTGCTCTAATTCTCATTGAATATTTTTGTTTGAATTAACTAAGCAGATCATTCCTTGTAAATTTAAGTACCAAATGTTGTTGTCAATCACATCTTCAATATATCAAACTTTTTTTTATATTGTAAGGATCCTATTACGAGAACGAGTCAAAAGTAAATGAAAATTTTATGTCAAATTCAAGGGTTGGGACAACTGCTTTTTAGGACGGCAATTCATCAACGGTGTTGGGTAATGGTCACGCGAAAATTAATAAATAAAAGGAATCCATTAGTCCATGGTGCTTGAGCTTCTTTGATTTATTCAATCGGGCCTTTGAACTTTTATTTTATCCAATCACATCCTCACAAACTGCTCCACTTTCTTCCCTTAAGTATACGAAGGAAATGCTTACGAGGCAACACAGTATAAAATATTGGAAAAAAGCCTACAAAAATACCTAAATAATGCCATTTATGATAGGGAAAATTTCAAAAAATGATCCGAAGTAAGCCTATTTTCTCAAATAAGGATTCAAAGTGGTCATTGTCTCAAATAAGGATCCGAAGTGACTAAACCGGTCTCAAATAAGTACCTCAAATCGCCAGGCAGCCAAATGTTCACCGGCCGGCGAGTTTGTGACATTTCTGGTAGTCAAAATAAGTGCAATTTTGTTAAAAAAAACATTGATAGAAATTAACAAAATCTCCCTAAAACAATCTTGACAGTCCAACGAAGTAGACAAAATCTCGAGCCTATGGGAAAAAATCAAAATCCCCTTAAAATCTCCCTAAAACAATCTTGACAGTCCAACTTTCTTCTTTCTTGACTTCAAATTTTTCCTACCTTTGTTTCTTTCCAATGAAGAAGACAAATCTTGAGCAAAACAACATTTTTGTTATTCAAACACTCGTATGTAACACGAGAGCCTTGATTCTTTATCATATTTTCTCAAGTTCGCGTATATTTCGACCTACACTCCCGTTCAACTGAAGTCAATTTTGTTCAAATTGGTGCAAGCCATCCTTTGCTCAAAGCGATTGTAGCTTGTCGAAATAATATGTCGACAAGGTGCGGCCATGTGGTGGAATATCACACAGATGGCAGTGAGGACGATGAAGGTAAAATGAATTTTTGTTTGTTTTATAGTGTTCTTTTTGCCCGTTTTGTCGGATTTCCAAGTTAATGTCTCCTTTTTTTCGGACAAATCGAACAAATGCATTCACTATGAATTTTGGGAAAATTTCAAAAAATGATCCAAAATGAGCCTATTTTATCAATGTTTTTTTTGTTGCAAAAAGAAAAGCATTAAAAAATTGCAAAACGTTAATTTCTATTAATTTTTTTTTACAAAATTGCCCTTATTCTGGCCATTGGAAATGCCATACGCTCGTCAATTGACGAACATTTGGCTGCTTAGCAATTTGAGGTCCTTATTTAAGACTAGTTTAGCTACTTCGGGTTTTTATTTGAGACAATGGCTATTTTGGGTTATTATTTGAGAAAATAAGCTCACTTTAGGTTATTTTTTGAAATTTTCCCTTTATGATATATTTATCCTAAATTTTATACTTACGTGATATACTTACCCTACATCAATATTTGGTCAATGGGGATCGTTAAAAATCTATCTTTATGGACGACGGGTGGCAAACTATGTTGATATAGTGCCTACATGGTCGGAAAACTATTTGATTGAATCTTAATGAAGAGTAAATATGTCACATATATACAAGTTCAGGGATTTTATGTCTCAAGAAAGAGTTTAGGGTAAATGTGAAATTTAACATTTTTTATATTGTAGAAAAAGTTTATAATATATGTGTCACAATGGACAGAATTCAAGATTTTTTTTTTATGATTTTTTCCATAAAAAATTTTAACAATAAAAAAAACCCAAGAAAAGATAGAGGAAATTAAAACCCTTTAGGGATGTCAATAGATCAGATCGAGTTAGATTTTGATGGTATCCGACCCGAGTCAAAACTCGACCCGACTCGAATCATTAGGGTCTTGTGCTTTGACCCGAAAGGCATAAGACTAGAATCGAAACTACGGGTCAGGTAAGCCTGAGTAGGGAAGGTGGAGGTACCTTGGCGGTGGCAGTGCCTTCCATCCACCATTGACGGTCCAACGACCCTCGCGAGTGTCATAGCCCATCATTGCCGCTGCTTGCACCCACATACACAGAGAGAGAGAGAGAGAGAGAGAGAGAGAGAGAGAGAGAGAGAGAGTTCAGCAAGGCCGCAACATAGATTTGCGGAGAGCTCCGTGGTCATCGCGGACAAGTGGTGAGGTTGATGAAGGCTGTGACTTCGCCTGCTTCACGTCCCTCGCCTGGCCGGACGCATTCTCTTTATTCTTGTCGGGTATGGAGAGAGAGAGAGAGAACGCTCTCAGGTCTGTTTATGGTAGCTACAGAGAAGGTAAAAACAATCCTCCAAGCTAATTACGGATAAATATCAGGCCCGAGCAGATTCATGGCCATTGGGGTTGCTGGCCTAGCCTGCTCAGCCTCCGCCGTCTGCACCCACCATCGCTTCTTTGCCTCACTGGATCAACGTCCACCATTGATGCCCATAAGAGCAACAGAACAACCTCAGAACCCAAAGTTAATCAAAGTCCTGTGAGGAAGGGGACGGCGGGATCAAGTGACATTGAGAGGATTTCCGGCCCCTCCTCAGTGCACGGGGACAGTCTAGCCACTCTTTTGCAACAGCAGCCCCTCCCTTTCCCTCCGCTGGTGCTTATTCTTTTATTTTTCAAAACCTATCTTTTTAAATATAAAAAAGTATAATCAGTTTTATATCATATCAACATTTAAGGACAACCTAATAAGCATTCATTTTTGTTTACCTTTTTCAATAAAATAACAACCTCAAACAAACCAATAAAAACAACTTGGAGTTAGATCAAACAAATTGAAGAAAATTTAAGAAGTATCGATGTCCTTATTCCCAAATTAAAATATAATGTTGGGTAGTAGACATGCATGTCTTCTTTCTAGGCGGTTGATATTGGGAATGAAATCTATTTTAAAGAGAAATTAGTGGCTAAGGGTGCGCATGGTAACTAGCAAAAAAGCATTTGATTCTGTTATGTTGTTACCAATATTTGGCACAAAAATCCATTTGGTAAAAATTTTGTTCCCACAAATGGATTTGAAATGGAATCAAGAATAAAAAAAAGTTGATTCTTGTTCTTGGGAACAATTTCGAGAATCAAGTCCAAGTTTTATTTTCTTTCCTTTCCTTCTCCTCTTTCCTTTTTGTTTTCTTCTTCTTTCCTTTTGCTGGTCTCTAGCCTCGGCCATGGTCGATGACTGGCCAGACAAGGGTCGGCGACCTCACCAGAGCGTCGCCTGCCTCTGGGGATGCCAAGCCACGACAAGGTTCTTTGCCCCAAGCCTCACCATGGCTAGGCAAGGCTCTTCGCCCTAAGCCTCATCATAGCTAGGCGAGGCCTACCTTGCCCACCCAAGGCAAGGCTAAGCCTTGCCCAGCTACAATGAGGCTTGACCTTGTCGGGTTGGCATTGCCTTGGTTAGGCGAGCCGACCTGGCCCAGTGAGGCTTGGGCTGACAAGCCTCGTTGTGGCTCAGCGTCACTAGGAGCCGATGACACTCTAGCAAGGTCACTAGGGGCTGGTGACACTTCAGTAAGGTTGCCGGCCAGAAAGAGAACAAGCTAAAAAGGAAATAAGAAGGGAAAAAAAGGAGGAAGAAAAGAAAAATGTAATAAAATCATTAAAAAAATTAAAAGAAAATGGTTTGGACTATAAATTTTAAGGGTCTTACCAGACGCATTTCTATCCTAAGAATAAAAATTTTGGGCAATTACCAAACATTTTCAAATGCTTAGAAATTGTTCCTAGGGATAGAATAAAAAAATCATTTTTGAACAAAATTTGTTTCTAGATATAGAATCGCTACTATACATACCTTAACTCGGCAATGGGTGTCACATGATAAAGCCGTCCTTCCACCCAAAAGACGCAACTTCAAGCTATCAAAATCCAACTACCAAAAGTCCAATTGTCTCTATCACTCTCGTATTACTCATCACTAACTGAACAACTTGAAAATATTGGAAAAATAGAGAGGTATGAGTAATAGTAAGTATATATAGTAATCAATTATTGATGATTGAACGAGTATGCATGAGAATAGAAAACATGAAAACAAACGAAAAAGGCAATATATTCTAAGAAAATGTGTACATCATGTGGTAATAGTGAGAATTTGATTAATAATTTCGGATGGAAATATATGCAAACTATAAATGTGGAAAAAGTTAGCTTCTCCATCAAATCCATATAGAACAACATAATCATTTTTCACGTTGAACTCTAAAAAACTCTCTCTCTATCCAATGGTGATGGCAAACCCCAAATACCCACAAACCCAAAACCCTAAATCCACACAGCCATAACCACAACCACGCCCAAAACCACCAGCAACAAAGATCCTCCCTGGATTCATAGCTCTTATCAACTCCCGAGTTCCAGAACCCACTGCAAAGGCGACCATCCTGTGACCCTGCCACACTAGCCCCGACCACAACAAACCGAAAAACCCACACACCAAAACCCCACAAAGAAATGATCCCACACCACCAATCCTACTGCCAATCCTCATCCCCAAGCCCGAACCCAACCAAACTCTTCCACCTCAAACTTTTGCACCTCACTCCCCACCACCTTTCTCAAACAGAGCCCCGCCAAGAGGACCGAACTGGGACTCGAACTCACCAAAACCGGACCCTCTCAAACACGCGTTGAATTAACCAACACCGTGATAGAAAACCAAACCGAGTACAAGACGTTGTTGCCGCCCAAATTCTCGCCTTGAAGGACTCACAAGCCTAGGCGAACCAAGTCGACCCTCCGCCTAGCAAAGACAAATGGGTAACTTCGATTCATAGGTAACCCCCATCAGAATATTGTGGAAAATATTTTATCTATTGAGGAGTGAGTAGATAACCAAGCTTAGGAGAGACTCTAGTCAGTGGGCAGTTTTATTACTAGGTTATTCTGCTATAAATAAAACAGGGGCAGATATGACGAGCTTGGCTGAAAACAAATAGAGAGTAGCAGCTCTAATAAGAAAGTTGGGAGACCTTTGGGCAAAACATGATGAAGTCAAGGTGACGGGAGCAATACCAGCTGAGAAACTAGTGGAATGCAAACTCACCTTATTTGCAAAGCTCTATGCAAAAACCAATGTCAACTTTCTAGCACTATAGAGCACAATGAAAAAGGCATGGAAGACAGAAGATGTCATGTGCTCAAATTGAGCCCGATTTCTTCTCGTTCATTTTCGGCTTAGAAACAGACAAACAAAAGGTAATAGAGGCGGGCGCCTGGTGCTTTTCTAGCAATGTGCTAGTATTACGTCAACGGGAACCAAACACTCCAATGCATTGCTATGATTTCTCCACATGCGCCTTTTGGGTCCACTTTCTCGGACTTCCTACCGAAAGAACCACAGAAGACATAATCATCAACATGGCTTCAAATATGGGAAAGGTGAAGGAAGTAAGACCGGATGTGAAAAGTAACATTTTCCTCAAACAAGGGAAAGCAAGAGTGGAAATCGAACCAGTTGCCCCCTTGAAGTCAGGCACTTTCATCAACAATGGTGGGATAAAAATATGGGTGGACTTTAAATATGAATGTTTACCCCACTTCTGCTACTCCTGTGGACGTATTGCATCCGATTGCAAAATTGTGCCCTACAAGGAATATGGCTTGGAGGAAAACTTGAAAGGCAAATTTGGACAATGGCTAAAGGTAGAAGCCTGGGAATATAGCCCGTACTAAGAGCTCTTCTATGGGGCACCATTGCCGATCCTGGAAGAGAACGAGATGTGCCTTGAAACTACCACTCAAGAGTCTACTACCCTAAGCATCATAGCCAAAGGGAAAGAACTAGAAAGCAGGGGAGTGCAAGAAAGGAAGGTCACTGAGCTCATCCCTACTCGAGAAGCTCAACGACAGTCTAGAAAACACACACAGCTACTACTCCGGGACATCCCGGAATCCGGCACCAGCACGGAAGGAGAAGAGGGGCTGTGCAAGAAAGGAAAATCCGAGAAAAAAATTCCCCCAGCGAAGAAACAAAAGAGGTACAATCCCTATGATCTGGCTAGACAAAGCTCCAATATCCTTGATGAATTTGGGTTGACGGAAACTCTCATTCACATGGCTGAAAACGAACTCCAAAGGGCTGTGGTGGCTAGCCCAAAAAAACCACAGGGGATTAAATGAAGATCTTGAGCTGGAATTGTCAAGGGCTAGGCACACCCTTGACATTCCAGTCATTGAGAGCCATGGTGGCTCAAGAAAGGCTTGTTTTGGTGTTTTTGATGGAAACTAAAAATAAAGAGGCTATGGTGGATTGGATTCGTAGAAGGCTTCAATTTCAACACTTAAAAGTAGTGGATCCAGTGGGTATAGCTGGGGGTTTTGCACTGTTATGGAACAACGAGGTCTCTCCATACATCATAACCAACGCAGCGGAAATGATTGATATCATTTGCAAAGAACCAAGGAGTGGGAAACCAACCATAATCACCTTTATTCATGCCTCTACAAATTTTCACGCAAGGCTAAATTTATGGTAGACACTCAGGGACAATCACCCAATCATCCCTCATGGGTTTGTATGGGCGATTTCAATGAGACGTTATACCACTGGGAGAAAGTAGGGAAGAGAGAAGCATACCATTATAGACTAGTCGCCTTTCAAGACTTTCTTAGGAATTGTTAGCTAATGGATATTGAAAGTAATTCACATGGTCAAACAATAGGGAAGGAGAACATCTGGTTAAAAAAAACCAGACAAAGTTCTTAGTGACTTCAACTAGAAAGTATTATTCCCGAACGCGGAAGCCTATGCTTTACTGGCTATAGGGTCCGACCATAGTCTAATCCTCTTATCACTTTACCCAAAGTGTAGAGCACAGAGGAAAGAGTTTAGGTGGGAAGCTTTCTAGGTAGAAGATGCTGAATATGAGGAGATTGTCACCAAAGCTTGGAGGGACTTGAATCTACAGGAGGGGGTAGTGGTGAATAAGCAAGACACAATCATTAAGGCACTCTCGACATAGAACCAAACCAAATTCTCACATGCCCCTAGCCAAATAGAAGCCCTCAAGAAACAGTTAGTAGAACTCACAAACAGGAAAGGAGATGCAGACATCAAGGAGGTAACCGAGTCTATAAAAAAGAAAATTGAAACAACTTGGAGATAAGAAGAAATGTACTGGGGACTGAGATCGTGTGTCGGTTGGCTCAAATTGGGAGATAGAAACACTAAATTTTCTCATGCAACTATGATACAATGCAGGCAATGAAACTGAATGTCGACACTAAAATGTTGATGAAACCAATTGGTGCAATAACGAAGAAGAGCTTAAGCAACACATGATCAACTTCTGTCGATTACTCTTCACCATTGAAGGAGCGAGACACTTCCAATCAGTGCTGGAGCAATGCCCTAAAGTAGTTGAGGAGACTATAAATGATTCACTTTTGCAACTAGTAAAGATGGAGGAGGTAAAACGTGCTGCATTTCAAATAGCCCCCATGAAAGCTCCGGGACCTAATGGCCTTAATGGCCAATTCTACCAACACCACTGGGAGGTAATCCAGCATGATATTTTCCATGTGGTAAAAGAATTTTTCACGTCCGGCACTTTCGACCAAAAACTTAACAGAACCCACATTACCCTCATTCCTAAAATCCCTCAGCCAGAAAACATAAGCCAATATAGACCTATAAGCCTTTGTAATGTCAGCTACAAAATCATCTCCAAAGTTCTAGCTAATCGCCTGAAAGCTTGGCTCCCTCAAATCATTTCTATGGAACAAAGTGCATTTGTTAGTGGACATTAAATCCAAGATAACATCATAATAGTTTAGGAAGTCCTGCACCAATTGAGAATCCAAAAGAGGAAAAAGAAGTTTCAGGCAGTGTTAAAGCTAGATAAGTAGAAGGCGTATGACAGAGTGGAATGGGATTTTTTTGAAAGCATGGATATTAAAAATGGGTTTCAATGGCAAATGGGTGACAATGATCATGACGTGTATCTCCTTCGTCACATTTAGTGTCAAGTTTAATGGCGAACCCCAATAGTATTTCCAGCCTACTCGGGACATTAGATAAGGTGATCCTCTCTCTCCTTACCTTTTTATCATCATGGCCAATGCTTTATCCCTGCTAATGAACAAAGCCATAGATAATAGCAGCTTAAAAGGAATCAAACTGAATATTTTGTGCCCAACACTCTCACACCTATTGTTTGCCGACGATGCTATCTTCTTCCTAGAGGGGAAAATCAGTGAATGCTAGTACTTAGCTAGTATTTTGAATCAATACTGCTACGCAATGGGACAAGCCATAAATTTGAACAAATCGGGGATTCACTTTGGCAGTGGCTGCCCGCCAAACCTATGGCAAAATATGGCACATGAACTAAGGGTACCAGTACTAGAGAAGATAGGAAAGTATCTTGGCGTTCCGTCAGATTGGGGGAACTCTAAAAAGCAACTGTTCGCATGGCTAATAGTTAGGGTCAACATGAAACTAGCAGGTTGGAAGGAGAAGCTCTTTTCTAAAGCAGGGAGGGAGACTTTGATCAAAGCTGTAGAACAAGTGATCCCTCAGTATGCAATGTCAATTTTTAAGATCCCCATATTAGTATGTCGGGTGATTGAACAAAGGATAACCTCCTTCTGGTGGAAACAAAATGAATCAAAGGCTGGAATTCACTAGAAGAGATGGGAGATTCTTAAGCAAAGGAAACTAGAGGGGGGTCTTGGATTTCGAGATCTCATTACTTTCAACAAAGCTATGTTAGGAAAGCAAGCATGGAGATTAATTCAGACCCCAACAGCTTTGTGGAGCCAAATCTTTAAAGGATTATACATCCCTAGAGTCAGTTTCTGGAATGCACACAAAGGTCTATGCCCCTCATAGGGATGGCATAGTCTGTTAATGGGGAGAGATAGCGTGCAACCCTCAACAAGATGGGCAATCGGTAATGGGAAATCAGTCCTTATTCGAGAAGACAAATGGCTACCTCGAGGAATCACTGGAGGGCTGGCAAACTTAGGGGATCCTCAAAGAGTGGAAGAGCTATTCGAAGAAGAAGCACAATGATGGGATGCACAGAAACTTCATTCTCTGTTCAGTGAGTAGATTGCGGAAGAAATCATGGCAATTCCACTTAGAATTAACCCAACAAAAGACGAACTGGTATGGACTGGAAACAATGCAAGCAAATACATAGTCAAAGACGCCTACAACAACATGCAACAACATCAATAGCCACAAAACACCAACAAGGCATCCTCCTTAAATCAAAACCCTAACTCCCTATGGCAGCACATTTGACAACTTAATACCATGCCAAAAATTAAATTCTTCATCTATAGCATATGCCAAAATTGCTTACTCACGCACGATAACCTCTACAGGAGATCAATAATACCCAACCCTCTCTGCCCAGCTTGCCGGCAATACCCAAAAACAATAGAACACGTATTGTTGCTGTGCGAATGGACAAAGGCAATCTGGTTAGATTATCGACTGCAAATCCAAACGCCCAATATTGGAACATCAAGAATAGATAAGTGGATCGTGGAGACTATGGTCCAACGAAAAGGCTTACCTTCTGTCGAGCTACTTGTTGCTGTGTTGTGGAAAATATGGCTAGGTCACAATGGTGTTGTCTTCCACCAGTAAAACCCAAATCCGAGCGCAACAGTGGATGAAGCATATGCATTAGACAAAAATTTCACAAGGTGGAATCCCAAATCAAACAAACGAGGGGGTCCAAAAGAAACCCAACCTGCTCTGTGGATCCCTCCGAAAGTTGGAGCCCTGAAGTTCAACGTAGATGAGTCAATAGTCGAAGGGGAGAAGGAAGGAGCGATGGCTGGAGTCTGTCACGACTCCACAAGGCGAATGGTAGTTGGTTTTGCTGAGAGAATGGCGGCAACGACAGCAATTCAAGTGGAAGCCCTTGCCTTGCGGTCTGCGTCAAAGCACCTGGAAACAAGAGCAAAAAGAATAGTTGCAGGGGAAACAAATTTCGCATCTGGAAATTGCTACGAACAGCTTACAACTAGTGCAGATAATGGTGGGCCAAAAACCAAGCCCATGGGAACTAAGACCAATCATTGAAGACTACAAAGAGATGCTAGCCCGATCCAATTCGATGGCCCTGGCATACGGCCTCAGGGAATCCAACCAGATCGCAGATTGGCTTGCTAAAACCCATCATAGAAAGGCTCTCCCTCAAAACTAGTTTGCCGTGCAACCTTCGCCCTCTAAGGGAACTTTTCTGTTCAGAAAGCCATAATATATGTTATCCCTCTACTCTTAATGAATGAAATGACTTATTTTTCTGACCAAAAAAAAAAACTCTAAGGAAAATAAAACTGTGACCTTCAAAAATGACAAACAAGTGAATATGAAATTATCGAGATAAAAACACCATGAGTGCCAAAACTTGGCACGGAGGAACACTTAAGTGCCAAAAGTTACAAAAGGTATACTTAAGTGCCAAAATCGGAGCAAAAGGGATTAGTTAAGTGCCAACGGCGAAAAATTCCGACCAAATTGCCACGTGTCCATTTTCCGAAGACTTAATTTGCTGATTGAGCATTTTTCTCAAAAAAAAAAAAAATCCGCATGGCAATTCTTTTTAAAAAAATTGTCCACGTCGGATTTTTAAAAAATTAAAATTGATTTTATTAAAAAAAAAAAAGGGGGAGGAGGGGACCGGCGAGGATTGCCGTCGCCGTCGCCACCCCACCTCGCCGAGAAGGGCCTGCGAGGGTGGGGGAAGGTCGGTCGGGGTCGCCGGCCAGTGGCCGATGCCCGGCGACCCCGGCCGACCCTCGCCGGCCCTTCCCGGCGAGGTGGGGCGACGGCGAGGGCTGCATAGCCCTCGCCGATCCCCTCCTCTCCCTTTTTTTTTTAAAAAAATAAAATCGATTTATATATATTTTTAATTATTTAATATTATTTAATTAATAATTTTTAAAATCCACGTCAGCCAAAACGACGACGTTTTGGCTGATTTTTGGCCGATTCAGTTTTCGGCGAGCCACGTAGGCAAGAAAATTAATAAAAAATTGCCACGTAAGATTTCCGGCAGGGTTCCGGCGACTTGGCACTTAAGTGATCTATTTTTTAAAAAAAGTGACACTTAAGTGTACTTTTTGTAACTTTTGGCACTTAAGTGTCCCTCCGTGCCAAGTTTTGGCACTCCTGGTGTTCTTATCTCTGAAATTATCTAAAGCGGGGAAAATTTTCCAATCAGCCTCTTTTCTTCTTCTTTTTTCAATATAAAGTTCATTTCATTCAACTAGTAAAACTAGAGGGGCTCTGTAAATGAGCTTTAGTATATAAAAGCTTAGGATGTGTGGTTCAAAGTTCATGAAGATCACACGACCCGATTCTAAACTGAAAAGGCCGAAATAGAGTACAATGACCCGGCAGTCCAAATTCGAACCCGATTTTAACATGCAAGTTTAAATAAATGGAAATCTTTTTACAGAAGTTTCAAAATCCCGCCGAATTTTATAGGCAGTTAGTGCTATCTGTCCTTAATAACTTTCGGGATTTATATACTTTTGCAAATACTCCCTTGTACTGTGCGATAATTGTAAGTTTTCCTCGGAACTCAGTTGAAAACCGTTCTAGAGGGCAAGAAATCAACTTCTTCCGATTTTTTGCACGTAAGGACCTCCAAAACTTGCTATTAAGTCCTATAATCTTGGGGTTTACTAGTTAAGACCTTAATGAACTACTTTTCAGTTTTAAGTTTTCACAAAAAAGGACCTTAAATACCTCATAATTACATGACAAGTTTGGTCACCCCGGAAACAGTTTTTCAAGATCTGAATGCAGAATTTTAATTGGCAAATTGATCAGATCTTTGGCTAACCAAACAAGCTTAAATTTTGATGAACTTGATATTAGTGGAAAGCTTAAGATTTTTATTATAGCTTCATGAAGGTATTTTTTCCTAATTCTGAACACAAGAATTTGCAAAAATTCGAGAACAAAGGAAGGTCGGGTCAGGACAGAGAATTCCAGATTCTGACTTCAGATTTCGATACCTATTCCACCTAATAAACGATCTTTAATTTTGACGTGCGACCTATCAAACCAAAGCTTAGGTAGTCAAGATAATTTCTAGTTAATCATTTTTCCTACTTTCGAAGTTTACTGGCTCGAATCATCACGTTAAGCTTGCTAACTCATCAGGCTTCGTGAACACAGGACAAATCAACATGCATTAATCAACCAATATCCTATCACGTCTTGATTTCTGCACATGATTAGCAACATACGCATCATTCGAAGCATATAATCATCAACATAGCAGAATGAAAGGCCATTATCATCTACCTGTATGCAATTGGCCTCAATATTCATCTATAGACTTCCTAATCTAAGTTTAAATTCACTAATCTTGTTACACAACACAACGCTCGATCGAGCCAATTGGCTGCCCATGTTTCCTCAATGAATTTCGCAGTTCAGCCAATTAAAGCTCGCCAAGATCTGAATCGATGAAGTAAAACTTGATGTGAGAATCAATTCAATAAACTCAAATGAACAATCAATCAAAAATCATTCAAATGGAAGAGGTCCAGTAGCTATTTGATTGAGATCTGGCCATGAGGAATTTAACAACCGGATGAGAATCATCGTTGTTATTAAAATATACGATTTAAATTTAAATCCAATAGACGAAACTCAATTCGAGATTAATTATTAAATATGGAGGTTTGAATAATTTAAATTGGATATTTCTCGTTTTGCTTTGATATCAGATTGGTGACCAAAGAAAGTAGAAAAGGAAAGTCCAAATTTTGGACTTCCTATGCGAGTTCTTAATGGTGCAGTGCAAAATACGGGAACTTTCTTTTATGAGTCGTGGTCAATTTTATTTCTGTTTTTTTAGTCCAGAGGGACGTTGGACTTTGACCGTGAAAGAAAGTAAATTGTGGACTTGTGGCGATTTGTATGAAAGAAAGAAAAAAGGGAAATTAAATCCTACTGGAAGTAGGCAAAGAAGAAGGGGCTCACATTCATTTGTATATAAATATTCGGATGGATTAGCCCTGATGCGTAGAGGTTGATGAATACGCGAAGTGCTCCTCGAAGCGCCGTTCTAAGCGAGCGCTTGGAATGGATTATTTCCGTAGGTTTGTTTGTAAATTACATCTGAGAAGAATTATTGTTTGAGTCAATTAAATATTTGTGATAAGAATTTGGGTATAATTATTTCGTGAGATTAAGAGGTTATTTAGCGACAAATTATAGGATTAAACACTGAGTAAGTTATTAAATATAATTGATACTTGAGAAATACTAGAGTGACTCGAGTGTGATAGTAATCTTTGTTATATTGCTTAATATATAGTGTAATTTGTTATTCTTCTTATCATGAATATAGGTCACTACAATCAAATCACGTAAATCTAATATTCAATTTATTTTCTTATTCTATTGCTCGCTTTTCGCAATACTCACAATGGTCAAAACGCCAAAGGAGGTCATTAGATCGGGCGGAACAGTGGCTGGAAATCAGCAAAAGGGGCTAATTTGGGAGAGTTTTCGGAAGACAAGCAGGTGTGTTTTAAGCGTTTTGGATGCTTAATGAAGCTGTCGGTACATCTAATTTATATTTTGGGCTTTGGCTCATTGGGCTGAACCGGGTTGAGTCAACCTACTTGACCCGGCTCAACCCAATTGGTCTCAATTCGTCATTTTCACTTAATTTTTTCAAATTGACTAGATATGCCGAAATAGATGTTGAAATTAGATTAATTTGGCCTAATTATATTTAAATTTTGCAAATTTTTTTCGTTTTGAAAGGTCAATCACATCCCTAAATTTACGCTCCAACATTGGTTGACCCATCGAAGCTTGATTTCTTGAAATTGGGCTTGGAGTGTTAATTGCCATGGCACTTGAATCATATGTTTAAAAAAGGATTCAAATTAAGAGTTAATTTTATGAAAAATTCTAAATTAGTACACTTGTGACAAATTAGTTCTATACTAATTTCATCAAAACTCCAAACTAGCACACTTGTGAAAATTTATTCACATTAGTTTCCATTAAATTACATCATCAAATTGCTAAGTTGGATTACACGTAATTATTGACAGGTGTACGAATTTGGGGTTTTACCTTACATTTATTATATATTTATCAATTTGTGAATTTCATAGTATTAATCCAACTTAACAAAAACTAACAAAGAGAAAATTTGTCATAAATATACCAGTTTAAGTTTTTTGGGAGTCAAAAAATTAGTTCATTACTTTGAGGGAATTTTTCGCTCAATGGTTAAAGTCTTTGGCTAGACTGAAATGTCGACTCTCGATTCTTTTTATAAAAACTTAAATTAAAAGTCTAATTATGTTTTTAAAAAAAAGAATTGATTTTTTCCACTATTTTCACAAATTTTACGAAGGGTCGACCAAGAGTTAACCTTTTAGATTTGATCAAAAAGTCAATTTAAAATTCAATCTTTAACTCGTTTAGAAGATGACATCTAAGTACACATTATATGGAATGGCACTTAAAAGACATTCAAAAGACTCGTTTTGGTTGAGAAACAAGTTTTATCACAATCAAGAATCTTGAGTTTCGAATTTTTAACCTACTAGACAAGTCGATGAAAATTCAAATGAAAACAAATATTAAGATACAATTTTGTAGGCTTGAAGATAGCAAGATTTTTTTTAGTGGTTTTGGCTTGGAGAATTTGGCACGAGATCTAAATGTGTTGCACTCCACCCTGGGTTTAAGTTTATTATAATTAAAAGGTTTCATTGCCTTTTATAAATAGAACAATCAAGTATGATTTTTCAACACAATAATTAGATGAAGGAGAGATCTGTAAGGAATTCATCACTCGATAATTATGCGGAATATGGTAAAAGAAATGAAAAGGCACAATGTCATGAGAAGTATTATTGATTCATAAAGCATATGCACTAAAAAGTTAAAGCACCTCTTGGGATTGCAACAGGGCTTGCCAGGGAAGAGTTTGTAGGATCTCAATGATCACAAAAATCGTACTTCTTGGTATCATAGTTGAACAAACATTCTATATAAGGGACTGAATTGTAGGAAGCCTCCCCATCCATTTGGACCTTGAGTCATTCAAATTCCTTCTTATCTCATCCACATTATGAAGCCATGTTCGGTCGCTCTTCCTCTTCCTGTTCATCCTCTTCTTCAAATGATAAGTTCCTTTCTCTATGGAAGGCCTTAATCTTGAAATTGTTGGTAATTGATTTAAACATGGAAAAGGGGAAAAGATAAAAAGAGGAGAAATGGGATGATCTTGTGTGAGCTACAATGGCTATTAACGAGGTACTAAATTCCCTTGATCGCCATACAAAGAGAAGATTTTTAGAATCACATCCATCAAAGCATCAACCACAATGTGGTGGAGAAGCTAAGCATCAAGATTGAGTGGAATCCTCCCCAGTGCGGTGAGGTTTTTTTTTAACAAAAAGAATTATGAGAGAAAGGATGTGTGGTGAGGCTGCGAAAGGAAGAAGAAAGTAAAAGAAAAGGGTGAAAATAAAAACAAAAAGAAGAAGAGAAAGAAAATAAAAAAAATAAAAAGGCTTTTGGAAGAAAATGCCTCTCATCAAATCAAGATTTGGCTGGTCAGTATTTTTGGAGCCTTTTTTGAGATTAAATTTGCCACTTCAAGCTCTTATTTGAGATTGAATTCATCATTTTAAATTTTTATTTAAAATAATGTTCACTTTGAGTAATCTTTTAGAAAAAAACCTCTATTTGAAGTCTTTATTTGAAATTTTCCATATAATGAATATGTTTCTCTAGCCGGTTTTAGGATGGCCTAGGTCATGGGCCCTCTGTTCATCAGTCTGCAAACACTGGGGTTGAAAATCGTGGGCCAAACTGGGTCTTTTGTCCTTAGAAAGACATGGGTTTGAAATTGGCCAGTGGAACTTTACTACACTTCTGCTTCCAATTCTGGCCTTCTCAAGTAGTTATGTCTTTTCTTGGGAGCAAGGACAGCCCCATTATGGATGCTGGTGTGTGTACACTCTGCTTTGAACTTTTTTATGAGCGTCCCACTCACTTTCTATTTTAAATCACACCAAGCGAGTAATATAAATATGCTCTGATATTTAATGCATTCTGGACGAAGAACTTAGCCCTTAAAAGTAAGCCATATGACGACAATTTGAAATTAGATCATAGTTTTCTAGTATTATCATGAGTCCTATTTTGTTTGGTAAAGATTTCGCAAAAGATCTGACGTTGCATTGGATGTCCTTAATGCGGATAGAACGGGTTGTACATTCTTATTCCCACCTAATCATGATTTGCTGTTGGATATCATAACTCCCCCTTCCTTTTTAGTTGCATGTGTGGCCTTTCTATGGATTAGGAGTGTGCAAAAGACTCAAGACCCGTATGGACCGCCAGAAGACTAGATCGGAACGAGCGGTTCCTAAGGGGATCAGTCTAGTTCCCAGTTCCATAAGCAGATCCCTCTGCCCACCCACCCAGACCGGACCGGTATTATAATAATATACTAATTTTTATTATAAAAAAATTAAAATTCTAAAGCCCCATATTTTTGAATTAGTTTCGCGTTTCTTTGTTCTTTCTTATGTGCATGGAACTTTTCTTTCTCTCCATTTTTGAGTTCATTTTCATCTTTGTTGCTCTGTTGATTTGAGGGGCTTGTCCATAAAGGAAAATTGAACAAGTTCGAGAGGTGGGTTCAAAGGGTGAGATCAGAAAGAAGAGAGAGAGAGAGTGTAAGTTTTCTTAATATGCAAATTTTACTCAAGCAAGGATGGTCGACAAGCTTGTAATTTGTGAGCAAAACTGATTTGAAAATTCAAACTACTTGCTTCCTACTTCATTTGAACTCATTTATCTGAGCATATATTATATTACATCCATTCAAATCTTATCATAGTGAATATGAGCGGAGCTAATTGCTGTCGCACCACAAGAGATTGAGAAGCAGGGAAAATTTAAGAGGCAATGAAGTCTTAATAGGGGTAATAAGATAAGACCATTACTATCACAAAGGCATTCCCACCAATGCAATCTTTTTGTCGACTCTTAAATTTCCAAAATATAATTGTGTTTGAATCATTCTTTCATGCCTGAATTTGCATACTCTAAGATTCTATCACCGCACACTTAAAGTAAAGGAGCGCGCTTAAAAAGAGCAGCTCAGCACAGTTCTCTCGCCATTATGAGTGATCGCTCGTGAAAATGGTTCCATGGATCCACTCGGGAACTAGATCGGATCAGCAAGCCAGGTCCTAGGTGGATTCTTGGAACCAACGAGCGGTTTCCAGATCTAATTTTTTGGCATTAGTACTGTCCACCCGAACCATACACACCCCTACCATGGATGCCAACTTAATTATAAATCATTCCATTTCTTTCTAACCCCTCATCGTTCTGTTAGGATTTTCAAAATATTTTTTTCTTGTAAATACCTGTGTAACTAATGATTAGTAATTTGTTATGTGATCGGTGACTTTGTACAAGAAATTCAATTCTCAATCCATATACAATTACTAACTTGCAAACATGATTACGACTTATCATATAAAAGTAACTTTTCTTCATTAGATTCTTATCATCTCACATAGAAGCAAAACATACGTATTTGAACATAACTAACTACTTCTGCAATTTAACAGTACGTGTTAATATGGAAGATCATTAATCTACGTGAGGTTAGTAACTTATCTATGTGATTAGTAATTTTTTGTATTGAAACGAATAATTACCAGCGACCCTATTGATTTAAAAAATGCTACGTATTGGCAAACAATAGTCTCTCCATCCATGTAGTTTAGAAAGGAACAAAATAATATAAGCCGTAGCTATAAATCTAAATGAAAGAAAGTCGATATTTTCCCTAAGCATTCTTCGTTTGATCTCAAATTATTTAAAAGGAATCTTTTTTTTTTCAATTATGTTACAGTTAATTTGAGCCATATCCTTTTTTTTTTTTTGATGACCCAGGGAACCCCACACCCCGCCGACAGCCAGGGGAGTAAACCCTAGGGGCCACACGTGTGTGGTCACTCTATGACGAAACTGAGATTCGAACTCTCGACCTTTTGCGAGAGGAAGAGAGCGCGAACCAACAGCGCCACCCAAATGGGTAGTATTTGAGCCATATCCTGATAAATCAAAGATTGAAATGAATTCATTGAAGTTATTGATCTTGAATACAACTTAGAAATTAAGTAGAGCGGATCCGAACCTCGTGTAAAGGAAAAATTACGATAAATACGTGGTTAGAGATCTATCTTAAAACCAATACAACTAGAGTATACTCATGCGATTTGAAATTAGACTGGAAAGATAGAATGCTAAATTTCATGGTATTGAATATTTATTCTCCAAATTATGGATCTTATCATGTTTCTTAGGCAATTTTGATTGAGAGAACAATCATTGATGAAAAATTCAAAATCAATCTATCATTGATTTGATGATCTTGTATGGTCAAATTCGATCCACACAAGTCATGCTAGCAAGCACGACAGGCTTAGGTAGGTCTCGCTTAGAGCGCGGCATCCTCACACGGCAGCACCGACGCCGGAGGGGGTGAATTTTGTGACACAGGCCGTGACACGCAGGATACATCCTCGCCAAGTAACCCAACACTTCTCTTAGTCCTATCCCAGCAAATGGGATCCCATCTAAGCGAATGGCTCGTCAAATATCAAATATGTCGTGAATCTGGAAAGCAAGAAGTACACGCCAGTACTACTCGTTGCACGCCACTAGGTCCCTCACTACCGTCTTCTTTCTTTCTTCCTTCCTTCCTTCCTTTCTCCATCGGCGTGCACCTGCTCAACTGGCTCTTTAAAGCCACACCCACCAGTTCTAACTATTATATTACAGCCAGACCGATCTCATCCTCCCTCACACTCTCCCCGAGCTCACCATCAGACTGCAGAGGTCCTTGGTGAATATTATAACTTTCATATTATGAATATTATAAATCTTATCAACATTGACCACTTTTTAGGTCCTTATTTAAAATTAACACAATTAAAATTATATTTCAATATAAATATTTGAATTTTAATATAATAAATTCAAAATAAAATAACTATTTAGAGTTTTAAATGTAATGTTATTTTTATTTGTAAATTCATATTTAATTATGTCTTATAATAAAAATTCAATATATAAATATAAATTTATATTTATATTTATTACATATATTAGGTAATTTAGTATTTTAGGTATATTAGTACAATTTACTATTTAATATAATTTTATTAGAGAATGATGGAAGGGAAGAAAGAGATAAAAAAAAAAAAAAAGAGAGAAGAAAATAAAATATATAAAGTAAATTAAAATAAAGCAGGTAAGAGTATCACGGGAGATTTTTTACAACATTCGTTTGTAAAAATTTTAGTTCATTTATATTGATACGTTATTTATATCCGACTTTATTATTATACTCACTAAACAGTTAATAGGAAATAACAAAATCTCTAAATTTCATATCCTATCATATCTAGTTCTATTAGATTAGAAATATAGATGATCAAATGTAGCATGAATGATTAACGGATATTTCCTATTGGTTGAATTTAACTGACAAGAATCAAGGGCGTTTCAATAATTTTGCAAGGACGGTCATTTTTGTAAGATGCTGTACAAAAGACAGCCGTTAAGATGGTGCCCGCAAGTGAGGTAATGAAGAGGAACGCCCCGAATGGTAGTAACAAAGTAGAGATGATGAATGGATCGAAGCAAGATCTTAATGGGGCAAGCATGGTAAAAAGGAAACCTACCCTGTGCCTTGTCAAGACTCTGGAAGTTTGAGACACCGACCAGTTTCCTCTGGTTGGACGAGCTCAAGTTTTTGCCGTCAGATAAAGGATTCAGTTGGGCCAATGAAAACTATAGCTCCTGGCAGAGGAACATAGATGTTTGGTCCTTTGTTCTATCTCTGCGTGTCCGCGTGTTGCTCGATAATGCAAAAGGGGCTAATTTGGGAGAGTTTTCGGAAGACGGGCAGGTGTGTTTTAAGCGTTTTGGATGCTTAATGCAGCTGTTGGTACATCTATTTTATATTTTGGGCTTTGGCTCATTGGGCTGAACCGGGTCGAGTCAACCTGGTTGACCCGGCCTAACCCTATCGGTCTCGATTTGTCATTTTCACTTAATTTTTTCAAATTGACTAGATATGCCAAGATAGATGTTGAAATTAGTTTAATTTCGCCTAATTAGATTTAAATTTTGCAAATTGTTTTTGTTTTGAAAGGTTGATCACATCCCTAAGTTTATGCTCTAACATTGGCTGACCCATCGAAGCTCGATTTCTTGAAATTGGGCTTGAAGTGTTAAATTGCCATGGCACTTGAATCGTATGTTTAAAAAAGGATTCAAATTAAGAGTTAATGTTACGAAAAACCCTAAATTGGTACATCAATGACAAATTAGCTCCATAAAACTCCAAACTAGCACACTTGTGAAAATTTACTCACCTTAATTTCCAGTAAATTACATCGTTAAATAGCTAAGTTGGATGACATGTGACTGTTGACATGTGTACTGGTTTGGAGTTTTACCTTATGTTTTATTATATATTTATCAATCTGTGAATTTTTATAGTATTAATCCAATTTAACGAAAAGTAAAAAAAAGAAAATTTATTATAAATGTACCAGTTTGGGGTTTTTAGTAATCAAAAAATTAGTTTAGAATAAATTTGTCACAAATGCACTAAATTCGGGTTTTTCATAATGTTAATCCTCAAAGAAATGAATTTGGGAATTTTTCAATCAATGGTTAAAGTCTTCGGTTAGACCAAAATGTCAACTCTCAATTCTTTTTATAAAAACCAAAATTATAAGTCTAATTATGTTTTTAAAAAAAGAATTGATTTTTTCCACAATTTTCACAAATTTTACGAAGGGTTGACCAAGAGTTGACTTTTTATTTTTACCAAAAGTCAACTTAAAAGTCAATCTTTAACTCGTTTAGAAAATGACATCTAAGTACACATTATATGGAATGGCACTTAAAATACATTTAAAAGACTCATTTTGGTTGAGAAACGGGTCTTATCACAATCAGGAATCTCAAGTTTCAAATTTTTAATCGACTGAACAAGTTGACGAAATTTCAAATAAAAATAAATATTAAGATACAATTTTGTAGGCTTGAAGATAACAAGGTTTTTTTTAGGGATTTTGGCTTGGAGAATTTGGCACAAGATTTAGATGTGTACTTTGCACTTCACCTTGGGTTTTAGTTTATTATAATTAAAAAGGTTCGTTGCCTTTTAAAAATAGAACAACCAAGTACGATTTTTCAACATAATAATTAGATAAAGGGAAGATCTGTAAGGAATTCATCACTCAAAAATTATGTGGAATATGATAAAAGAAATGAAAAGGCACAATGTCATGAGAATTATTATTGATTTATCAAAGTATATGCACTAAAAAGTCAAGCACCTCTTGGGATTACAACAGGGCTTGCCAGGGGAGAGTTTGTAGGATTCCAATGATCACAAAAATCATACTTCTTAGTATCATAGTTGAACAAACATTCTATATAAGGGACTATATTGTAGGAAGCCTCCCCATCTATTTGGACCTTGAGTCATTCAAATTCCTTCTTTATCTCATCCACATTATGAAGCCATGGCCGGTCGCTCTGTCTTCCTCTTCATCCTCTTCTTCGAATGACAAGTTCCTTTTTCTATGGAAGGACTTAATCTTGAAACCGTTGCTAATTGATTTAAACATGAAAAAAGGAAAAAGAAAAAAAGAGGAGAAATGGGATGATCTTGTGTGAGCAACAATGGCTATTAACGAGGTATTAAATTCCCTTGATCGCCATACAAAAGGGAAGATTTTTAGAATCACATCCACCAAAGCATCAATCGAAAGCATGATCAATGCGGTGGAGAAGCTAGGCATCAAGATTGAGTGGAACCCTCGTGGGTGCGGTGAGGTTTTAACAAAAAGAATTATAAGAGAAAGGATGTGTGGTGAGGTTGCGGAAGGAAGAAGAAAGTAAAAGAAAAAGGAGAAAATAAAAACAAAAAGAAGAAGAGAAATAAAATACAAAAAAGAAAAAGGTTTTAGGAAGAAAATGCCTCTCATCAAATCAAGATTTGGCTAGTCAGTGATCTTGAGGGTCATTTTTGCATTATGTAAGCCGTGGTTATAAATCCAAATAAAAGAAAGTTGATATTATTCCTAAACATTCTTCGTTTTGTCTAGAGTTGAGTGATCTCAAGTGAGTTAAAATGAATCTTTTATTTTTCAATTTCAAAGATGTTACAATTAATTTGAGCTGTACCTTGATAAGTCAAAGATTAAAGTGAATTCATTGATGTTATTGATCTTGAATTCAATTTAGAAACTAAGTAGAGCATGTCCGAACCTCATGTAAAGGAAAAATTGCAATAAATACATAGTTAGAGATCTGTGTCAAAACTGATACAACTAGAGTATTCTCATGTGATTTAAAATTAGATGGGAAAGATAGAACGCCAAATTTCATGGTATTGAATATTTATTCTCTGAGCTATGGGCAAAGCCAAGCTTCAATGGACTTATCATGTTTCTCGAGCAATTTTGATTGAAAGGGCAATGATTGATGGAAAATTTGAAATTAGTCTATCATTTCTTAGGTAAATCATAATCATTGATTTGGTGATCTTCTACGATCAACTCGATTCAAGCAAGTCATGTCAACAAGCATTATGGGCTTAGGTGGGTCTTGCTTGGAGCACGGCATCCGCACATGGTGGCATCGGAGCAGGAGGGGGTGATTTTTGTGACGGTATAAGTACAGCTCAAGTGCCAAAACTTGGCACAATTGGATATTTAAGTGCCAAAAGTTACACTTAAGTGCCAAGATCGAAACAAAAATGATTAGTTAAGTGCCAACGGCGAGAAAATTCGGCCAAAATGCTGACATAACACTTTTTCAACGAGCTGGGGTCGAAATTGCGTCGTTTCGGGTTCTGACATGACCAAATAAGCCCAAAATGACACCGTTTTGAGTGCTGATGTGGCTAGATTAGCCCAAAATGATGTCATTTTGGCCAAAGTTTATTTTTTAATATAAATATTAATTAAATAATATTGGCAGCAGTCTCTCCTGTAGTCGCCGCCCCATCACTAGTGGGGCGGTGACAACAAATGACGAGGGTTGCCAATGCCTGGAGAGGACAGCGACCCTCTCCTAGATCCGGGTGAGGGTCGGCCACCCTCGCCTCGACCTGGGTGAGGGTCGCCGACCCTCACCCAGGCCGAGGCGAGGGCCACTGGCGCCTGGGCGAGGATTGCCAATGCTTGTGTAAAGGCCGATAACCCTTGTCCAGGCCGGGGTGAGGGCGGCCGACCCTCGCCCAAATCTGGGAGAGGGTCGCCGCTCTCTCTCGGCATTTGGCGAGGGCTGGACAGGGTTGTTCGGCCCTCACCTCCGGTTGGTGATTCTCGTCGTTCGTCGCCGCCCCACCAACGATGGGGTAGTGGCCACAAGCAAGGCTGCTAACTCTATCCTTTTTTTTTTATATATTATTTAATTAATATTTATATTAAAAATTAAATTTTGGCTAAAATAACGTCGTTTTGGGCTTATTTGGTCATGTCAATACCCAAAATGATGCCGTTTTGATCCCAACTCGCCATAAAAGTGCCATGTCAGCATTTTAGTCGGATTTTGTTACCGTTGGCACTTAACTTATCATTTTTACTCCAATTTTGACATGCATTTTTTGTAACTTTTGGTACTTAAGTGTCTTATTGTACCAAGTTTTGACACTTCAAAGGTCTGTACGTCTTTTTGTGACATAGGCCGCGACACGCTCTATCCATCCTCGCCAAGTGACCCAACAGTTCTCTTTGTCCAAATCCAGCAAACGGGAGAGAATCAAAGCGAACGGCTTGTCAATTCCCAAATGTGTCGGGTAACCGAAAAGGAAAGAGGACACGCCGGTACTTACTCGTTGCCGGTACCAAGTCATTGTCGTTGCACACCACTTGGTCCCTCACTACCGTTTTCTTCCTTCCTTCCTTTCTCCATCGGCGTGCACCTGCTTAACAGGTTCTTCAAAGCCACATCCACCAGTTCTAACTATCATATTACAGCCAGACCGATCTCATTCTCCCTCCCACTCTCCCTGAGCTCACCATCAGACTGCAGAGGTCCTTGGTAATCTGTTTTCATCCGGACCGTTTGTTTCCGAGAATATAACTAGGGGAAGGCGACTTTCTTTTGTGCGGGAGGCCCTTTTCAATTGGGTCGCTGATTTCGACTTGTATCTTCGACTTGTTTGGGCACTTAAGTGTTTGACCTGTCCAAGGAGAGAGCAGCTTTTAAAGTATTGAGTTAGCTCAGCTTTTGTGATATCAGATCATGTTGTCGAGCCTCTTCTTGATCAAAATTGCAAATTTAATTTGCTAAATCTGACACCTCTCGAATTGGTCTTCATATTTTCTGCTTGTGTGTTTTTTACTGTGCTATCAATTTTTACAGGGACTGATTTCACTAGATAGCGGTGATACTGGCTTCTCAGAGCTGTTATTGTCGCAACACCAAGGTGATGAATCAAGGAAGAACAAACGGTGGTTTGAGCTTTTCGAGTTCCATATCAAATCAAATCACAAAACTTGAGAGAAAAATGTGGAAAGTGAACTTCGGCAAAAGAGTTTATAGGTTTCAGGTGATTATGAGAGAGACCGACTCTCCGGCTAGATTAGGCACCAATGGAAGAGCCGCTAAGATGGTGCCCGTAAGTGAGGTAATGAAGAGGAACGCCCCGAATGGTAATAACGAAGTAGAGAAAGTGAAAGGTTCGAAGCAAGCTCTTAAAGGGGCCAGCATAGTTAAAAAGAAACCTACCCTGTCCCTTGTCAAGACTCCGAAAGTTCTAGACACCGAACAGTTTCCACCAGTGGATGAGCTCAAGGTCTTGCCGTCAGATGAAGGATTCAGTTGGGCCAATGAAAACAACAACTCCTGGCAGAGAAACATAGATGTTTGGTCCTTTGTTCTATCTCTGTGTATCCGTGTTTTGTTCGATGATGCAAAATGGGCTTATTTGGGAGGGTTTTCAGAAGACAAGCAAGTGTGTTTTAACCATTTTCGATGCTTAATGCGGTTGTTGGTACTTCTAAAAAAGAAAATCCCCAAAAAGACCCCAAGTTCTCTTTTTTTTCTCAAATAAGAGCCCAAAATATATTTTATTTCGAATAATGGCCTGAAATGGTTTGATTGTTTCAAATAAGAGCATGAAGTGGTCATGGTTGTATCAAATAAGAGCCTGATCTTATCAGCTGGCTAAATTTTCCAATCAATCAATAGCATTTTAGGGTCCGCATGGCAACATTTCTATTTCCGGGAGCAGTTTCTGCTCAGAAATGTTTTTATTTATTTATTTCTGTTCCCGGGAACAGTTTCTAAGCATTTGAAGGCATTTAACAATTGAAATTTTTTTTTGTTCTGAAAATATAAATACGTTTGGTAAAAATTTCTAATCTTTTGATTCTTTTAATTTTCTTTTTTCTTTTTCCTCACCGTCAGTGAGCTCGCCGAAGCCTCGCCCGGCCTGGCGCTGCCTGGGCGAGGCTTCAGTGAGCTGGCTGGACCTCACCTTGGCCTGGCGAGCTCGCCAGACCTCGCCCTGGCTTGGCGAGGCGCCGGCGCCGGCGATGGGGTGGGAGAAGGAAGAGGAAGAAGAAGAAGAAGAAGAAGAAGAAGAAAAGGAAAGAGAAAGAAAAAAGAAAGGAAAAAAAAATGTTTCTTGAAATTGTTCCTAGGAACAAGAAACAACTTTTTCTTATTTCTGATTTCTACTCCAAATCTGTTCCCGGGAACAGAAGAATAAGAAAAGGAAAGAGAAAGAAAAAAGAAAGGAAAAAAAGTGTTTCTTGAAATTGTTCCCGGGAACAAAAAACAAATTTTTCTTATTTCTGATTTCTACTCCAAATTTGTTCCCGGGAACAAAAAATTTACCAAACGCATTTCCGTTCCTGGGGACAAAAAATCTGCTCCTGGGAACAAATCTTCTTTTTTGTTTTATCTTTTTTTCTTCCTTTCTTTATTTTTATTTTTTTGGTCCATCTTCTTCCTCTATGTCGATAGCTAGCAGGCAAGGGCAATCCCACATGATCCGACGAGCACTACCTTTGCCGGCCACAGGTGAGGGATGACCTTGCCAAATCTAGTGATGGTGGCCTCACTTGGGGCCAACAAGGGCTCAATGACCTCGTCGGTCACCGGTAATGACTGGCTCGAGGGCCTACAAGCCCTTGCTAGTTGCTAGCAAGGGTCATCGAGCCCTTGCGGCCATCTGTGAGGGGGGGCCTCCGTAGGGCGAGGGTCGTCTCACCCAGCCCTTTGTGGGCAATGGTGGTGGCTGGCCAGCCACTAAAGCAGAGCAAGAAGATAGACAAAAAAGAAAAGGAAAGAAAAACAGAAAAAAAAAAGAAAAGAAAATGATAAATGATGTAAATGTTCTAGATTGTCGGAAAGTCAAATTTTTATTTGAAATAAACATAACTATTTCAAGCTATTATTTGAGAAGATAATAGCACTTCAAACTCTTACTTAAACTAATGTCTATTTCGAGCCTTTATTTGAAAAAAATGTAGGCTTCAGGTTTTTTTAGAATTTTCCCTATTTTTTATTTTGAGGTGCTAACTGATGTTCACGCCTCAGAAAAATAGGCGACGAAAGACCGCTTCCTGGCTGCGGGAGCGTGTGCTGCAGCTAGGTCCGGCCTTCATCAAACTCGGCCAGTTATCTTCGACGAGGTCCGACCTATTTCCACGTGAATTTGTGGATGAGCTCGCCGAGTTGCAGGTATGCCGTGGCTCCTGATTCTGCTGGTTCCTCGGATTTCTGAGGGTAGTTCTACGTTGACCCGTCACCCAACATTTTGCATCTATACCATTTGCAATATGAAACAAATCTGCTTTACAATTCAGGACAGAGTTCCCGCCTTCTCACCCAAGAAAGCTAGAAATTTCATCGAGAATGAACTGGGAGCTCCAGTTGATGTCATCTTTAAGGAGTTTGAGGATCAGCCCATAGCTGCTGCTAGTCTTGGTCAGGTGTTTGATCTGTCTTTATTTTCTAACTCTTCCTTTGTTCCTTGGACACTTTTAGATATTTGGTTTACTTCCCTGTATCATGATAAGAAACCCTTTTTATCAATTAGGATATAAACCAGCGGAAGTTGAAATACTGTTATCTGTAGAATGGAGAGTATAGATGTCAAGTATCACTTTGGAAGAAGGAGAAGCAGGATGATGCTGTCATGATTTTCCATATTCTGTAGTCAACATCCTCATCATAGTAATTCTTTCTTGATAATTGTATTATACTGATTTGACGTTCGAAAGATCTTGTATTCAGGTACATCGAGCTATACTGCATAATGGAGAGAAAGTAGTAATAAAAGTTCAAAGACCAGGCTTGAAGAAGCTTTTCGACATTGATTTCCGTAAGTTAGAACTCTTTTCAAATTATCATTTTTATTTAATTTATACCATGAATGTTTATGCTTCATTCCTCTCCTTGCTTTCCCTTTTACCTTAGTTAGGACTTGTTAAGTATAGTTTCATTCACATAGGCATCACCAAGTGTTGGTCCCAACGTGTGGGGTGTTAAGAATGAGCTGTTAGATGTGGATTTAAATATCTGGATCTATGCATGATATTAGCTAAAGAGACTTCATTCTGTGCCCTGGTCATTGCATTCACCTTGAGCCATAGAGCAAATAAATTTGCTTATATTTTTCTGACACTTGGCTCCATAAGTTCTCTTTCTTGAGCATGTTGAGGGTTACTCCAACATTCGCTATGTGACAGTGTTTAAGTTGCCAAAATGACAAGGTTCACAAGTGTGCTCAGCGCTATGAGTAAAGCTCTGAACTGGCATGAAACTTGCTACCTTGAAATTTAGTGTTCTGATGCAGAAGTTTTGGATAATTGTATTCATATGGCATTAATAGACAATATTATGAACATTATGGGCAATTATTTGTTAGGTTACTTTGACGGATTTGACACCTCTGACTTGTTTTCCCGGCCAGGTAATTTAAAGCTCATTGCAGAGTACTTTCAGAGAAGTGAAACTCTTGGAACAAGAGACTGGATTAGTAGTTATGAAGAATGTAAAACGTGAGTTCAATAAACCAACTTGGCTTGACTTGTATCAGCTTAAAGTTGTTCGTGCCACTTTGTCATTGTGTTGTGCCTTTGTTGTATACCAACATTTTATTCCTTATCATAAATAAGTCTGCTGTGTCATACTACATTCCCCTTCTTATTTTGGCGATATTCGCCCATTTGTCAATGGGTTGGTACCATTCTCATTTTAAGCAGTCGAAAGAGGCAATCCTTCTCATCCATGTTCAACGACTTGCTGTTCAGTAGGATAACAGAGCTTTTGCTTCTTTGCCTCATCTAGCAATTTCTATGCATACTGTTTAGTTGAATGGTAGATCTTTCGTGTATTTCAGGATTTTGTATCAAGAGATAGATTACATCAATGAAGGGAAGAATGCTGATAAATTCCGCCGAGATTTTCGGAATGTAAATTGGGTCCGAGTTCCTGTAGGTTTTTCCTCAAGAGCCTACCAACTACTTAAACTACGAATTTGGCTGCCTCTACTTACATATGGAGATGCATTTGACTTTCATAGACATTTTAGCCATTGTTGTTCTTTTCTTGAGGCTTCTCATTGCTGTAGAATGATTCCCTGTTTCTTTTGTTGCAGCTGGTTTACTGGGATTATACCACATTGAAGGTGTTGACCTTGGAGTATGTACCAGGTTTTCACTGAAACCACAAATTGATATTTTGGTTTAAGACAATGTCATCTATATTAACAGGATGGCCACTTCTGTCTCATTTATCTTGGTTATACTGTGGTAGGTATCAAGATTGATCGGCTAAACCTGCTTGATTCACATGGTTTTGACCGCTCTGGCATTTCTTCGCATGCTATTGAAGCATATCTGATTCAGGTGCAGAACCCTAAACCGCCCTTAATGTCTGGTTCTTGATAATGAAAACCATATGCAGTTTTTGTTGGTTAAATTCATCATACAGCCGGATGATTTTAAGAAATAAAATGATGCAGACACTGAGAACTGGTTTCTTTCATGCTGATCCCCACCCCGGAAATCTCGCTATTGACATGGATGAAGCGCTCATCTACTACGACTTTGGAATGATGGGGGAGATCAAATCTTTCACCCGTGAGGGGTTGCTTGAACTCTTCTATGCTGTTTATGAGAAAGATGCAAAAATGGTCTGTCCAGATCATTGATCAATTCTCTTTGCAATTATTTTTTTGTTCACTCTTTCTGTGCAGATAGACTCGTTATGCCTGCTTCCTAAATGTAATTATCCATCTTTCAGTGATACCACAAACAAGTGCAATATTAGTTATGTCCAAACCCACAATGGATTAGCCTCACTGGTTATGGTGCATTGCTCAAGTTAATCTGACGAGTGGTGATTGCACAGGTTATACAGAGCCTTATTGATCTTGGAGCGCTTCAGCCAACTGAAGACTTGTCATCAGTATGCAATGCGTTTTGCTTGGGAAGGCAATGAAGTTGCTGTTGATTTTGTGTCACCATTTCTTGAATGTTCTTCAGGTGAGGAGGTCCGTGAAGTTTTTCTTGGACGACTTGTTAAGCCAGACACCGGACCAACAGCAGGCATTCGCTGCAATTGGGGAGGTACACATATATGTTATGCATTTGCTTCACGAGGGAAACCTAATTGATTATTTGTCAGCCAAATATAGAGGAAACTAGTTAGTGATGGCAATTATATGGCAGGATTTGCTTGCAATAGCCCAAGATCTGCCGTTCAGATTTCCATCTACCCTTACCTTTGTCTTGAAGGCGTTTTCTACTCTTGAAGGTTATCTCTGTCATGCAAACATCCATTCTTTTCTAACCACAATGTAAAATTGCTTCCTACGATTTGAAATCGACACCCATTTTTCCCCAGTAGTTGCAAAACTCTCGATGGGCAAGTTATGTCCACTTGTGCCATAAAAACAAGTTATGTCAAGATAGTTTATGGGAATGTACAAACGCAGTGAGGTTGACCCTTTATGTGTCGCTCTATAACTGTCATTCAGGGATTGGCTTCACTCTCGACCCCGATTTCTCCTTCGTAAAGATTGCTGCCCCTTATGCTCAGGTTGCAGCGCTTTTCCTAAGAACCAATATATGGATTTCACCTTACTAGATTCATATGATTAGCAACCATCTCTGCTACCAAACGATACCCATGCGATTATGCCTGCAGGAGCTTTTGGATATAAGGCAAAGACGGCAGACAGGCACACAACTCGTGGAGCAAATAAGGAAACAAGCTGATGACGTATGGTTTTGAGTCCATTTAGATATGAAATCCTGACCAAGTGTTCTTTCTATTTGATGAGAATTAATACTGAGAGCAACCATGTACACACATTCAGGTTAGAACCTCCACCGTGAGCATGCCTTACAGAATCCAGCGGATAGAGGAGATTGTGAATCAACTCGAGTCGGGGGATTTAAAACTCAGAGTCCGGGTGCTCGAGGTATTCTACCATTCCTACTTTAACCATCGCTTTGATATACTCTTTGCGTTCTCATTGGGTATTTGACAAGATTTTGGCTAGAAAGAGGTGGTCCACCAGATCCTTTTATCAGCGTCTGTTGTCGTTACCAAATGTAAGATCCAACTGTCTCTAAAAATGACTTGTTTTTCTTCCCTGTTTCCATAGTCCGAAAGAGCAGCTCGGAAAGCAACGATACTTCAAATGGCCACCATGTATACCGTCTTCGGGGGCACGCTATTAAATCTAGGAGTCACTCTCACTAACCAAGGCAGTCAGATTTTCGCAAACGGGTCATTCATCGGAGCAGGTTCAACATCATTCATCAACCCTCTTTTTGACATTGAGATAGGAAAGTTATTTCCGGCATTGAATGTTGCTAAATGGTTCTTTCTAATAAACTTATGCGCAAATCCAGGAGTCTTTTTCACATTGTTGTTGAGGTCGATGCGATGGGTGAAGAAGCTCGACAAGTTTGAGAAGATATGATTGGCGAGCGCCCGAAATCGAAGTGTTCTCGCCCCTACAAGACGTGTTAATCTTCATTCTTTAGCATGCTGCTAGCAACCTCACTGTATTCTTGGCCAAGTACAAACAGGGGCAATTATTCGTAGAAGATCGAAAATAGGGAAAAAGAGCCGTGTAATGATAAAACTACAGCTTTCAAATAATAGAAACTTAAAACAACCACCAACTATTTTAAAGATTACGGCATCGTTTAATATTTAATTATTCTAATACTCATTCTCATGCTTAACCTAATCCTTCTACCTAGTACCAAGGTAGATATATTTAATTTGGGAGGCAAATAAGATCTAAAAATATTTGAACTCAAAACATCTAGTTACCATGTGAGAATTTGCAATATTACTGCCAAATATTTTAAAAACTTAAACTGTTAAATGAAAGTGTAATTTAATATTTAATTACTCCAATAAGAAAGAAAGCTTTTTTTATGCGAATTCCGCTTCTAATTGCATTTACCAATCCCATGTTGGGACAACTACTCGGGTCTCAGCTCGCATTGTACACAACCCATGAGTTAGTGGGGATACTTCATTGACTAGAGATGGGCTAACTTAAAGTGATATCCCTCATCAACCAAAAAACGAAAACTCTGGACTCGTTCAATACTCCATGGTTCTTCAAAACTAAATGCATATCTTTGGCTTTAAATCAAGTCATTTAACTCTATTTTCTTTGACATTTACGGTCTCTCTACTTGATAAATTGTTACGGATTACGTGAGGAATGATTACAAACCAATCTTATATCTTTGATGATTTAAATTGCGTTGAAATCATGTCGACGTATCAAAATAAGGAGTTATCTCCAAGTCTTAAAAAAAAAATCCCAAATTATGGAGAAGAAATCTCCAAGAAGTCATAATTGACTGTCACTTATTGGCTACTCAACGCTCACTCATTGGTCAAAGAATGATTCACTTGGTCGTCAAAGGCTGGTTGAGGAAATCAAAGTGGTTTTCATCATCGCGTGAAGTCAATGTTTTCCCACCGCATGGGGTTGTCTGTTCAATGTACGCAATTGCTGACGGTGGTGAAGGAAATTGTTCTTTTTGTCCCCCTTTGATTATTTAATAGGTAAGCTAGGCATTTTAAAGTGAAAATAACATGGAGTTTCACGTGGAAGAATTAAGTGGAGATTCCAATTTTTAAATTTCTTGATGATTTTTTTATAACTTTATATCTTGATGAACATAATCATTAAGTACAAATTAAATCGTCAAATCTCTAAATTTCTCCTTGATATCGTTGGTCCCATTTCTTCATCTCTTTATAATGTGATTATAGACATGTGGAATGGTAGTTCCACCGGAAATTGATGCAGTTAACACTTGCTTGGTTTTCATATGGGCAAAGATAATATCTCTTCCTTGATTGTTAGATGACAAGCTACTCGAGAGTGACAACTTTAGATTGAGTTGAGTCCATTTAGGTAAGAAGCAATTCATGGGTCAACCTCTTGCATGTCGTTTTTGGTTTCTCAATCAAAGATGTTCAAGCATTTTCATGTGCGATTTTAGAAAGATATTTTATTATTTTTTATTACTTCATTTTTGTAAAATGCTAGCGGCACTTGCCAGCCGAACTCCATTGAAGAAGGAATTAGTCGTTGTCAAGTCAGCAAAAGGCATCCGTGACCTTTTCTACTAAATATAATTAAGTTGGTAGCACTTTGACTCTTGATGCCCCCAATTTCTCGTTTTGATTGTGATATAAAATATCATTAAAAAATTAAATTAAAATTACAACCTTTCACACGCATAAAAATTCATGCCCTCTACGTGCCATTTGACCATTGGATGGTTGATGCGTTCGATCTTTAAGAATATTCCCAGAAAAATTGCAAATAGCTGGGGAAAAGAGAGGAAGACGTATTTACTTTCTTTTTATATATATTTTGTTGATAAGGTATATTTTGATTTATTAAGTTGATTATAAATTCATATGTTGAAGTCTAAACTTTTTGGGTTGGTCATTCTGAAATAGTATCAAAACTAGAATTTGCATCAACCTTTGCTTGTGTAGTCCTCGATTCATCAAAGTACATATATCGTTCCTAATTTAATTAGCACGTGAGACAAGATGTGAAAGTATCTCACGTCGCTAATTTGTAGGACTTACATGCTCATTTCTAATATTGCATCAGAGTCGAGTTCTATCATTTTAGCATATGTGCCCACGTGAGAGGGGTATTGAAATATCTCGCATCGATTGATATTAAGATATATACATGTTTCGTAGCATACAAATAGTCTCCATTTGTTTGTAAGTTTAACTTTTTGTTTAGGCTTGAGATTATTTCACACGTGCATCCACCTTCACTTGTTAAATTTTACATGACTATAGCATCTATATACTATTCATAAATGTGTGGTTTACCTCTACTTTTTTCTTTAAATTTTGGATTAAACTTTCTGGCACTTTTATACATATGTGCTCTCCTTGATCAAACAACTTTCCCTTTTGTTGGACATTCTAACACCGTATAACAAGAGGAAGTTGGAGTTGGCCAACTTGGATGTTGGAAATATATCTTCGAATTTGAGTAAGACAATAAAGTTAATATGGATTTGAATCAATAAAGTAATCAAGTCGAACCTTGAAGCGTAATATCATTTTCTTTAAAAATTTATTTATCCCATGAAGTTGCAAATGATCATTAGTAAATATCCTCCAAGATACAACAAAGTCTTAAATGAAAATACTAAATAACAATTCTAATATTTCTCCAAGTTTTCTCTGGGAAACAATTGAAAAATTGGCTGCAATTTTTAAAGAAAACTTGAAAGGACTTAATCATCATTATTCTCAAAAACTGACGTCCTTATCTCTATCTTTTGAATAGAGGTTTTGAATAGCGACAACCTTTCGGGAAATGTTGCAAAATGAATAAATACACTTTCAAAAATTACGTTGAAAAGACACATAAAATTCAGAATAAATAAATAAATAATAAATAACTATAATTCTGTGCCCATAGGCAAGAACTCCTTTAGACGCTCCAATCTCGCAAACTCCCTCGGGCACAGCCCTGGAGCCTGCCCATGACTTACAAGTCCCTCTCAAAGTACTTGACGAGGAAGGAGTTCTCGTTGCGGAGGGTTTGCCTCTCAATGCCCCGGCAACCCTGGGCCAACTCCACGCTCATCTCCACCGCTCTTTTCACGAACTCCTTCACGAGCTCCACCACATTTCCGATCTCTCCAATACTGCCGTCCCCAAACTCGCCACCTAATTCATCGTCTCCGTCTCTGGTCCCCTCCCCCAATTCAGTTCGAAGTATACCCAGAATCCATCGAAGTCAAAGAGGATGGGGACAGTTGAATGTGTCATTGGTAGGCAGCGGTTGCGTTAGTGTGGAAAGGTTAAAAGGAGAAATCGGCCAAAAAGGAAAGTTCATCATTGACACGGTATCAAAGCAAAAAATGAAGAGTTCGAAATGAACTTGGATTTGTCTATTATTTCAAGGTAACAACGGCAGTGGAGAAGAACAAGCAAATAATATCTGTAGGCCATTCATCGCATTTCCAATTTTTGAGAGGTATGTTGTGATGGGCAAGAAAAGAGGAAAATCTGCGATCCATAAACATCTCAAGGACCACCCAATCGTGAGCCATCACGGGCCTACACTTCCTCTAGCTCTAATTCCATTATTGTACAAATAAATCCTTAAAATTGTTGGGAATATATTTCAAATCTGAGTAGAATAATGAAGTCATTATGTATTTAAATCAATGAAATAATTAAGTCAAAATTTGAGACATGATATAACTTTTTTTAAGGATTTATTTGTTTCACGAAATTGCTAATAGTCATTGGTAAATATCCACCAAGATATAACAAATCCTCAAATGAAAATACTAAATAGTAATTCTAATATTTTTCCAGGGTTTCTCTAAGAAATAATTGAAAAATTAATTGTAGTTTTTGAAAGAAAACTTAAAAGAACTTAATCATTATTGATCTCAAAAACCTACGTACTTATTTGTGTCTTTTGAATAGAGGCAACCCTTTCGCAAAGGTTGCAAAATGAATAGGAACGTTATCAAAAATTATGTTAAAAAAACACATAAAATTTGGAATAAATAAATAACAAATAAACAAAATAACCTTAACTCCTTTGTGAACAATCACATTATTTCAATAGGATGCTATAGTTAATTTTATAAAAATAAATCCAATTTTTTTAATAAATAAAAATAATGATAATTGATTAGTGCCAAATTTTGTCCATGTGCGCACTAACATTTATTCAATATAGGATAATGCACCTCTCAATTTGTTTTACAAATAAATTACTAACATTGGAAGTCAAGTGCTAAAGGAAAAAGAACTTCTTCTTTTTTCGAAAGAATAAGAAGTACCTTAGGAAGCACATACAATTGAAGAATTCCACTTCTTGGACACATGCGATTCAAAGTCAATCAAAAGCTGGCTTGGTCACTGAGGCCCCTTCGTTTTGCACTGTTTGCGTTGACTTTTTGTTATTAGCTTCAGCTTGTGGCGAGTGGAGACAGTGATATAAGGCTTGAATTCCAGCGTGAGCCCCGAGTGAAACATGTCGTCCGGTGAGTGGACTTGGATTTTATCACGCTGGAATCCAAGCCGTAACTAATATTTTCTATACCATCGTGCCCCGGTGCCCCCGTGCTTCATGGTCGTCCCTCTATATTTAAAGGCACTGTCCACTTCATTTCTCCCTAAGCTCTCTCTCTCTCTCTCTAGCTCTCGCGTTGGTCTGTCTCGCAGAGAGCAAGAAGCTTCACGCCGGGGCAGGCAGGCAGCAGACGAGGTAAGCAAAACGCCTCTCCATCTTCACCATCTCGAGTCCTCCTTCACCGGTGAGATTGGCGTCTCCTCCGGCTGGTCGGATCGCTGGTTTGCTCTGATTCCGCACCAGAGCTCAGGATTCTCCGGAACGGCGGCGACAGAGTTCCATTGCTTTCTCGGGCCTGCCCACGCTTGCGCTTGCGCTTGCGCTTGGTTTTAATGCTTTGTTTCCGATGCGGATTGCAATTTTTTGTTTTTAAAGCGTGAGGCGTTCAATGAGATGACTACGGCGGCGTATTGCGCGTGTCGTAGGATGTTTTGTGATTAGTTGAGGTCGCAGCGCGGTAGTGAGCCACGCGCACTCGTATTATCACACTTGAGAAATATATATGTGCCGACATATCCATTTAGGAAAGTGTGTGTTCCCCTTCTGATTCAATTCAACTTAGGTTCTGACGGATTGAGAGGCACTTGATCTGATGCCTAGCACTGATCTAATATTCTTTATATAGTATCTGTTGAGAAAACTCCTAGTTTTGATGCTAACAAAACAGCTTATGAATGATATTTATATATCAATCTCTTGAAGGAAAAGGACACAGAATGACATAGGCTTTAAAGTCTGCTTGTTGCAGAAGATAAAGCATAAGATGTCTAAGAGTCTGACCGTACCAGACTGAGTTTTAAATCTGACCGTACCAGATCGAGTTTTAAATCTGAATGAACCAGACTAAGATTTTAAGTCTGAACAAACCAGACTGAAAATCTAGGCAGATTCAGAACTTAAGACCATCAGACTTAAGATGAACCTACACGATAAGATCACTAACGGTAGAGTATTTCACTTACCTTATTTATGTTGATTCTGTTATACTAATCTGATTGACAGGATCAATTAATGAGCAACTTCCAATGAAGAATATAGTACTTATGGAAGCCCGGATTCTGGTTATATGGGCGAACAAAATCTAAGGGGATCCGATCTACCCTCAACGGTCAAAAAGACTTGCCTTATAAAGTCTGTCCAATAAAGGGAAGACTAAACTCTCAAGGAAAGAGCCAACGGTCGAAATGTGGCTTGGAGAATATTTAAGGGTAGGTTGAGACTTAGGGGAAGGATAGATGAATATTATTCCAAAGCTGATTCAATTCTTCAATTGTTGTTTATAGTGCACATTTGAGTGATCTAGGTGTTTTACAAAAAGAGAGTGACTTAGTGAGACAGATCATCACCGAGTACAAACACTCGAGAGTGTGTAATCACCGTTGATCATATAGTGAAATACAATCGATTGGCTGGTCGCTCGGAGAGTGGACATAGGCTTATCAAAAGGCGAACTATTATAAACAGTGTTTGCAATCTTCTCTAACTCCCTCTACTTGATTTCAGTTCGTTGATTCGAAAAGTAGTATATATTTGATTGATTAATCTCTACACCTATTCACCCCCCCTCTAAGTGTTTATACTAGTTATTTCAATTGGTATCAGAGCTTCGTGCTCGAGATCTTGAAGTGTTTGTTACTTCTGAGTTAAAGATCCTCTATGGCTAGTATTCTTGCACCAGGTTTAATTGAGGGGCAGAGCAACACTCGTCCACCATACTTCAACGGCAAGGATTACAATATCTGGAAGAATAAAATGAAGGCTTTTCTCAGGTCGAAAGATCCACTGGAATGAGATGTGGTTAATAGGGGAATTGAGCCCACTGATAACGCCAGAAAGACGTCAAAGAGTACCGATGGGAAAGAAATAGAACCATCAGCCACTCTCTCTCCAGAAGAGATAACAAAGAGACAAACTATTGATGCAAAGGCTATTTACTCTCTATGTTGTGCTTTATCACCTAATGAATATAATCGTATATCTTCTTGTGATACAGCAAAGGTAGTATGGGACAGACTACATGTGACATATGAAGGAACTGATCGAGTCAAGGAGACCAAAGTAAACATATTACTTGGTCAATACGAATCTTTTAAGATGAAGCATGGAGAATCCATAGGAGATATGTTCAGTCGTTTTACAGAAATTGTAAACGGATTGGCATATTAAGGACAGCCTGTTCCTGGACCAATGAAGGTCAACAAACTTCTGAGAGGACTGTCAAAAGAATGGAACAATGTGAAGACATCTATCAGAGAAACTCTGCGAATTTCACCTCTAACACTCGATGAGCTCGTTGGTACTCTGCAGTCCTATGAGGCAGAACAAATGAACGAGGAAGTGGAATCCAGAGGTAAAAAATCCCTTGCTCTTAAGTCTAACACTGATTCTGATGATACAGATTCTGAGGAAGAACTGGACGACAAGGAATTTGCACTGCTGATCAAAAAGGTAAAGAAATTAAATAGAAAAGGCAGGAAGTTCAACAACAGGAAACAAAATAGACAATCTGGACAACGCAGAATTGATGACGAGGATGATTATACCAAAGATGTAATTTGCTTTGAGTGTAAGAAAAATGGACATATTAAACAGAATTGTCCCAAACTCAAAAAGAATAAAGGGAAATTTGAGAAGTACAAGAAGGCTCTCAAAGCTGAAACACGGAGTGACACAGAAGTCGAAGATAGTGAAGACGAATATGGAAACATCTGTCTTATGGCATACTCAAACTCAGACTCTGAAACTGATTCAGGCTTAGACTCAGACAGAGAGATCGAGGTAAATCATTCCGAGATTCCTATAGAAGTTTCACATTATATAAATGAGCTTTGTTCTAATCTAAAATCTACTATGAAAAGGATCTCCAAATTAAAAAAGGAAAATTACAAGTTGAATCAACAGAATGTTTCTTTGAAAGGAAAAATGGATGATTTCAAAAAGGAATTTTTGGAAATAAAGGAAAATCGAGAGTTTCTATTAAATGAGAATGAATCTATTAAAAAGGAACTTTTGGAAACGAAGGAAAATCGAAATTCTTTATAAAAGGAGAATGATTCTTTCAAAAAGGAATTCTTAAATATTACCACAAAATTTTCTAAAGGATCAAAAACTCTACAGCATATACTTTCCATTCAAATTCCTTATTATGATAAGTTTGGACTTGATTTTTATAAGGAAAATGATTCCCTGATTGATTTTCCTAAAGTCAAGGAAAGAATAAGACAAAGACCTCCTCGACAAGCTTATAGAAATCATTTCAAAAACAATTTTGTAAGACCTATTGGTAGAAACAATCTCAAATGCTCTAACTGTGGAGAAAGAGAACATTTTGAAAACAAATGTCCTAAAGTCTGGAGACCTGTTCAAAAGAAATGGATAGAAAAAGCTTATACTACTAACTTCAATGGACCCAAGAAAATTTGGGTACCAAAGAAAAAAAAATGAGTATTTGTAAACATTGCAGGTAAGCTTCAAAAGTAAGAAGAAATGGTATTTGGACAGTGGATGTTCAAGACATATGACAGGAAATTCAAAGATATTCATCGGATACGACAGAATCAAGGGAGGAACAGTTTCGTTTGGAGGAAACACCAAATGAAACATTATAGGACTGGGAACTGTCAAGATCGATAGCTTAATCATCAACAACGTTTCTCTAGTCAAAGGATTAAACTACAATCTTCTGAGCATCAGCTAGTTATGTGATGCCGGCTTCAAAATAAACTTCAAAGAGAACCTATGTTCTGGAACAAGCAATGACTCTTCACAGACTTTTACTGGACGAAGACATGGGAACATTTATCTTCTGGACATAAATGAAGATACTGCGAAATGTCTATTATCAGCCCAAGATGAAGCAGATATGTGGCACCGCAAATTTGGGCATGTCAGCATGAAACAAATCTCCAAGCTTGCCAGCAAAAAGCTTGTTCGTGGCTTGCCTTCACTAAGTTACAAGAAAACAGAGCTTTGCTCTGCATGTACACTAGGAAAACAGGTAAGAAGCTCTTTCAAATCTATAAAACAAATTTCTACTAATCGTGTGTTACAGCTTCTTCACATGGACTTATTTGGACCAACTAGAACCCAAAGCATTGGAGGTAAGAAATACTGTCTTGTGATAGTAGATGATTACTCTCGATTTACATGGGTATATTTTCTAGCAAATAAATGAGATACCTTCTCATATTTCTCAACATTTGCTAAGAGAATCCAAAATGAAAAATGTTACTCTATTTCAAGCATCAAAACAGATCATAGGAGAGAATTTGAGAATCAAGACTTCTCAAACTTTTGTGACAAAAATGGCATACAGCATACATTTTCATCTCCTTACACTCCAGAACAAAATGGAGTTGTGGAAAGAAAGAATAGGTCTTTGCAGGAAATGGCCAGAACATTGCTTATAGAAAGCAAGGTGGCAACTCGGTTCTGGGTAGAAGCGGTTTCTACTTCTTGCCATATTATTAATAGAGTATTTCTTAGACCAATTCTTGAGAAAACCCCCTATGAGATTTTCAAAGAAAGAAAACCTATTGTTTCATATTTTCGAATCTTTGGTTGTCTATGCTATATCCTTAAAAATGTTAATCATCAACTTAGTAAGTTTGAAGAAAGATCAGATGAAGGTATATTTTTGGGCTATTCAAACTCTAGTAAAGCATACAGAGTGTTCAACAAGAATACTCAGACAGTGGAAGAATCCATGAATATAAAGTTTCTGGAGAAAGAAGTTTCAAAACAGAGCAGTTCAATAAATGAAGAATCATAATCAAATGCAGCTACTGAAAGATCTGGTCTCAACAAAAAGGCAGAATTTTCTCAGGAAACAGTCAAAGAAGCAACTCATGAAGAACGACTAACTCAGCTTGATACTCCTGCATCAGCAGAAGATTCTGATAATAATGAAGTTCCAAACAGAAACTGGAAGCATAAGTCCAGTCATCCCAAGGAGCTTGTGATTGGAAACATCAACGAAGGGATTCAAACCAGATCAAGAAACAAAAAGGACACATGTATTGTTGCACTGATCTCCGAAATTAAACCTAAAGGAATTGATGAAGCACTGGAAAATGAAAGCTGGATAGAAGCAATGCAAGAAGAGCTTCAACAGTTCAAGAGAAATGATGTATGGGAATTGGTACCCAAACCAAAAGGACGAACAACCATTGGAACCAAATGGATTTTCAGAAACAAAGTCAATGAACTTGGAAAAGTCACCAAAAACAAGGCAAGGCTCGTGGCAAAAGGTTATTCTCAATTTGAAGGAATAGACTATGATGAAACCTATGCCCCAGTTGCAAGACTAGAAGCAATCAAACTATTACTTGCTTATGCTTGCTATCAAAATTTCAAGCTATATCAAATGGACGTGAAAAGTGCTTTTCTGAATGGATTTATCAAATAAGAAATGTTTGTAGAACAGCCTCTTGGATTCGAGGAATCAAGAAAGCCCGACCATGTATACAAATTAAAAAATGCACTTTACGGTCTGAAACAGGCTCCTCGAGCTTGGTATGAACGATTGAGCAAGTTTCTACTATACAACAAATTCAGAAAAGGAATGGTAGAGACAACCTTGTTCATTAAGAAGGAAGGTAAAGATATACTGCTGGTACAAATCTATGTAGATGATATTATTTTTGGTTCATCTAATGAGCACTTGTGCAAGATCTTCTCAAAGTCTATACAAGAAGAATTTGAAATGAGCATGATAGGAGAACTGACATTCTTCCTAGGACTCCAAGTCAATCAAACGAAACGTGGAACTTTTATCAATCAAGAGAAGTATGCCAAAGACTTGATTAAAAAATTTGGTATGGAGAACTGCAAGAGGACAGAAACTCCAATGGCAACCACCATCAAACTAGATCAGGATGAAAAGGGGAAGAAGGTTAATCAGAAGAATTATAGAAGCATGATCGGTTCTCTTCTCTACCTTACTGCATCTAGACCAGATATTCTATATAGTGTTTGTCTTTGTGCGAGGTTTCAAATAGATCCTAGAGAATTACATCTTTCTGCTGTTAAACGTATAATTAAGTATATAGCCACTTATCCAAACTTAGGGTTATGGTATCCAAAAGAAACAGATTTTACTCTTCTTGGCTACTCAGATGCAGATTTAGCAGGATGCAAAGTAGACAAGAAGAGTACTTCAGGAACATGCCAACTTCTGGGAAAAATGCTAGTTTCATGGTTTTCCAAAAAACAGAATACTGTGGCTCTATCAACAGCAGAAGCAGAATATGTAGCACTTGGAAACTGTTGTTCACAGATTCTGTGGATGAGACAGCAACTAAGAGACTATGGGAAGGAAGAATCCTGCACAGAAATAAGATGTGATAATATGAGTGTCATAAACCTCACCAAGAATCCAATTTTACATTCCAGGGCAAAGCACATTGAGATCAAACATCACTTTATTAGAGACTATGTGCAAAATGGAGATATATATGTGGAATTCATTAATTATAAGAATCAATTAGCAGATATCTTCACAAAGCCGCTGGACAAAGGTACATTCGATTCAATATATGAGTGTTTAAACATTATTAACCATTTCTTATAAATTCTATGAGAACAGGACAAAGTCTGATAGTAGAAATTGTTGGGTCATATCACTCTTAGAAGAAGATTGAAAAAAAAAATAATGATATGGTGTGTTATTTCCTTATTGAAATCTGGTAATTATTTTAGTAAGTTTTTGATCTAAATGATTGATTTGCATATTTTATGGCATATGTCTATGATGATTGAATATTCTTGTTAAATTTAGATTTGCATATTTTCTGGCATATGTCTATGATGATTGAATATTCTTGTTAAATTTAGAATAACTGCCATTTTAATTTGTTTTGGGTTACGACTATTCACTTGTTCTCCTAACAAGGGTATAAAAACATCCAAAAGTCGGGTTTTTTCCTCACCGCTCTCCAAAACGTTTGTTTACAAATCCTAACAAAGAAAAATGCTTTCTAAATCAATCTTCGTCAAAACCAACATTCTCTGAATATGGCCTCGAGATCCTCCATATCCAGATCAAGATCTCCATCTCCTAGAAGAAGATCAAACAGGGTTGCTAGAAGAGGAGGAAGGAGAATCGACGGAGGGCAGACGCATTTCGACCTAACACAGACTTCTGAAAATACTCAAGGACAATCTCCAAAAGTTTCTCCTCAAAGAAATCAAGATGATAATGAGGAATCTCCAAGAACTCTCCGCTCACAATCTGAAGAAAGGAATGTCTCACGTAGAGGTACGTCTGGATTAACTCTGCCGACACCCACTGAAAGTCCTCATGTAATTATGAGGAGATATGAGAAGTTAGTACGGAGAAATGTCAGGGAAGACGTCAAACTATTTTTCTTGAGACAAAATGGGTTTGCGAATGAACTCAGTCTCATTCAAGTAGTACAGGCTGCAGAATCGTCATCTACTCGTAGAGAACGAGTTAGTGATACAGGGAGAAGCAAAGATAAGGTGAAGGAAGATGATGAGACGATCTACAGAAATTTTGAAGTAAGAATGGGAATAGCTGCTGTAGTCTGGAACACAACTAGGAAATTATTTCGATCCAAAGAACATAAGACTTTCTTTAACAAACTGTTGGATCGAGGAGTCATGAACCATAGAATTGTTGATTTTGATTATTTGGATGCTACTGACGTGAATCTGCGAGAATGCTTTGAAAAATTGCAGATAGACCAATTTTGCACTGATTATGCTGCTGTTTATCCTGAATTAACAGCATATTTTTACTCGAATTTGACATTTCTATCTCCAGACAGAATGCAATTTAGTGTGAATGACAGGTTCTATGATGTTAGTTCAGATACTCTTGCTGACATTATAAATGTTGAGAGAGGAGCATTCAGGCCAATAGATGTCCCTTATGAAACAGTCTGTAAGTTTCTCACAAAATCTGTAAGGGCCACTATAACTTATCATCTTCTAACGTTTGCAAGAACTATTTTGCACAAGATCATTATCAGCTGCATTCATCCAAAAGCATCATCCAAGACTGATGTATCCAAATTTGAGGCCAAACTGATGTGGGCAATTGAAAAAGGAGTACTGTTCTCACTGCCTCACACAATCATATTGCATATGTATCGAACAGTCTTAAAGGACAAAGGACAGCTACCCTATGGAGCTTTAGTGACAAAAATCTTTGATCATCTTAAGATAGATATACCCAGAAGATTCAGTACTAAAACTCTTCCCACAATGATCATTAATATGAAAATGATCAATAAGATGAGACTGAAGGATGTTGTAGAGACATGGAGACGAAAAGAAAAGGAATTGGCTAGAGCAGAGACAGCAAAACGAAAAGGCAAAGAATCAGCTGCTGCTTTGCCAAGTTCTAAAAGGAGAAGACAACTCCTACTGGTAGATGAAAAAGATGAAGAAGAAAGCATCTCCGTAATTCTGGCAAATATACGTCAAAATTCTCAGAGAATGTCTGAACCAGAGGCAGAAACACATGCAAAACACATTCTCCACATAGAAAATGCGAAGAATGCAGAATATGAATCAATGGATGAGCTAGAAGAAGAAGAAGAAGCAGAAGCAGAAGCAGAAGAAGAAGAAGAAGAAGAAGAAGAAGAAGAAGAAGAAGGAGATGAGGACAGAGAAAAAGAGGGGCAACAAGGACAGAATGAAGCATCAACTCAGGGGGAGCATCATTATGAAAATATTGACATTCAAGTTCCTACAGCTTCATCTGGGAATGCTGATTATCAGAAGATCTTAGGACTTTTAACAAAGATCAGGGATCGACAGGTACATATGGAAACCTCCTTCAATAACAAACTGGAAACTCTCGAGAAGATAGTTAATCAGTGTATTGACAGGATTGAGAAGTCTGCATCAGATATGGAGGATTTCACCTTGTTCGAACCCCAAACAAGAAAACCACTTAAAAACATCTTTTTGAACTGACTAACTCTTTTTGAAGTTGACAAAAAGGGGGAGTAGATATGGCTTTTTGATTGAGTTTTGATGGATTTATCATTGTGTTGATGCATGACAGTTGGCTTTATCATTGTGTTAATGCATGATACTGTGATATGAAAGTCCTGATTATGAATGACTGATGATATTTTCTTATTGGCTGATCACACAGTACTGATAAAGTTTGAAACTTGTTGAGCTGTAATATGAAATTATGTTGCTGTCGAATTGTCTATGCAGGGTTGATATGAGCTATACTTATGAGTTGAGCAGAATAGTTGGAAACATGTTCTATTTAACCATATTTTGCAGGGACATTAAACCATATGTATAAGATGTTTTGTCACCATCAAAAAAGGGGAGATTGTTGAGAAAACTCCTAGTTTTGATGCTAACAAAACAGCTTATGAATGATATTTATATATCAATCTCTTGAAGGAAAAGGACACAGAATGACATAGGCTTTAAAGTCTGCTTATTGCAGAAGATAAAGTATAAGATGTCTAAGAGTCTGACCGTATCAGACTGAGTTTTAAGTCTGACCGTACCAGATCGAGTTTTAAGTCTGAATGAACCAGACTGAGATTTTAAGTCTGAACAAACCAGACTGAAAATCTAGGCAGATTCAGAACTTAAGACTATCAGACTTAAGATGAACCTACACGATAAGATCACCAACGGTAGAGTATTTCACTTACCTTATTTATGTTGATTATGTTATACTAATCTGATTGATAGGATCAATTAATGAGCAACTTCCAATGAAGAATAGAGTACTTATGGAAGCCCGGATTCTGGTTGTATGGGCGAACATAATCTAAGGGGATCCGATCTACCCTCAACGGTCAAAAAGACTTGCCTTATAAAGTTTGTCCAAGAAATGGAAGACTAAACTCTCAAGGAAATAGCCAACGATCGAAGTGTGGCTTGGAGAGTATTTAAGGGTAGGTTGAGACTTAGGGGAAGGATAGATGAACATTATTCCAAAGCTGATTCAATTCTTCAATTGTTGTTCATAGTGCACATTTGAGTGATCTAGGTGTTTTACAAAAAGAGAGTGACTTAGTGAAACAGATCATCACCGAGTACAAACACTCGAGAGTGTGTAATCACCGTTGATCATATAGTGAAATACAGCCGATTGGTTGGTCGCTCGGAGAGTGGACGTAGGCTTATCAAAAGCCGAACCACTATAAACAGTGTTTGCAATCTTCTCTAACTCCCTCTACTTGATTTCAGTTCGTTGATTCGAAAAGTAGTATATATTTGACTGATTAATCTCTACACCTATTCACCCCCCTCTAGGTGTTTATACTAGTTATTTCAGTATCCCAGCAGTTTTTTGCTCTCATCAAATAATTTATGAATTCTACCAGGGAGATTTGTTTTTCCATGATCCCTGAAGTAATTATAGTTTTATCCAATCCTTTATCTCAGTCATCAAGTAATTGAAAATACAAACATCGTTAGGGAGATGTAATATTGCAGTAATCCCTGAAATAATATAATATGTTTCAAAATTTGAATGGTACATTCATTAAGAAAACATGTCAAGTATATATCAAGATGTGGATAAAACAAAAACGATGTTTTTGTGGATTCAATAATAATTAAGTGATTATGTTGAAGAAAACTCAGGAATAATTATCAAGTGTGATAATATGAGTGCAATCAACCTTATTAAGAATGGTATCATGCACTCAAGGGCAAAGCATATAGAGATACGCCATCACTTTATCAAAGAACATGTGACCAATGATGACATAATGTTGAATTTGTCGACTCAAAGCATCAATTGGTAGACATCTTTACAAAATCACCAGACAAGTTCACATTCATAAAGAATTCCAGTATATGAATGGTTGACCAACAAGTTACCAAGACAAGTGAGCCTCACAATTCACTGCAAATCAGGAGATGACAATCTAGGTTTCATTGTGGTTGCTCAAGAAACTACTTGAGATTTAAATTCTGACCCAAATTTTGAGGAAAAACATTGATCTATTGTAGTTTTGAATGGCCACGATATTTTCACTATTACATGTGTATATATATATATAAAAGATGACACACGCCTCGAATGTCACAACTGTTTTTGGAACATACTACTTGATTATCCATGTTTGTTCAACTACGAAACCAAGAAATATGATTTTTGTGATCATCAGAATCCTAGGAACTCATCCCTGATAAGCCGTGTTGTAATCACATGAGGTGTTTAACGTTTTGGTGTATATACTTCGATGAAACAATAATAACTATTATAACGTTATGCCTTTTTTATATCTTTTATCCTATTTCGCGTAATTGTCGAGTAATGAAATCCTTAAGATTTCTCCTTCATCCAATTATTATTTTGAAACGGTAGTGCTATTTTTTTAAGAGGCGGGGAACCCCTTTAACTATAATAAACTCAAACCTAGGATAAAGTACAAAATACACATCTAGATCTTGTGCCAAATCTTCCAAGCCAAAACTCCCGAAAAACCTTATTAACTTCAAGCCTAAAAAATCATATCTTGATATTTATTCACCTAAATTTTCACCGACAAGTCCAGTAGGTAAAAAACTTAATACTCGAGCTTCTTGATCACGACAAGGCCCTTTTCTCAATCGAAAAGATTCTTTTAGATGCCTTTTAAGTTTCATTTAATTTAGTGTGTACTTAGATATCATTTTTAATACTAGTCAAAGATTAACTTTTAGGTTGATGCTTTGATCAAATCTAAAAAGTCAACTTGGAAATCTATTACAACTAGTACGGCCTTTAAAATGGCTTTAGTTGGCTGTTGCATGGCTTTGTGCATAACTAAGATAGTTGTACATTTCCTGCCCTTACCACGTTCGTTGTGCCGAACACACTAGTACTTGTTCGACTGCACTGGCCCTTTTCGTGTATCGGGTTGATTGATGATACTATTTCAATATAACTAACTAAGGACAAAGAGTGCAGAGTGCAATGGAGATTTCAATAGAGGAAGAGTACAAAAGCGTCCGGACATTGAGAGCTTAGATTTAGAGAAAATTTTAAGTAAGAGTCTAAAGTTACTTTAAAAAAAAAAAGTTCAGAGCAAATATTATTTGAAATAAGAGCTTAAATAGCAAATTAATCTCAAATAAAGATCCAATTAATTAAATCTTAATATGGCCAGAGGCATTTTCATCAAAAGTCGTTGTTCTTTTTTGTTTTCTTTCTCTTTCTTCTTATCTTTTCTGTCTTTTCATTTATGTATTCTTTTCTTTTCTTTCACTTTCTTTTTCTATTTTCTTCCATCCACATCTTCACCTTCGAGCCCTCCCACTATGCCCCGGACGACATCCTCTACGCCCTCTTCAGCCTCGACCGCAACTCCCCTCACAAGTACATGCACTGATTACGCGCTTTTGTTATCTCGTTCGCCCCAACAAAGTCCTGTGCATTGTCAAGATGATGATAATAAGCGGCTTCGGCATCAACGTCGCGACGCCGGAATCCTACCATCGGGGGCACGCACCTTCGAGTCTCAGTCAACGGATTCCGCCTTGACGCTCCTTTAAGCGGCAGCTTAGAAGATGAAAGCCAGCACCTCGATCCTCAATCTCAGCTCGTGGATAATTCCTAATTCTGGGATGGAAAGCACAATAGGACAAGTTGATTTCATCTCAATTTGCTTTTACATTCCACCTAATCCATGGGATGAGAAACGAGTGGCGGTCAACAAAGTGTAGTCCAACAGATAAAGTAGCAGAAGAAAGGAGGAAAATCGATTTAAAAAAGGAAAAAAGAGGAGAAATGGGAAATGGGATGATCTTGTGCGGGCAACAATGGCTATTGACGGGGTACTAAATTCCCTTAGTCGCCATACAAAGAGAAGATTTTTAGTATCACATCCATCAAAGCATCAACCGAAAGCACGAGCAATGTGGTGGAGAAGCTGGGCATCAAAGATTGAGTGGTAGTGCGGTGAGGTTTTAACGAAAAGAATCATAAGAGAAAGGATGTGCGGTGAGGTTGCGAAAGGAAGGAGAAAGTAAAGGAAAAGGGAGAAAATTAAAACAAAAAGAAGAAGAGAAAGAAAATACAAAAAAAGAAAAAGGCTTTGGGAAGAAATGCCTCTGATCAAATCAAGATTTGGCTGGTCAGTGATCTTGAGGATCGACTTTACATTATATAAGCGGTAGTTATAAATCCAAATAAGAGAAAGTTGATATTATTCCTAAACATTCTTCGTTTTGTTTAGAGATCTCAAGTGATTTAAAACGAATATTTTATTTATCAATTTCAAAGATGTTATAGTTAATTTTGGTTGTACCCTGATAAGTCAAAGATTAAAGTGAATTCATTGATGTTATTGATCTTGAATACAACTTAGAAACTAAGTAGAGCATCTATGAACCTCATGTAAAGGAAAAATTGCAATAAATACATAGTTAGAAATCTATGTCAAAACTAATACAACTAGAGTATACTCATGTGATTTAAAATTAGATGGGAAAGATAGAACACCAAATTTCATGGTATTGAATATTTATTCTCTGAGCTATGGACAAAGCCAAACTTCAATGGACTTATCATGTTTCTCGAGCAATCTTGATTGAAAGGGCAATAATTGATGGGAAAAATTGAAATTAGTCGATCATTTCTCAGGTAAATCATAATCATTGATTTGACGATCTTGTACGATCAACTCGATTCACGCAAATCACGTCAGCAAGCATTACGGGCTTAGGTGGGTCTCACTTGGAGTGTGGTGTCCCCACATGGTGGCAACGGAGCAGGAGGGGGTGATTTTTGTGACAGGCCGTGACACTCTCTATCCATCCTCGCCGAGTGACCCAACAGTTCTCTTTGTCCGAACCCAGCAAACGGGAGAGAATCAAAGCGAATGGTGCCAAGTCCTCAAATGTGTCGGCTAACCCAGAAGGAAAGAGCACACGCTAGAACTTCTCGTTGCACGCCACTTGGTCCCTCACTACCGTTTTCTTCCTTCCTTCCTTTCTCCATCGGCGTGCACCTGCTTAACAGGTTCTTCAAAGCCACACCCACCAGTTCTAACTATCATATTACAGCCAGACCGATCTCATTCTCCCTCCCACTCTCCCTGAGCTCACCATCAGACTGCAGAGGTCCTTGGTAATCTGTTTTCATCCGGACCGTTTGTTTCCGAGAATATAACTAGGGGAAGGCGACTTTCTTTTGTGCGGGAGGCTTTCTTCAATTGGGTCGCTGATTTCGATTCGTATCTTCGACTTGTTTGGGCACGTAAGTGTTTGACCTGTCCAAGGAGAGAGCAGCTTTTAAAGTATTGAGTTAGCTCAGCTTTTGTGATATCAGATCCTGTTGTCGAGCCTCTTCTTGATCAAAATTGCAAATTTGCTAACTCTGACACCTCTCGAATTGGTCTTCATATTTTCTGCTTGCGTGTTTTTTACTGTGCTATCAATTTTTACAGGAATTGATTTCACTAGATGGCGGCGATACTGGCTGCTCAGAGCTGTTATTGTCGCAACACCAAGGTGATGAATCAAGGAAGAACAAACGGTGGTTTGAGCTTTTCGAGTTCCATAGCAAATCAAATCAAAAAACTTGAGAGAAAAATTTGCAAAGTGAACTTTGGCAAGAGAGTTTATAGGTTTCAGGTGATTATGAGACAGACCGACTCTCCGGCTAGATTGGGCACCAATGGAAGAGCCACTAAGATGGTGCCCGCAAGTGAGGTAATGAAGAGGAACGCCCCGAATGGTAGTAACAAAGTGGAGAAAGTGAATGGTTCGAAGCAAGCTCTTAAAGGGGCCAGCATAGTAAAAAAGAAACCTACCCTGTCCCTTGTCAAGACTAGAAAAGTTCGAGACACCGAACGGATTCCACCAGTGGATGAGCTCAAGGTCTTGCCGTTGGATGAAGGATTTAGTTGGGCCAATGAATACTACAACTCCTGGCAGAGAAACATAGATGTTTGGTTCTTTGTTCTATCTCTAAGTATCCGTGTTTTGTTCGATGACGCAAAATGGGCTTATTTGGGAGGGTTTTCGGAAGACAAGCAGGTGTGTTTTAACCATTTTCGATGCTTAATGCGGGTGTTGGTACTTCTAAAAAAGAAAATCCCAAAAAAGACCCAAGTCCTGTTATTTTCTCAAATAAAAGTTCAAAATATATCTTATTTTGAATAATGGTCTGAAATAGCTTGATTGTTTCAAATAATAGTTTGAATTGGTCATAGTTGTATCAAATAAAAATCTTATCTTATCAACTGTCTAAATTTTCCAATCAATTCATAGCATTTTAGTCTAGATCTTGTCTTTTTTATCTTTTTTTTTCTTCCTTTTTTCTTCCTTCCTTTATTTTTTTGGTCCATCTTCTTCCTCTACACCAGTAGCCGACAAGTGAGGACAATCCCACATGATATGGCGAGCATTGCCCTTGCCAGCCACAGGCAAGGGATGGCCTTGCCAAATCTAGCGAGGGTGGCCTCACTCGGGGCCGACAAGGGCTCGATGACCATGCCCGTCGCTGGTAATGGCCGGCCCGAGGGCCTACAAGCCCTTGCTAGCCACTAGCAAGCATTGTCGAGCCCTTGTGGCCATCCGTGGGGGGGCCTCCCGCAGGCAAGGGTCACCTCACCCAGCCCTTTGAGGGCAATGTTGGTGGCTGGCCTGTCATTAACGCAGAGGAAGAAGATAGACAAAAAAAGGAAAGAAAAATAGAAAAGGAAGGAAAATGGTAAATGACGTAAATATTCTAAATTGTTGGAAAGATAAATTTTTATTTGAAATAAATATAACTATTTCAAGTCATTATTTGAGAAAATAATAGCATTTCAAACTCTTATTTAAAATAGTGTCCACTTCGGATCCTTATTTGAAAAAAATGTAGGCTTTAGGCTATTTTTGGAATTTTCCCTATTTTTATATTTTGAGGTACTAACTGATCTTCACGCCTCAGAAAAATAGGCGACGAAAGACCGCTTCCTGGCTGCGGGAGCGTGTGCTGCAGCTAGGTCCGACCTTCATTAAACTCGGCCAGTTATCTTCGACGAGGTCCGACCTATTTCCACGTGAATTTGTGGATGAGCTCGCCAAGTTGCAGGTATGCCGTGGCTCCTGATTCTGCTGTTGCCTCGGATTTCTGAGGGTAGTTCTACGTTGACCCCTATCACCCAACATTTTGCATCTATACCATTTGCAATATGAAACAAATCTGCTTTTCAATTCAGGACAAAGTTCCCGCCTTCTCACCCAAGAAAGCTAGAAATTTCATCGAGAATGAACTGGGAGCTCCAGTCGATGTCATCTTCAAGGAGTTTGAGGATCAGCCCATAGCTGCTGCTAGTCTTGGTCAGGTGTTTGATCTGTCTTTATTTTTTAACTCTTCCTTTGTTCCTTGGACACTTTTAGATATTTGGTTTACTTCCCTGTATGATGGTGAGAAACCCTTTCTATCAATTAGGATATAAACCAGCGGAAGTTGAAATACCGGTATCTGTAGAATGGAGAGTATAGATGTCAAGTATCACCTTGGAAGAAGGAGAAGCAGGATGATGCTGTCATGATTTTCCATATTCTGTAGTCAACATTCTCATCATAGCAATTCTTTCTTGATAATTGTATTATACTGATTTGACGTTCGAAAGATCTTGTATTCAGGTACATCGAGCTATACTGCATAATGGAGAGAAAGTAGTAATAAAAGTTCAAAGACCAGGCTTGAAGAAGCTTTTCGACATTGATTTCCGTAAGTTAGAACTCTTTTCAAATTATCAGTTTTATTTAATTTATACCATGAATGTTTATGCTTCATTCCTCTCCTTGCTTTCCCTTTTACCTTAGTCAGGACTTGTTAAGTATAGTTTCATTCACATAGGCATCACCAAGTGTTGGTCCCAACGTGTGGGGTGTTAAGAATGAGCTGTTAGATGTGGATTTAAATATCTGGATCCATGCATGATATTAGCTAAAGAGACTTCATTCGGTGCCCTGGTCATTGCATTCACCTTGAGCCATAGAGCAAATAAATTTGCTTATATTTTTCTGACACTTGGCTCCATAAGTTCTCTTTCTTGAGCATGTTGAGGGGTTACTCCGACATTCACTATGTGACAGTATTTAAGTTGCCAAAATGACAAGGTTCACAAGTGGACTCAGCACTATGAGTAAAGCTCTGAACTGGCATGAAACTTACTACCTTGAATTTTAGTGTTCTGATGCAGAAGTTTTGGATAATTGTATTCATATGGCATTAATAGACAATATTATGAACATTATGGGCAATTATTTGTTAGATTACTTTGACGGATTCGACTCCTCTGACTTGTTTTTCCCGGCCAGGTAATTTAAAGCTCATTGCAGAGTACTTTCAGAGAAGTGAAACTCTTGGAACAAGAGACTGGATTAGTATTTATGAAGAATGTAAAACGTGAGTTTATTAAACCAACTTGGCTCGACTTGTATCAGCTTAAAGCTGTTTGTGCCGCTTTGTCATTGTGTTGTGCCTTTGTTGTATACCAACATTTTATTCCTTATCATGAATAAGTCTGTTGTGTCATACTACATCCCCTTCTTATTTTGGCGATATTCACCCATTTTTCAATGGGTTGGTACCATTCTCATTTTAAGCAGTCGAAAGATGCAATCCTTCTCATCCATGTTCAACGACTTGCTGTTCAGTAGGATAACAGAGCTTCTGCTTCTTTGCCTCATCTAGCAATTTCTATGCATACTGTTTTTTGAGTTGAATGGTAGATCTTTCGTGTATTTCAGGATTTTGTATCAAGAGATGGATTACATCAATGAAGGGAAGAATGCTGATAAATTCCGCCGAGATTTTCGGAACGTAAATTGGGTCCGAGTTCCTGTAGGTTTTTCTCAAGAGCCTATCAACTACCTAAACTACGAATTTGGCTGCCTCTACTTGCATATGGAGATGCATTTGACTTTCATAGACAGTATAGCCATTGTTGTTCTTTTCTTGAGGCTTCTCATTGCTGTAGAATGATTCCCTGTTTCTTTTGTTGCAGCTAGTTTACTGGGATTATACCACATTGAAGGTGTTGACCTTGGAGTATGTACCAGGTTTTTACTGAAACCACAAATTTTTATTTTGGTTTAAGACAATGTCATCTATATTAACAGGATGGCCACGTCTGTCTCATTTATCTTGGTTATACTGTGGTAGGTATCAAGATTGATCGGCTAAACCTGCTTGATTCACATGGTTTTGACCGCTCTCGCATTTCTTCGCGTGCTATTGAAGCATATCTGATTCAGGTGCAGAACCTTAAACCGGCCTTAATGTCTGGTTCTTGATAATGAAAACCATATGCAGTTTTTGTTGGTTAAATTCATCATACAGCCGGATGATTTTAAGAAATAAAATGATGCAGACACTGAGAACCGGTTTCTTTCATGCTGATCCCCACCCCGGAAATCTCGCTATCGACATGGATGAAGCACTCATCTACTACGATTTTGGAATGATGGGGGAGATCAAATCTTTCACCCGTGAGGGGTTGCTTGAACTCTTCTATGCTGTTTATGAGAAAGATGCAAAAATGGTCTGTCCAGATCACTGATCAATTCTCTTTGCAATTTATTTTTTGTTCACTCTTTCTGTGCAAATAGACTCATTATGCCTGCTTCCTAAGTGTAATTATCCATCTTTTAATGATACCACAAACATGTGCAATATTAGTTATGTCCAAATCCACAATGGATTAGCTTCACTGGCTATGCTGCATTGCTCAAGTTAATCTGACGAGTGGTGATTGCACAGGTTATACAGAGCCTTATTGATCTTGGAGCGCTTCAGCCAACTGAAGACTTGTCATCGGTATGCAATGCGTTTTGCTTGGCAAGGCAATGAAGTTGCTGTTGATTTTGTGTCACCATTTCTTGAATGTTCTTCAGGTGAGGAGGTCCGTGAAGTTTTTCTTGGACAACTTGTTAAGCCAGACACCGGACCAACAGCAGGCATTCGCTGCAATTGGGGAGGTACACATATATGTTATGCATTTGCTTCACGAGGGAAACCTAATTGATTATTTGTCAGCCAAATATAGAGGAAACTAGTTAGTGATGGCAATTATATGGCAGGATTTGCTTGCAATAGCCCATGATCTGCCGTTCAGATTTCCATCTACCCTTACCTTTGTCTTGAAGGCGTTTTCTACTCTTGAAGGTTATCTCTCTCACGCAAACATCCATTCTTTTCTAACCACAATGTAAAACAGCTTCCTATGATTTGAAATCGAACACCCTTTTTTCCCCAGCAGTTGCAAAACTCTCGATGGGCAAGTTATGTCCATTTGTGCCATAAAAACAAGTTATGTCAAGATAGTTTATGGGAATGTACAAACGCAGTGAGGTTGACCCTTTATGTGTCGCTCTATAACTGTCATATTTCAGGTATTGGCTACACTCTCAACCCCAATTTCTCCTTCATAAAGATTGCTGCCCCTTATGCTCAGGTTGCATTGCTTTTCCTAAGAACCAATATATGGATTTCACCTTACTAGATTCATATGATTAGCAACCATCTCTGCTACCAAACGATACCCATGCGATTATGCCTGCAGGAGCTTTTGGATATAAGGCAAAGACGGCAGACAGGCACACAACTCGTGGAGCAAATAAGGAAACAAGCTGATGACGTATGGTTTTGAGTCCATTTAGATATGAATTCCTGACCAAGTGTTCTTTCTATTTGATGAGAATTAATACTGAGAGCAACCGTGTACACACATTCAGGTTAGAACCTCCGCCGTGAGCATGCCTTACAGAGTCCAGCGGATAGAGGAGATTGTGAATCAACTCGAGTCGGGGGATTTAAAACTCAGAGTCCGGGTGCTCGAGGTATTCTACCATTCCTACTTTAACCATCGCTTTGATATACTCTTTGCGTTCTCATTGGGTATTTGACTAGATTTTGGCTAGAAAGAGGTGGTCCACCAGATCCTTTTATCAGCATCTGTTGTCGTTACCAAATGTAAGATCCAACTGTCTCTGAAAATGACTTGTTTTTCTTCCCGGTTTCCATAGTCCGAAAGAGCAGCTCGGAAAGCAACGATACTTCAAATGGCCACCATGTATACCGTCTTCGGGTGCACGCTATTAAATCTCGGAGTCACTCTCACTAACCAAGGCAGTCAGATTTTCGCGAACGGGTCATTCATCGGAGCAGGTTCTACATCATTCATCAACCCTCTTTTTGACATTGAGATAGGAAAGTTCTTTCCAGCATTGAATGTTGTTAAATGGTTCTTTCTAATAAACTTATGCGCAAATCCAGGAGTCTTTTTCACATTGTTGTTGAGGTCGATGCAACGGGTGAAGAAGCTCGACAAGTTTGAGAAGATGATATGATTGGCGAGTGCCGGAAATCGAAGTGTTCTCACCCCTACAAGACGTGTTAATCTTCATTCTTTAGCATGCTGCTAGCTAGGTTGATCATCGGTCCAGGGTTGACCCTAGATTGACCTTGGACTAGCCTCCTACCAGTCTTAGTCCAATTCCCAAGGGGACTAGGTCTGTCCTTGGTCCTAGGATCCTTGGATCAGTACTGTGCCGGTTGGCCCTTGGTCTTAGTAGTTTTGGATTGGTCCAACTCGAACTAACCTTAACCTTATATATTATATATTTAATAATTTTTTATTTATTCTAAAACATAAACCCTAACTCAAATGGCATCCTCCTCCAGTATTCTTGTTCTCTTCTTTCTTCTTTATCTCCTTAGTATTTAATTTGCCAAGTAAAATTGAAAGAAACAACTTCACTCATGAGCAATCTTGCCCTGCTCGTCGCTTGACACTCACCCTGCTCACCTCTGGCCACTCACAACTCAACACTCGCTCCGCTTACCGTGCTCACCCTGCTCGCCGCTCAACACTTGCACCGCTCACCTCTCCACTAACCTCACTCGTCGCTGAGTAAATTAGAAGGAAATAAAGCCTTGATTAAAAATCATTTTCGCTCATGAGCAATGTTTGCCTTGCGGCTTTATAAGTAATTTTAATCGTTTTTATGGTTTTTTACTTTTAGCAAGTGTGAAATTTTTATTATTGTCTTATATTAAATTTGTTAAATATGTATTGGTATTTATAGTTTAGTTAAAATTATTGTTGGATATATAATTTGAATTAGTAGGTTTGATTTTTCAGAAATACAAAAAAATGAAAAAAAATTATTGGTTGGTCCCGAATTAACCCTAGAATCAAACCGAACCCATTGGGTTAGTCCGGTCCTCGGTCCTAGGCTTAATAAGGTCGGTCCTTGATCCCAAAAATTGAGGACCAACACTGTTTAGGTTGGTCATAGGGTCAAGGGGTGAATCGGCCCAACTCGGACCGTGCTCACCCTTACTGCTAGTAACCTCATTGTATTCGGGCAATTATTCATAGAAGATTGAAAATAGGGAAAAAGAGTCGTGTAATGATACAACTACTGATTATTTTAAAGATGAAGGTATGGTTTAAAATTTAATTATCCTAATACTCCTCCTCATGCTTAACCTAATCCTTCTACCTAGTACCACAATAGATATATTTAATTTGGGAGGCAAATAAGATCTAAAAATATTTGAACTCAGAATATCTAGTTATCATGTGAGAATTTGCGATATTACTGCCAATTGTTCTAAAAACTTAAACTGTTAAATGAAAGTGTAATTTAATATTTAATTATTCCAATTAGAAAGAAAGCTTTTTTTTTGTCCCAAAATCTATGCAGATTCAAGGCCAAAGAAACGAGCCTAATATTGTCCAATTATCTTCTTTTTTTATGCGAATTCCGCTTCTAATTGCATTTACCAATCCCATGTTGGGACAACTACTCGGGTCTCAGCTTGCATCGTACCCAACCCATGAGTTAGTGGGGATACTTCATTAACTAGAGATGGGCTAACATGAAGTGATATCCCTCATCAACCAAAAAATGAAAACTCTGGACTCTTTCAATACTCCATGGTTCTTCATAACTAAATGCATATCTTTGGCTTTGAATCTAGTCATTTAACTCTATTTTCTTTAATATTTATAGTCTCTCTGCTTGATAAATTGTACGGATTACGTGAGGAATGATTACAAACCAATCTTATATCTTCGATGATTTAAATTGCGTTGAAATCATGTCGACATATGAAAATAAGGAGTTATCTCAAAGTCTAAAAAAAAAATCAAAAATTCCAAATTATGGAGAAGAAATCTCCAAGAAGTCATAATTGACTGTCACTTATTGGCTACTCAACACTCACTCATTGGTCAAAGCATGATTCACTTGGTCGTCAAAGGCTGGTTGAGGAAATCAAAGTGGTTTTCATCATCGCGTGAAGTCAATGTTTTCCCACCGCATGGGGTCGTCTGTTCAATTTACGCAATTACTGATGTTGGTGAAGGAAATTGTTCTTTTTGTCCCCCTTTGGTTATTTTATAGGTAAACTAGGCATTTTTAAAGTGAAAATAACATGTAGTTTCACGTGGAAGAATTAAGTGGATCCCAATTTTAAAATTTCTTGATGCTTTTTTTTATAACTTTATATCTTGACGAACATAATCGTTCAGTACAAATTAAATCATCGAATCTCTATATTTCTCCTTGATGTTGTTGGTCTCATTTTTTCATCTCTTTATGATGTGACTATAGACATGTGGAATGGTAGTTCCACCAGATTTTGATGACAGTTAACACTTGCTTGGTTTTCTGGGCAAAGATAATATCTATTCCTTAATTATTAGACGGCAAGCTACTCCAGTGCGACAACTTTAGATCGAGTCAAGTCCATTTAGGTGAGAAGCAATTCACGGGTCAACCTCTTGGATGTCATTTTTGGTTTCTCAATCAAAGATGTTCAAGCATTTTCATGTGAGGTTTTAGAAAGATATTTTATTATTTTTTATTACTTCATTTTTGTAAAATGCTAAAGGCACTTGCCAGCCGAACTTTATTGAAGAAGGAATTAGTCGTTGTCAAGTCAGCAAAAGGCATCCGTGACTTTTTCTCCTAAATATAATTAAGTTGGTAGCACTTTGACTCTTGATGCCCCCAATTTCTCGTTTTGATTGTGATATAAAATAACATTAAAAAAAATAAATTGAAATCACAACCTTTCACACGCATAAAAATTCACGCCCTCTACGTGCCATTTGACCATTGGATGGTAGATGCGTTCGATCTTTGGGAATATTCCCAAAAAAATTGGAAATAACTGGGGAAAGAGAGGAAGATGTATTTACTTTCTTTATATATATTTTGTTGATAGCTATATTTTGATTTATTAAGCTGATTGGAAATTCATATGTTGAAGTCTAAACTTTTTGGGTTGATCATTCTGAAATAGTATCAAAACCAGAATCTGCATCAGCCTTTGCTTGTGTAGTCCTCGATTCATCAATGTACATATATCGTTCCTAATTTAATTTGCACGTGAGATAATATGTTAAAGTATCTCACGTCGCTAGTTTGCAGAACTTATATGCTTATTTCTAATATTGCATCAGAGTCGAGTTCTATCATTTTAGCATGTGTGCCCACATGAGAGGGGAATTGAAATATCTTGCATCAATTGATATTAAGGTATATACATGTTTTGTAGCATACAGATGGTCTCCATATGTTTGGAAGTTTAACCTTTTGTTTAGCCTTGAGATTATTTCACACGTGCATCAGCCTTCACTCGTTAAATTTCACATGACTATAGCATCCATACGCTATTTATAAATGTGTGGTTTACCTCTACTTTTTTGTTTAAATTTTGGATTAAACTTTTCGGCACTTTTATACATATGTGCTTTCCTCAATCAAACAACTTTCCATTTTGTTGGACATTCTAACACCATATAACAAGAGGAAGTTGGAGTTGGCCAACTTGGATGTCGGAAATATATCTTCAAATTTGAGTAGAATAATTAAGTTAATATGAATTTGAATTAATAAAATAATCAAGTTGAACTTTGAGACGTGATATCATTTTCTTTAAGAAATTATTTATCCCATGAAAAGTTGCAAATGGTCATCCGTAAATATTCTCCAAGATACAACAAAGTCTTAAATGAAAATATTAAATAGCAATTCTAGTATTTCTCCAATTTTTCTCTAGGAAACAATTGAAAAATTGGCTGCAATTTTTAAAAGAAAACTTAAAAGGACTTAATCATCATTAATCTCGAAAACCGACGTAGAGGTTTTGAATAGTGGCAACCTTTCTGGAAAGGTTGCAAAATGAATAAGTTGTTTTCAAAAGTTATGCTGAAAAGACACATAAAATTCGGAATAAATAAATGTAACTTTTTCATGAACAGTTGCATTGTTTCAATAAGACGCTATAGTTAATTTTATAAATATAAATCCTAATTTTTAAATAAATAAAAAATAATGATCATTGGATAGTGCCTAATCTCGTTTATGGCACAGTCACATCTATTTCATGTGGGACAAAACACTTCTCAATTTGTTTTACAAATAAACTACTAACAATCTCCCACTTTGTTTGTAAAGCAAAATTACCAAAATAAAATTTTATAAAAAGAAATATAGCCAAAATTTCCATGAGATTAATATATGTACATAAATGTCTCTTTCAAGTTAGTGCAAATACCTCAAAACTCTATCAAAGTGACAAATAGCTCGACTTTAAATTTGTACTTTTAAATAATAGAATTGAACATACCGCACATATACTAACCTCTTATTTCAGTGATAAGTTTTATATTACTCCATACTATTATGACCTTGTGTTTGATCCCGTTTCATGAGCTCTTTAGAAAGCAACCCTAATTTTCATAAAAAGCGGCACCACTTCTAAGCTCATATAGGTGAAGTATCTATCGTGTGTTTCCGTTACTATTAACACATTATAAATATGTATTATACTTCATTAAGAATTCAATTCAACCTACAAAACGTAACATACAACACTGAATTCTTATATTAAGGCTGCGTCAATATCAAACATTCACATTCAATAACTTTTTCTTATCAATTAAAACTTGTAACTAATGATATTTTAGAAAAATGTTGAGTTACCATTACTGGTGATTATAATTAAACAATTTGAGCCCTGCTTTTTGCGGGGTCATCTTTAGCACATCTCTTGGTAAAGCCGTTATAAAAGGATTGGCCAAATTTTTGCTTAACCTCATGAGAATAATTGTTATGGTACCATCTTTAATCAATTGTCTTATGTATTCATGCCTTAGGTTAATATGTACAGACTTACCATTATAAATGCTATTATAAACTCTTATCAAAATAGCCTGACAATCACAATGAATAGAAATATAAGGCATAAGATTAGGTCATAATTTGATATCCAATAACAAATTCATAATCCATTTAGCTTCTTTCTCAGTTATTGCTAAAGCAACAAGTTCGGATTCCATCATTGAGTGAGTTATGCACATTTGTTTCTTGCTCATCTAAGAAAACAACATAGCCATCAAATGTAAAAATCCATCTAGTAGTGGATTATTTATCACCCGCACTTGTAAATCAATTGGTATCGGTGCATTCTTCTAATACAATCGAATAATTATTATAGAACAATCTCAAAAAAAATTTTAAAGTTCTCTAAGATTACCCAAAATTTTGGGTAATAATTTTCCAATGTTTTATACTTGGATTACAAATATATGTACTTGACTTACACATGGAATAAGCTCTATGGGTCAATACAATGCATTGCATAGATTAAAGACCCTTTACCATGAATCAAATCGAGTACTCGTTTCTTTGAAACCAAGATGTTAAATAAACATTCTTTCACATAATCACTTTGGCTCAAACAATAACCCCCCAGTGTGTTCTTAATTTTATTTTAATACCAAAGAAAGTGTCCACTTTACCCAAATCTTTCATTTTAAATGGAAGTTGGATACTTCTTAGTCTCAATTATTCTTGTCATATTTGTACCAAAACAAGCGTATCATTAACCATGGCTCCAAAGAGAACCACAAAGTGATATGCTTAATTGGCTCACTTCTTTTCTTTCAGCCGCCTTTTCCTTTTCCTTCTGGAGCTCTGAAGCCTCAAAAGAACATGAAGCACGGAGACAAGAACCCAGGGACCAGGAAATCAAGAAGCAAGCATGACCAAGATTATCACGAAGGTAATGGAAGTTTTCTACTTCTTACCACATGAAAGCTCCGAAACATTCAGATCCAAACAATCCACACAAGGATGCGAAACAAGTAAAAATATACAGATAAAAACTGGTGTGAATGAAGTACAGATCGAACCTAGACAATATCTCAAGAGACAAGCAATCAGACAATGCCTTCTATTAGAATATTTTGCGAATGTTGTCATCTTTGAATAGTTCAATTCTCGCAATTTATTCACCACCACTAACAATCAAAAAGCCTGTGAGAACAGAAGCACATAGCAAATAATTTTCCAATAGCTTCGTCAAGACAAAAACCACGTAAACCACAGCGACAAGAAAGTCGCGCGTTCAATCTCGCCGCCTCCGCCATAACCACCCTCTCACTCCATGAAATGCTTAAGCCATTCTGCATGGCTTGTGCTCGATCTCATGGATCGGAATCTCGTCATCCTCTACGTCAGGCACGAAGAGGCAGTGGATCCTCTGAAAAATTTGCTGAGCCATCCCCAATGAGCCGCACCAGCGCAAGGACTCAACATGCTCTGCATGTTGCCACTCTGCTATATTGCCGTGGAGGAAGTGGGTCTGCAGGTCGTCGTCTGTCGGAGTAGTGCGCAGAGCTGTAGCGTGGATTTGCTTGAGATTGAATATATCTGCAACACGATGATGGAGACTAACAAGACGACCGACCAGACATGCGTCGGGTCCGTGTCCTTATGCAAGAACTCCTTTAGACGCTCCAATCTCGCAAACTCCCTCGCGCACAGCCCTGGAGCCTGCCCATGACTTACAAGTCCCTCTCAAAGTACTTGGCGAGGAAGGAGTTCTGGTTGCGGAGGGTTTGCCTCACAATGCCCCGGCAACCCCGGGCCAACTCCCCGCTCATCTCCACCGCTCCTTTCACGAACTCCTTCACGTGCTCCACCACATTCCCGAGTGCAGTGAGGTTTTAACGAAAAGAATTATAAGAGAGGGAATGTGCGGTGAGGTTGCGGAAGGAAGAAGAAAGTAAAAGAAAAAGGAGAAAATAAAAACAAAAAGAAGAAGAGAAAGAAAATACAAAAAAAAGGCTTTTGGACGAAAATGCCCCTCATCAATTCTAGATTTGGCTGGTCAGTGATTTTTGAGGCTTTATTTGAGACTAAATTTACCACTTCTAGTATTTATTTGAAACCGGATTTGTCCCACTTCAAATCTTTATTTGAAAAAATATTCTCTTTGACCCCTCTTCTGAAAATACACCTCTATTCTAAGTCTTTCTTTGAAATTTTCCATATAACGAATGTGTTTCTCTGGCCGGTTTTAGGATGGCCCAGGTCATGGACCCTCCGTTCATCAGTCCGCAAACTGGGGTTGAAAGTCGTGGGCCGAAACTGGGTCTCTTGTCCTTAGAAAGACATGGGTTTGAAATTGGACTGTGGAACTTCACTACATTTCTGATTCCAATTCCGGCCTTCTCAAATATTATGTCTTTTTTCATTGGAAACAAGGAGAGCCAAATTATCGATGTTGTTGTGGATACTCTTTGCTCTGAAATTTTTATGAGCGTCGTTCTATTTTAAATCACACCAAGCGAGTAAGATAAATTTACTCTCATATTTAATGCATTCTGCACGAAGAACTTAGCCCTCAAAAGTAAGCCGGATGGCGACAATTTGAAATTAGGTCGTGGTTTTTGAGTATTATCACAAGTCCTATTTTGTTTGGTAAAGATTTCGCAAAACATCTAGCATTGCGTTTGACATCTTTAATGAGGATAGGACGAGTTGCACATTCTTATGCCCACCTAATCACGATTTATCATTGGATATCATAACTCCCCCTTCTTTATTAGTCGCATGTTTGGCCTTTCTATGAATGCCAACTTAATTATAAATCATTCCATTTCTTTCTAACCCATCGTTGTTCTATTGAGATTTCCAAGAGATTTTTTTTCTTGTAAGTATAATTTTTTATGTGATTGGTGACTTTCTACAATAAATTCGATTCTCGATCCATATATAATTACTAACTTGCTTACATGATTAGTGACATCTCATATAAAAAGTAACTTTTCTACGTTAGATTCTTTACATCCTATATAGAAGCAAAACATACGAGTTTGAACATAACTAATGATTTCTGCAATTTAACAGTAAGTGTTAATATAAAAGACCATTAATCTACATGCGGTTAGTAACTTATCTATGTGATTGGTAATTTTTTGTATTGAAAAGAATAATTACCAGCGACCCTATTGATTTAAAAAATGCTAGGTATTGACAAAAAATAGTTAATCCATCCATGTGATCTAGAAAGGAGCAAATCAATATTTCTTTTTCTCAGCAGATGTAACTTCACCTCATCTCCTTCCTTGATGGCCCACTTTCATAGTTTCCAGCACTTCACATGCTTTCCTTAGAAAACAACGCATGGGCATGCCGTAATTGTTGAGCCAGTCGCATCGAGTACTGAAAGGGGATTTGGATCTAGACAAGGTAGAAAATTATTGTAGCAGTCTAGTCAATTTTAGCAACTAAAATTTCACATGGCAAATGCAAAATATAAAAAGAAATATTTAAAATGTGCAATGATAAAACAGCTTCTGAAGTCGACCAATCTTCTATTTTGGATTCCATGGCAAGTATCCAGTATGGGAAAAGGCTAAACAACCTAAAGATTTAAATCTTGAGGGCCATTTTTACATTATATAAGCCATAGCTATAAATCCAAATTAAAGAAAGTTGGTATTTTCCTTAAGCATTCTTTATTTCATCCGCAGTTGAGTGATCTCAAGTAATTTTAAATAATATTTTTTCTTTTCAATTTGAAGATGTTAAAGTCAATTTGAATCATACCCTAGTAAATTCATTGATGTTATTGATCTTGAATAGAACTTAGAAACTAAGTACAACGGATCAGTACAATGGATCCGAACCTCATATAAAGGAAAATTTGTGATAAATACGTGATTAGAGCTCTATTTCAAAATCGATACAATTAGAGTATGCTCATATGATTTGAAATTAGATTTGAAAGATAGAATGTTAAATTTGATGGTATTGAATATTTATTCATTTTTGACATATGTTGATTGCCTTCAAAAGTTCTTTGAATTTAGACATGATAGACTTATCATGTTTCTCGGGCAATTTTGATTAGGAGGGTAATCATTGATGGGAAATTTGAAATCAGTCCGTCATTTTTCAGGTGAATCATGATAATTGATTTGGCAATTTTGTGCGGATCGCATGTGAAAACACAACCGTCATTTCTGTCCATAGTCAACTCGATCCACGCAGGTCACGCCAGCAAGCGCCACAGGGTCAGGCTTAGGTGGGTCCTGCTTGGGGTGCGGCGACCCCACACGGCGGCACCGGAGCAGGACGGGGTAATTTTTGCGACACAGGCCGTGACACGCAGGATCCCTCCTCGCCAAGTGACCCATCAATTCTCTTTGTCCGAGCCCGGCAAACGGGAGCCAACCAAAGCGAATGGCGGTCTTTGAAGATTCCACGGCATCGTCGCGAACGAACGATATATCGGTTTCCTCAAATATCAAATTTGTCGGGTAACCGAATACCAGAAAAAAGAAGAGGAAAGAAAAAAGAGTTAGTTCCTCGAGAATTGACGCTCCGGTTCTGGAGTCTCGAGTTTGGACCAAGCAAAGAGTACACGCCAGGGCTTCTCGTTGCCCGCCACCCTGTCCCTCACTGCCATTTTCTTCCTTCCTTTCTCCATCGGCGTGCACCTGCTTAAGCCGTTCTTTATAGCCACGCCCACCAGCCCGAACTATTATATTACGGCCAGACCGATCTCATGCTCATTCCCACTCTCTCTGAGCTCATCATCAGACTGCAGAGGTCCAATCTTGAAGTTGAAGAAGGATTGAGGATCTGAATATTCTGTGACATACCCACGTAATGATTCCCTGTTCTTTTTCCTTGGTGATCTGTTTTCATCCGGTCTGTTTGTTTCCAAGAATATAACTAGGGGGAGGCGACTTTCTTTCTTGCCGGGGGCTTTCTTCAATTGGGTAGCTGATTTCGATTCCGTTCTTCGACTTGTTTGGGCACTTCGGTATTTGACCTGTCCAAGGAGAAGGCAGCTTTTATAGTATTGAGTTAGCTCAGCTTTTGTGGTATCAGATCTTGTTGTCGAGCCTCTTCTTGATCAAAATTGCGAGTTCATTAAATCTTAACGCCTCTCGAATTTGTCTTTCTGCTTGTGTGTTTTTGACTTTCCTATCGAATATTACAGGGATTGATTTCGCTAAATGGCGGCAATATTGGCTTCTCAGAGCTGTTATTGCCGTGACCCCGAGGTGATGAATCAAGGAAGAACAGACGGTGCTTTAAGCTTTTCGAGTTCCATATCAAATCAAATCACAAAACTCGAGAGAAAAATGTGCAATGTGAACTTTGGCGAAAGAGTTTATAGGTTTCAGGTGATTATGAGACAGACCGACTCTCCGGGTAGATTAGGTACAAATGGAAGAGCCGTTAAGATGGTGCCCGCGAGTGAGGTAATGAAGAGGAACGCCCCGAATGGTAGTAACAGAGTCGAGATAGTGAATGGTTCGAAGCAAGCTCTTAATGGGACCAGCATAGTAAGAAAGAAACCTACCCTGTCCCTTGTCAAGACTCCGAAAGTTCGAGACACTGAACAGTTTCAACCAGTGGATGAGCTCAAGGTTTTGCCGTCAGATGAAGGATTCAGTTGGGCCAATGAAAACTATAGCTCCTGGCAGAGGAACATAGATGTTTGGTCCTTCGTTCTATCTCTGCGTATCCGTGTTTTGTTTGATAATGCAAAATGGGCTTATTTGGGAGGATTTTCGGAAGACAAGCAGGTGTGTTTTAACCATTTTGGATGCTTAATGCAGCTGTTGGTCCTTCTTCTTTTTATCTTGAGGTGCTAACTGACACTCACTACTCAGAAAAATAGGCGACGAAAGACTGCTTCCTGGCTGCGGGAGTGTGTGCTGCAGCTAGGTCCAACCTTCATTAAACTCGGCCAGTTATCTTCGACGAGGTCCGACCTATTTCCACGTGAATTTGTGGATGAGCTCGCCAAGTTGCAGGTATCCCGTGGTTCTTGATTCTGATATGATTGCTTTTCAGAAGGGTTTTGTTCTCTTGCTCTTCTACTTTTGCCTGGGATTTCTGGGGTGGCTCTACGTTGACCCCTATCACCCAACATTCTGCATATATACCATTTGCAATATGAAACAAATCTGCTTTTCAATTCAGGACAGAGTTCCCGCCTTCTCACCCAAGAAAGCTAGAAATTTCATCGAGAATGAACTGGGGGCTCCAGTTGATGTCATCTTTAAGGAGTTTGAGGATCAGCCCATTGCTGCTGCTAGTCTTGGTCAGGTGTTTGATCTGTTTTTATTTTCTAACTCTTCCTTTGTTCCTTGGACACTTTTAGATATTTGGTTTACTTCCATGTATGATGGTGAGAAACTTTTTTTATCAATAAGGATATAAACCAACGGAAGTTGAAATAAGATAATGGTTCTGTTCTGTAGTATGGAGAGTATAGATGTCAAGTATCACTTTGGAAGGAGAAGTAGAATGATGCTGTCATGATTTTCCATATTCTGTAGTCAACACGCTCATCATAGTAATTCTTTCTTGATAATAGTATCATACTGATTTGACATTGGGAAGATCTTGTGTTTAGGTACATCGAGCTATACTGCATAATGGAGAGAAAGTAGTAATAAAAGTTCAAAGACCAGGCTTGAAGAAGCTTTTCGACATTGATCTGCGTAAGTGAGAACTCTTCTCAAACTATCAGTTCTGGATATTTATTTTATACCATGAATGTTTATGCTTCATTCCTCTTTCCCTCTTACTTTAGTCAGACTTGTTAAGTAAAGTTCCATACACATGGGCATCACCAAGTGTTGGTCCTAACGTGCAGGGGATTATGAATGAGCTGTTAGATGTGGATTTAACTATCTGAATCTATGCATTTAGCTAAAGAGACTTCATCCTGTGCCCTGGTCATTGCATTCGCCTTCAGCCATACAGCAAATATATTTGCTTATATTTATCTGATACTTGGCTCCATAAGTTCTCTTTCTTGAGCATGTTCGGGGGTACTCCACATTCGCTTATGTGACAGTATTTAAGTTGCCAAAATGACAAGGTTGACAAGGGTGCTTGGCGCTTTTTCTTTGAAAAGCTATGAGTAAAGCTCTGAGCTTGCATGGAACTTCTAACTACCTTGAAATTTAGTGTCCTGATGCAGTGGTTTTTGGATAATTGTATTGATATGGCGTTAATAGACAATATTATGAACATTATGGGCAATTATCTGTTAGATTGCTTTGACGTTTTCTTTGACACCTCTGACTTGTTTTTACCGGCCAGGTAATTTAAAGCTCATTGCAGAGTACTTTCAGAGGAGTGAAACTCTTGGGGGTCCATCAAGAGACTGGATTGGTATTTATGAAGAATGTAAAACGTGAGTTTAATAAACCAACTTGGCTTGATTTGTATCAGCTTAAAGTTGTTCGTGCTACTTTGTCATTGTGTTTTGCCTTTGTTATATACCAGCATTTTATTCCATATTGTTAATATGTGTCTGCTGTGTCATACTGCATTCCCCTTCTTATTTTGGTGGTATTTGCCCATTTGTCATTGTGTTGGTACCATTCTCATTTTAAGCAGTCGAAGGGTGCAATCCTTCTAATCCATGTTCAATGACATGCTGTTAAGTAGGATAACAAAGCTTTTGCTTCTTTACCTCGTCTAGCAAGTTCTATGCATACTGTTTTGTGAGTTGAATGGTAGATCTTTGTGCATTTCAGGATTTTGTATCAAGAGATAGATTACATCAATGAAGGGAAGAATGCTGATAAATTCCGCCGAGATTTTCGGAATGTAAAGTGGGTCCGAGTTCCTGTAGGTTTTTCCTCAAGAGCCTACAAACTACTTAAACTACGAATTTTGCCACCTTTACTTACATGTAGAGATGCATTTAACTTTCATAGACAGTACAGCCATTGTTGTTCTTTTCTTGAGATTTCTCATTGCTGTAAAATGATTCCTTGTTTCTTTTGTTGCAGCTGGTTTACTGGGATTATACCACATTGAAGGTGTTGACCTTGGAGTATGTACCAGGTTTTTACTGAAACCACAAATTTTTATTTTGGTTTAAGACAATATCATCTATATTAACAGGATGGCCACTTCTGTCTCATTTATCTTGGTTATACTGTGGTAGGTATCAAGATTGATCGGCTAAACCTGCTTGATTCACGTGGTTTTGATCGCTCTCGCATTTCTTCTCGTGCTATTGAAGCATACCTGATTCAGGTTCAGAGCCCTAAACCGGTCTTAAAGTCTGGTTCTTGATAATGAAAACCATATGCAGTTTTTGTTGGTTAAATTCATCGTACAGCCGGATGATTTTAAGAGATAAAATGATGCAGATACTGAGAACCGGTTTCTTTCATGCTGATCCCCACCCTGGAAATCTTGCTATCGACGTGGATGAAACGCTCATCTACTATGATTTTGGAATGATGGGGGAGATCAAATCTTTCACCCGTGAGAGGTTGCTTGAACTCTTCTATGCTGTTTATGAGAAAGATGCAAAAAAGGTCCGTCCAGATCACTGATCAATTCTCTTTGCAATTTATTTTTTTGTTCACTCTATCTGTGCAGATAGACTCATTATGCCTGCTTCCTTAATGTAATTATCCATCTTTCAATGATGCCACAAACATATGCAAAATTAGTTATGTCCAAATCCACAATGGATTAGCTTCACTGGTTAAGCTGCATTGCTCAAGTTAATCTGACGAGCGGTGACTGCACAGGTTATGCAGAGCCTTATTGATCTTGGAGCGCTTCAGCCAACTGGAGACTTGTCATCGGTATGCAATGCATTTTGCTTGGCAAGGCAATGAAGTTGCTGTTGATTTTGTGTCACCAATTCTTGAATGTTCTTCAGGTGAGGAGGTCCGTGAAATTTTTCTTGAACAACTTGTTAAGCCAGACACCAGATCAACAGCAGACATTCGCTGCAATTGGGGAGGTACACATATGGGTTACGCATTTGATTCACGAGGGAAACCAAATTGATTATTTGTCGGCCGAATATAGAGGAAACTAGTTGGTGATGGCAATTATATGGCAGGATTTGTTTGCAATAGCCCAAGATCAGCCGTTCAGATTTCCATCTACCTTTACCTTTGTCTTGAGGGCATTTTCTACTCTTGAAGGTTATCTCTCTCACGCACGCATCCATTCTTTTCTAATCACAATGTAAAATAGCTTCCTATGATTTGAAATTGAACACCCTTTTTTCCCCAGTAGTTGCAAAACTCTCGGTGAACTAGTTATGTCCATTTATGCCATAAAAACAAGTTATGTCAAGATAGTTTATGGGAGTGTACGAACGCGGTGAGGTTGACCTTTTATGTGTCGCTCTATAACTGTCATATTTCAGGTATTGGCTACACCCTCGACCCCAATTTCTCCTTCGTAAAGATTGCTGCCCCTTATGCTCAGGTTCCATTGTTTTTCCTCAGAACCAATATATGGATTTCACCTAACTAGATTCATATGATTAGCAACCCATCTCTGCTACCAAATGATGCCCATGCGATTATGCCTGCAGGAGCTTCTGGATATAAGGCAAAGACGGCAGACAGGCACACAGCTCGTGGAGCAGATAAGGAAACAAGCTGATGACGTATGGTTTTTAGTCCATCTAGATATGAATCCTGACCATGCGTTCTTCATATTTGATGAGAATTAATACTGAGAGCAACCGTGTACACTCATTCAGGCTAGAACCTCCACCGTGAGCATGCCTTACAGAGTCCAGCGGATCGAGGAGATTGTGAATCAACTCGAGTCAGGGGATATAAAACTCCGAGTCCGGGTGCTTGAGGTATTCTACCATTCCTACTTTAACCATCCCTTTGGTAAATTCTTTACGTTCTCATTGGGTATTTGACAAGAGTTTGGCTAGACATAGGCGATCCAGCAGATCCTTTTATCAGCATCTGTTGTCATTCTCAAATGTAAGATTTAACAGTCTCTGAAAATGACCTGTTTTTCTTCCCGGTTTCCATAGTCCGAAAGAGCAGCTCGGAAAGCGACGATACTTCAAATGGCCACCATGTATACCGTCTTCGGGGGCACGCTATTAAATCTAGGAGTCACTCTCACTAACCAAGGCAGTCAGATTTTCGCAAACGGGTCATTCATCGGAGCAGGTTCTACATCATTCATTAACCCTCTTTTTGACATTGAGATAGAAAAGTTCTTTCCGGCATTGAGTTTTGCTAAATGGTTCTTTCTAATAAACTTATGCGCAAATCCAGGAGTCTTTTTCACATTGTTGTTGAGGTCGATGCAACGGGTGAAGAAGCTCGACAAGTTTGAGAAGATGATATGATCGGCGAGCACCCGAAATCGAAGTGTTCTTGCCCCTACAAGACATGTCAATCTCCATTCTTTAACATGCTGCTAGCAGCCTCATTGTATTCTTCCCCAAGTATAGACGGGGCCTATAAATCGTAGAAGATCGACAATAGGGAAAAAGAGCCATGTAATGATAAATCTACAGCTTTAAAATAATAGAAAGAGAGCTTTTCTGTCCCAGAATCTATGCAGATTCAGGGCTAAAGAAATGAGCCTAATGGTATCCAATTATCATCCTTCCATGCGAATTTTGCTTCTAATTGCACTTACCAATCCCATGATTGGACAGCCACTCGGGTCTCAGGTCGCATCGGACACAACCCATGAGTTAGTGGGGATACTTCACCGACCAGAGATTGGCTAACATGAAGCGACATCTCTTGTCAACCAAAGAACAAAAACTCTAGACACGCTTGATATTGTTGTTATTTGGAGCTGAATGCATGCCTTTGATCAAGTCAGTTAACATTATTTTCTCTGCTTTCTACGGTCTCTATGCTTGATAAACTATCTATAGATCACATGAGGAATGATTAGAAACCAATCTTATGTTTTCGATGATTTAAATGGTGTTGAAACGATGTTAAACATATTGCAAAAGAAATCCCAAATTATGGAGAAAGAAAAATTTAAGAGGTCATAATTGACAGTCACTCATTGTCTACTCAACGCTCACTCATTGGTCAAAGCATGATTCACTCGGTCATCAAAAGCTGGTTGAGGAATCGAAGTGGTTTTCCATCATCGCGTGAAGTCAATGTTTTCCCACCGCATGGGGTCGTTTGTTCAGTGTACGCAATTGCTGAGGTTGGTGAAGATTATTTAATAGGTAAGTTAGGCATTTTTAAAGTGAAAATAACATGTAGTTTCACGTGAAAGAATTAAGTGGATCCAAATTTTTAAATTTCTCTGATCCTTTTCTAACCTATATATTCGATAAATACAACGAACCCATTTTTTTATGACTTAATATTTCGATGAAAATAATCGTTAAGTACAAATTAAAGATCGAATCTCTATATTTCTCCTTGATATTGTAGGTCCCATTTTTTCGTCTCTTTATAATGTGACTATAGACATGTGAAGTGGCAGTTTCACCAGAAATTGATGACATTTAATACCTCCTTGATTTCATTTTGGCCAAGATAATATATATTCTTTTATTATTAGATGACAAGCTACCTGAAAGTGACAACTTTAGATCGACTCTAGTCAATTTGAGTGATAAGCAATTGTTGGGTCAACCTCTTGGATGTCGTTTTTGGTTTCTCAATCAAAGATGTACAAGCATTTTCATGTGAGGTTTTATAAAGATATTTTATCATTTTTTATTACTTCATTTTTATAAAATGCTAATGGCACTTGCCAGCCGAACTCCATTGAAGAAGGAATTAGTCGTTGTCAAGTCAGCAAAAGGCACCCGTGACTTTATTTTTTATATAAATAATTAAGTTGGTAGCACTTTGACTTGCGATGCCCCCAATTTCTTGTTTTGATTGCGATATAAAATATCATAAAAAAGATTAACTTGAAATCACAACCTTTCACACGCTTAAAAATTCACGCCCTCTATTATCTGCCATTTGACAATTGGATGGTCGATGCGTTCGATCTTTGAGAATATTCCTAGAAAAATCGCAAATAACCGAGGAAAAGAGAGGAAGACGTATTTACTTTCTTTTTATATATTTGTCGATAAGCTATAGTTTGATTCATTAAGTTGAATGGAAATTCATATGTTAAAGTATCTCCCATAGTAGATTTACAGAATTTCTACACTTTATATATACATATATATTAATATATTAATGTGTATGATTTCCTATCACTTATTAATTTAAACTTTTTGTGTTGATCATTCTAAAACAGTATCAAAATTAGCATTCGCTCCGGCCTTCGCATGTGCAGTCCTTGGTTGATCAAAGTACAAATATTGTTCGTAATCTAACTTGCATCAGAGTCAAGTTCTGCCATTTTAGCGCACGCATCCACGTGAGAATGGTGCTGATTGACATCAGGGTTTATGGTCTTCATCTACTCATAAGTTTAAGCTTTTGTTCTTCCCCAAGATTAATTCACACGTGCAAATGGTCTTCATTTGCTCATAAGTTTAAGCTTTTGTTCTGCCCTAAGATTATTTCACACGTACATCCACCCTCACTCGTTAAATTTCATATGACTGTAGCATCTATATGCTATTTATAAATATATGATTTACCTCCGCATATTAATTTAAGTTATGGATTAAATTTTTTCAGTAATTTTTACACAAATGTGGTCTCCTCGATCGATCTAACTTTCCCTTTTGTTGGAAGTTATAACACCATATATATTAAGAGGAAGTTGTAGCCGGCCAACTTGGAAGTCAAGTGCCGATGGGAAAAGAACAATTTTAAGGAGCACGTACACTTCGGAAGAATTCCACTTCTTGGACACAAGCGAGTCAAAGTCAATCAAAGTTGGCTTGGCCACTGAGGTCCTTTTTGTTTTGTGCCGTCAGCGTTGACTTTTTGTTATTAGGTGCAAACATGGGACTGTGGATTTGGACATGTTTCATGACATGTCCAGCTTCAGCTTGTGGTGAATGTGCCCCTCCCAAAAAAAAAAAAATTATACGTGGAGCGCAAAAAAAAAAAAAAGGTCCCCTCTTGCTTGCCTTGCATCTTGAACTTTGTTGTTCTTGGTAAATTCAAAATCAGAGTCTTTTGGCAAAAAAAAACAAGACCCATCAATTCTCTTAACATGGAATCAATATTTGCAATAGTGTTTAGACAAAATATCGTAGATGAACCGTGCCAACCATATGGACCAATCATAAAAAAGAAAAAGTAAAAATGGATGTGAAATATCAAAATCACTATCATGCCTTCGAATTCGAAAATTCAATAATCGTGATTAATTGCCTAGATGGAAAATTCAATTTTTTGGTCGACGTGAGTGGCACTTGCTTTATTGGTTGCATGTGGTGAAAAAGTCGATATCCTACACCACGACATCTAGATTTGTTCATTCATTGACTCTTTCTGGATCATAAAGTTTGTCATCGAGAGACGCTTAAGAAAAAATCTAAGTCCAAATATGTCAACAACATTAAAGCTAACAAGTTACGGTCCAATTCCCGCATCTCATCAACACGTGTCTTTATTCCTATTTTCATGACCCGGTAGGCAATACCGTTCTCATTTCTCATCAAATCTTCGACCTGCAAGACTCACCCAACCTTCCCCATCTCTTTCGCCTCCACATTTTCCAAGGAACGTCATATTTACTCCATGAGTCCATCGTTGTTTCCGCCACCACCACATCACTCTCTCTCTCTCTCTCTCTCTCTCTCTCTCTCTCTCTCTCCAGCTAAAACACATGCGAGGGAATCTCACATGCCCATCATCCCGAGCACTGGCTGCAGGGCTCCCGACACGTGCGAGGTGTCGCTGTCCGGGGCGAATAAATCGCCGATTTGGTGGGTTGTCCGCTTGTTTAATCGGCAGTCGCCAAATGAGATGGGGTGCTGCTGCTGTCCTTATTTGACTCTCCTCACCAACTTCCCCCTCCTCCTTTCGCCAGTGCATTAAATTTTTGCAGCTCTTTTGCTTTTACAGAACGCCGTTAACCAGCTATTAATTTCTTTTATTTATTCCCTTCTCAAGCAAATTTAAAAGGAATAAATATATTATAAATCCTAAAATTTATTACGAATGTACAATCGAATCCTATAACTTTTAAAAAATACATAGTAGTTCTAAAACTTGTCAAAACGGTTCAATCAAGTCCTTAAATTAAGTATATTTTTTGAAAATTTTAAGATATAATTGAAAATTTTAAGACTTAATTGTACTTTCTTAATAAGTTTTAGGATTCGATTATACTTGCATAATAAATTTTAGGATTCGATTATACTTTTGTAATAAGCTTTAGGATTTAATTGCACTTTTTTAAAATTTTAAAACTTTTAATGCACTTATTCCAATTTTAAAATATTGCATGACCCATTTTGAAACGTCCCTCTTTTCCTCTTTTTGAGCAAAATAATCTCAATGAAATCAATTGGGACTTGCCGAGTCAAGTTAAAAAGAAGTAAGCTGTCAAATTAGATCTTTTTTGAACCGATTGGCGGAATAAGAATAGATGAAGTCATCAATAGATCGATGTTTGAAGTAATTACTAGAGATTTTCCCATTCTTCACCAAATTTGGTGACAGATCCAACTTCACAAACAAATCCATTAACTAGAGATAAATTGCAGGGCATACATAGTCAAAAATCGAAAAGAAGTGATACTAGACATAAAATTGGAGTAAACAAAAACATATGACAGAATTCAAAAATAATCAAGTTATATTCTTAATAAGAATTCATTATCATTTATTAAATCGATCTTCACAAATCAATCTTAAATACACCCAAACATTATTTTTTATGGAAAGGGTCATGTTAATGTGTAGTTCTTGAAACACCCGTCAAGTTTTACAATTTAGAAAGAAGAAGAAAAACACTTAGTTTTAGAGTATCTATCATTCATAACACTTGGATAATCAATAAATTGGAAAACTGCAAGAATTCTCGAGGAGGTAAAAGTTCGAATCCTTAAATTCTCAAGAAGTTGGGATGAGATGATTTAGTTTAAGGTGTATGTTTTGGCTTCCAATCTCTGTGATACACTCAAATTACGATAAAACCCGAGCAACGATCCAAAAAATGGTATAATCGCGGGGCAATTCGGTAATTCCGGAGCCCCGCTCGCCTTCGTGCCCGGCGACCCCGGGCTTCATGGCTGTCCCTCTCTATTTAAGGACACTGTCCACTTCATTTCTCCCTAAGCTCTCCCAATCTCTCTCTCGCTCTCTCGCTCTCTCGCTCGCGCGTTGCTCGGTCTAGCAGAGAGCAAGAAGCTTCACGCCAAGGCAGCCAGCAGCAGACAAGGTAAGCAAGAAGCCTCTCCATCTTCATCATCTCGAGTCCTCCTTCGCCGGCGAGATCGGCGTTTCCTCGGTCGGATCGCCGGCGTGTCGGTACTTCCTTTGCTCCGATTCCTAGCCGGAGCTCAGGATTCTCCGGAACGCCGGCGACGGCGTCTCGTTGCTTTCGCGCGCTTGGTTTTGATGCTGGATCTGCGTTGTTTCCGATGCGAATTGCAATTTTTTATTATTTTTTATTTGGCGTGAGGCGTTCGGTGAGGTGATTACGGCATTCGGTGTGGAGGCGTATTGCGCGTGTCGTAGGATGTTTTGTGATTAGTTGAGGTCACGGCGCGGTAGTGAGCCGCGCTCGGGCGCTCGACGTGCGGACGCATGTTCCGAATTCCCGCGAGCTATGGCGAAGATGATCGAGTGAGTGACTGTTCGTTCGTGGTTGCAGATCTTTCGTAAACCGAATCCAAATGGCTCCAGCAGCTCCGTCGGATTGTATCAAGCCGAGAGGTGATGATCGTACTCGAACTTGATATTTTGATCCTTTTAACTTTGTGATATTCTAAACAAATCATCTTGTATATGAGAAGTTCTCGATGATGCCCTGTCTCGGTGATTCTTTTGGCTGACTTGACGAATAAAAACATTGAGCTTGACCACAGTTACACTAGAGAGTTTAAATATCTTTTGGCCTGTATCATGTGCCTCATTTCTTTCTGAAACACGTGAGAAATGTACATGTGCCAACATTTTCCTAAAGTGTATTTTCCTCTTCTTCTGGTTCAATTCAATTTAGGTTCTGACTGACATTTGAGAGGAACTTGATCTGATTCCTAGCACTGATCTATTCATGAAGTATCCCATCAGTTTTTTGCTCTTATCAAATAATTAATGAATTCTACCTGGGAGATCTGTTTTACCATGATCGATCCCTGAAGTAATTATAGTTTTATCTGGTCCTTTGTTTCTGTCATCGAGTAATTGAAAATACAAATGTTGTTAAGGAGATGTAATTTTGCAGTAATCCCTGAAATAATATAATTTGTTTGAAAATTTGAATGGTACATACATTAAGAAAGCATATCAGGTATATATCAAGACATGGATAAAACAATGAGATTTTTATGTTATGTTATTAAAACCTAATGATCCATCTTTGTCACATATACAGATGTTTGCATTGTCGGTGTTGCACGAACGCCAATGGGTGGGTTTCTTGGTACTCTTTCATCTTTGCCAGCCACCAAGCTTGGTTCTACAGCTATTGAAGGTAAAGATGCAGCATTTCTTCTATGCATTCCCAAATGTACTACTCCTAACTGCTTTCAATTTTATTCCTCATCTCAATAATTATTTATTTTGTCGAATTTGAAGCTGCTCTGAAAAGGGCCAATGTTGACCCATCATCAGTACAAGAGGTTTTCTTTGGCAATGTCCTCAGTGCAAACTTGGGGCAAGCTCCTGCTAGACAAGCTGCATTAGGAGCTGGAATACCGAATTCAGTGGTCTGTACTACTGTCAACAAAGTTTGTGCATCAGGAATGAAAGGTGCTTTCCTCATCTTTTTTATTAGCTTTATTTCTCTCTAACAAGTGAGCCCTTTATATTTAATGCTTGTGAAGCACCTGCTGTAAGCTTATTTGTTTCTCTTTTTTCGCAGCAACTATGCTAGCCGCACAAAGCATCCAGCTGGGCATCAATGATGTTGTTGTGGCAGGTGGCATGGAGAGCATGTCTAATGTGCCTAAGTATCTGGCTGAGGCAAGGTTAGTCCTCCCAAACTTATCTTCCTCTGCCATTGTGTTTATCCTAGAAGAATGCCTCTGTACACTCCTTTCAGATTTGCTTGATGCCTCCCAAGATATTTTGCTGTTTAGGCATGCTCCAACTAAGATTGGCAATTCCATGACATTGCCACTTAAGTTCCACCGGCAAAGAATGTAAACAGCACAACATGAACTCGACAAATGACTTGCTTTTCTGCAGGAAGGGGTCTAGACTTGGGCATGATTCACTCATAGATGGAATGTTAAAGGATGGTCTTTGGGATGTCTACAATGATTATGGAATGGGAGTGTGTGCTGAATTATGTGCAGAACAGCACTCCGTTACAAGGGAAGAGCAGGTAACAATGAACCAGCCCTCATCCCTCTTGCCATTGTTCCTTTTGATTTCTCCTCTTCTTTGCTGGACAGCCACTGGCCTGAGGGCCTCAACGCACTATATACTTTTGCATTTTTTCAAGTAGAGCTTAATAGAAAGACAGTGAAACCAATGACACTACATGTCTTAATGGATCAAGAGCTAGATATTTGGTGTCTTCTTTTCTCAAGCTGCTATACTCAGCCTCTTTTGTACTTCAGATAGAATTATGAGTTGCTGTTATAAATAAGCATGAAACAATTTGATTCTTTTATTGAGCTATTCTTTTTTATTATGCAGGATAACTATGCTATTCAGAGCTTTGAGCGGGGAATTGCTGCACAAGACAGTGGTGCTTTTGCATGGGAAATTACGCCGGTGGGACATATGGTTCCTGTTGACTTATGCTAGCTGCATGATATTTTTATGCATCCTTCATAATGTTGACCTGGAATTATGCAGGTTGAAGTTTCTGGAGGAAGGGGCAAACCATCAACAGTTATTGACAAGGATGAAGGTCTAGGAAAGGTAAACCGTTACTTTAGTGGGCATTGACAAGTCAGTAATGCAGGGATATTATCCATCCTAGAAATCAACTGGATTAATATGCGTATTTGGAAATAATTTTCCCTTTCCCTACTCTGTTTCCTTTTAATAAAATTCAGTACTTTAGTGGTCATAAATACAAATGGAACTCATAAAGGTCCATAAATACAACCACATGATGTTTGACTATGTTCAAGAACTGACATGATTATGTATCCTTTCAGTTTGACCCTGCAAAGCTGAGGAAGCTCCGTCCAAGTTTCAAGGAGACTGGAGGCAGTGTTACTGCAGGAAATGCCTCTAGCATAAGGTCTGGTGCTTGACGATAAGACATTTCAGTCCAGAAATTGCTGAGTATTCACTTAGGCAGATCTGTCTTGTGTATCTTAGTCTGCCTTGTTACCTAACTTGCTTAGTACTGTTCAACGCCTTATGTGAATGGTGTCAGACACAATTCCAGCATCGATGTAGAATTGCTTGAGGGAATTTTCATGCAGGTTTCTACATGATGATCTACTATTTGTATGATATTAATGTCACAACTTTAGAATCTAGGACATTTGCCACATCTTTCTATGAACAGTAATGTTAAGGATATAGACATATCCAAAGCATTAGACTGCTAATTTTAGCTACGGTTTAAATGAAAGATTGGACTAATATGTATACTGTTAAATTTCAGTGACGGTGCTGCAGCCCTTGTGTTGGTAAGTGGTGAAAAAGCACTAAAGCTTGGGCTTCAGGTGATTGCAAAGATCGCAGGATATGCTGATGCTGCTCAGGTAATGGAGAAAGATTGCATGCTGCAGGAAGAAAAGTTTACTTGGATATGTTTAATTGTAAACTGTACATTTTGTATATTTAATGGAGTCTGCTATTAGACGCTAATTTGAGCTCAATTTTTGCAGGCACCAGAGTTGTTTACAACAGCTCCAGCCCTTGCAATTCCAAAAGCTATCGCAAATGCTGGCTTGGAGGCCTCGCAAGTTGACTATTATGAAATAAATGAAGCCTTTGCTGTATGTTTATGGGCTCATCTTTTGCTCAAAAAATAGATTGATTCAGGAGATCACTTATACTGTTTTAATTCATGTGCAGGTTGTGGCTCTGGCAAATCAGAAACTTCTGGGAATTAACTCGGTAAATTAAACACTTTGTCATGAGTCTTGCTCTAGCACAAGTGCATGTGTGATTGTCTTGCAGTTGTTTCTGGGGCATGCGAATATCTTAGTTACTGTGAAGTATTATTTGCATCCTGACTTGAACAGCATCATCGTCTTCTCAGTTCTGATTGGTTATTTGTCATCCCAAAATATTTATACAGGAGAAAATTAATGTCCATGGAGGTGCTGTCTCGTTGGGTCATCCTCTAGGTTGCAGTGGAGCTCGTATCATAGCCACTCTTTTGGGGGTACAGTTCTTATTCATTCCGTTGCTCTAACTCGTGCTATAGTACTGTTGCATGATGAAGCCTCTTCTCTCCATTCTTTCTGAAGTGATAATTCCAAGCGTGATGATTTTATATGGCAATGTACTTTAGGTGCTAAAGAAGAAAAATGGGAAGTACGGTGTTAGCGGCGTGTGCAATGGTGGAGGAGGTGCATCTGCACTAGTAGTAGAGCTTCTGTAAACAACAATCCATGCGGTATGTATCTTGTAATGCCGCGGTAAAAAAGTTGCATCACTGATTCGTTTGCCAGACCATCCCCAGCCTCCCCATAGTTGAATGCATGCATGTATCGATGAATTCTGAGTTTAAGCCTATACATTGTAAACCTATCTGTATAGGGTGTTAGACTCTCCTGCAGCCACACAGACGAAAAATCTACAATTCCTACACTAGTTCTCATGAATCCATCCATAGTCAAGTGACGTTGTTTTCCTTTTTTGACAGGCTAGGGTTTGTGCTTCTCAAAGATGAGCCTCGGTAGCCTTCTGTTTACTCGTTGTTTTCACCTCATTGCCTCTTCCTTGTTTCTGCTGCAATAAGCAAGAAATGTATGTAGTTTTCACAAGAACAATAAATTCCGAGTTATTCATCTCTCTCTCTCTAACTATATTGTCGTTGGGCAACTTCTTTGGTGTGAATTACTTGTAGCCGTATGCTTTACCCAGTCACTTGAGTTCCTGGTTATCCTATTTCCCAACGTTATCAATGTTCTGTGGTCAAATAAGAATTTGATAGAAGAATTTTGCTTAGGAGCGTCTTCGGTACTTGTTAAGTAACAGAAGAAACGGAATACTTTTCGTACTAGGACATTTGATACTTTAACATATGTAGTATGTGCTAAGTAAATAGCTTGCGGGCATTCGTCAATGCGAATAATACAAGCCGCACTTATCAGTGATCGGGTAGTGACTGTATAATGTTTGCATTCTCATCTTCTAAAATTGCTCTAGTAAGAAGAGAGGCGTGACCTAACGAATGCTACGCGAACCGAATTGCATCGGATGAGTCCAACGATCGGACAATGTCTCCATAAAACATTAAGGACGGACATCTCGTCAGATTGATCCATGTAAACGATGCATTTGCATTTGATAGCCCTATCAGACTGCGTAGGAAACGCAAGAAAATAAGCTTAAACACCGGCAAAATTTAAGGTAGTCCCTATTCAAACTGAGCCAACTCTGCCCAGACAACATTCCTAGGAATAGATAATGTGGATCGTTTTGTGGGTAGGCGACCCGAGAAACCAGACACTCCTAGCCCGCCATTTCAGAGAATTACTAAGCACTCCTGAAACGAAAGACGTGTCACGACCAAAAATCCGTTGTCGCGACGGGACCTCACGGTCTATGCATTGGACTTCGGAGCATTTGGACCGCACTAGGGACCTGGTTTTTTATTTTTTTTTCCTTTTCTCGAATAAATTCATTCTGTGAAGTAATTCGCAAAAATAGATATCCTACAGTAGACTTTTCGCCGCCACATTATGCTTGGAGATGTTTAATCTAGTTTGGTACGAAAGTGAACAAGCTATCGACATAGAAAAGTAGTACCCATCACCTGCACGTGATTCTCGATTAGGTCTCGAATCGGATCGGGACTGTCCCATCGTACCAGCCCCAATCGAATATAACATTGCTCATGTTAAATCCGGCGGGCTCCATCTCACAAGGTCCGATTCCGATTGCATTCAGCTTTGCATGTCCGGAGTGTATATAATTACGCGAATCTGTGTATTGATTTTTGCACATCATGAAAATTTTGGGCCTTTTTGCATTAAAGATTTTGAAGGCGTAAATTGCAAGATTTAGATCAGACCAAAAGTAAAAAGTAATTAGATAAGTGTTTTGACATTTCCATCGATGAATAGGGGTTAACGCGTTCAATTGCTGAAGTATGATAATAAGGTTGTGTAGCATAATCAAAGGAATGATCAATTCCTAGTCCGGTTCGGTTGGAATCGAGAATCAAATTGAGAGGACCGGTTTTCAATTTTGGGAACTAGGGATCAACTTCGGTCCCATAAAGTCCGACGAAACCGGTCACTTTTTTTTTTTTTTTTCTATTAAAGAGTGGCCGTGCTACGGACTGATTGATCCACTTCGGTTCTCGAGCGATCGTAATAAAACCGATTGCATATGTTCCATGTGCTAAAAAGTCAAACCCCACTTGTATTTAAGTTTATATATATATATATATATATATGTGTGTGTGTGTGTGTGTGTGTGTGTTTTAGAAATAAAATAGTATATTTGAAAATTTATTGCTAATTAAAAAATATATCAAAATCAATCAAATCTGATCCAGTCTCCCTCGGAACAAAAAATTGGACCGAAAATTACCGGTTCCATTTTTATGGAATTGGGAACTAAACCGATGCCTTTGGGAATCGGACCAAACTGGCTAATTGGGTCTAGTTCCAATTTGAGTGGTCCAATATGCTCACCCCTAAGTATTAAAATCTATAGCTACTTGAACTAATAATACAAGAAACAAAATTGATTTCACGAAGCTAGACATTCGGCTTTGCAATATCCCTCTAATATTCCCTGCAACATGTTCTAATGACCCAAAAGCATTTGGGCCGAGTAATGAAGCCCTTAGTTCCTATGCAACTGATTAATCTATTCAAATATCAATCTAACCATGTGGGCAAATCAAATGGAATTTGGGTCGGATTGAAAACAATTCGACTTATATTAATCTATTTAACCCAACGTTGATGCATTTCTATATAAAATAATTCTTGTAACCATATTTGACCTTATTCACATTATCTTCCTCTCTCTCTCTTCTTTTATTTTCTTATTCATCTTCTTCTCACCTACTTTGTAGTCAGGTGAGCCTAAATCGAGCTCCTTGTTGTCAGGCTTGCTCATCTCCTAACTCATCGAGTCCATGAAACGTGTCACGAGCAAGTCAATGCCAACGTCTTCCCGCGCTGCCTTATCCGCGCTCAGTATCACCACCACAGCCTCAAGCTCAAAGAACTACAAGTCACTTTGCTTGCCATATCTCGCTAGATCCCATCGCCTTGTGATGGTTTTCAGGCAATGCGAGAGGCCGCGAAGTAGCCAAATGCAGTGTTCTTCTCTTTCTATTTCCAACATTTCTTCGCTCCTCATTACAAGATTCAATCAATCAATCAATCTATCTCTCTATATATGAAGATGACAATGAGGATTGATTATGATTTTGTGCAAAATACAATGGATTTAGGGCTTGCATGAACTCAATTGGCCAAACTCAGGCTTGACGACAGTAGGATTGGGCAGGAGGAGACTGGAGGCAATGGCATCGACCGAGGGCAAAAGTAGTGGTCATAGAGATCTATAGCTAGAGCGTCATTGATAACATAAATCTCACTCTTTTCCTCAATTGAGTTATTAATGATATAATCCATTTTTCAATTAGGCTCTATTGCAATAAACACATTCAACCCCATATTAAAATATTAATTGGCCCATTTTCTATCCAGACATTATGTGTAAGTTAAAATGTGCATCATTGACTCATTTTGCCCACCCTATATCACCAACTCACAAAAGACTTAAGATATGTGCACCGCAACCTTGGAGATGCAACTCGACCAATCCAGGGCAAGAACCCAAATATTTGACTCAATTGATCTTAAAAAATGCCCATGCATTCCGAACATTTGAATCAAATGCTTAACCTTCCAATTAATCCCTTCCGAGTTGAATATGCTTGCCCAAGGTAGTGGGGTTAGCTAAAAATCCAAATACGTATAAAATAAAAATTTCCATGCCGAATGAATAAGCCCAAATAGAATTTCCCCTAGACATGTCAAAAGAATTGAAGAATCGAAAGTAAAATTATATATACATAAGAGGAGGAGGAGGACAGAGTGGTCGTGGTTATTGTTCACAACAGCCATCGGGAATGAAACCCGCACAATCAATGCATAGTTCACGTTCGTATCTTATATCATATCCGATCAATTGTTAAATAATTGGAAATATAATATAAGAACTCGTATCCCATTTCATTCATACCTAATCCAATCCGTTCTTATCCTATTCAGCCGAATAACCGCCATAACAAACACGCTTTTATTGCCAAAGGCGATTTCAACGGCATCTCCACATTATCACGTGATCGGAAATCAACATCACACGCGAAACCCGAGCTTTTCCAACAGCCAAGAACACAATAAAAAAAGAACTCCTTTAAGCACCATGTTTTGCATCCACTTTTTCTCTTCTTTTGGGGGCATTCCTTCCATCGGCAATTAACATCTGTCCGGAAGTAAAAGCCAATCGGGAGCAGTATCATATTTTTTATTCATCGATCTCCCAAAAGACAATAAAGAATGCATAGATGCAATAACGTGCCATGCCATGTCGCCTCCACCGAAAAGCACATTTAATTTGAGGGTTTGAAAAGGGGAGGGGAGTGGAGTGGCTTTCCACAACGTGGCCCCGCCGGCAAAAGAGTATTGTCAATCATTTTTACTAAAATTTATATCTCACGCATTTCTCTAATTGATCCCTCTTGAATCATCATACTTCTTTTAACTTTCTGGAGAGAGGGAAAAGCAATTAGAAATCCGATACTGAAAAGCAGCTAAAGTTGGAATTCACCTGCCCTTGATTCGAGGAACGGGAGAGAAACACCACTTGATTTTTTTGTGGGTTTTGCTTGCACTTTTCTCAATTATTCCCGAATAAGGGCTCAAGATGTCCTCCTTTTCTCAAATAAATGCGTGAATTAACCTTATTCAAACAAAGGTACGAAGTGTACTCATTTTTTCAAATAATGATTTAAAATAATCCTTATTTCAAATAAAGATCTGAAGTGGCTATTTCAATCTCAAAGAAAAGGCCTAACCTCACTAGTTGATCATGATATGCATTTTTTTTCCTCAACTTTTTTCTTCCTTTTTTCTATATTTTCCAAAAAAGATGAATTCAAAAAAATAAAAATTACTAAAACTGAAAAAAAAAAAAAAAGTAAAGGCAAAAGGGCCGGCAATCCTCCCTCACTTGTCGCTACCGACCATGGCCGACACCCCACTAGCAATGGGGCAGTGGCCACAAGTGGGGGAGGGCTACCAGCCCTCTTTCCTGGATTTTATTTATTTATTTGTGTTTTCTTTTCTTAAATTTTATATTTTTTTCTTTGTGTTTTTTTGAAAAAGAAAAGAAAATAAAATGCAAAAGAAAATAAAAAAAGTAAATGACAAAAATATCATTAATCAACTAGTGAGGATAAACCCTTCTTTGAAAATAATACAACCATTTTAGGCTCTTATTTAAATCAAGGTATACTGCAAACCTTATTTTGAGAAAATAAATGCACTTTAGGCATTTATTTGAAATAATGTTTACTTTAAGTTTTATTTGAGAGAATAATGGCCCTTCAAATCCTTATTTGGAATTTTCCCTTTTCTTTCGAGAGGAGGACCATCGACCAAGCTATGCATCATGGGTTTCGAAAGGCAAGAAATCCAATACTAGAAAGCAAGAAAAGTTGGAATTCATCTGTCTCTGGTTCGAGCAACATGAGGAAACACCACTTGATTTTGTGGGTCTATAGCCAATTATTTTGAAAATTTAAACTATTAGGTAGAGATGTGATTTGATAATTAAGTATTATAATGCTTCCCCTCACACATAAGTAGAACTTTAGCTTAAACTTAAAGCATGGAAGTATGTAACTAACGAGGCAAATAGGATTTTGCTTGTAATTAACTTCTAGTAAATTGAAAATATTGCAAACTTCTTTCAAGGGTTTCTAATATTTACAGATATTGTCTAGTAAGGAGGAAAAAGAAGGCTTGATGTTCATGGGTTTTATTTTTAAGATAAATATATTAGAAATCCTAAAATTTGTAATAAAAATGTAATTGAGTTCTAAAACTTTTAAAAAGTGCAAACTAGTCCTAAAACTTGTTATAAAAGTGTAACCAAGTCCTAAAACTTTCAAAATGTGTAATTTTTTTTATTGTACATTTTGAAAGTTTTAAAATTCAATAGCGTTTTCATGACAAGTTTTATGACTTAGTTACACTTTTTGAAAGTTTTAAGATCAAATTACATTTTGTTGTGTTTTAAAACTTCTAATACATTTATCCTTTTTTTTCTTCGATACATATATCCATATTCAAAAAGGTCAAATTAGCTTTGCAAGACCATCAACTACGAGTCACCTGCCCCTAGCACTAATTTTTTTGGCCCCATTCATATGCTATGAAGATAGGATAAATAATTTTTATGACAATGACATCTAGTGCAACTACTGAAAATAAAAAAGAAGTGTTGGCAATACTTTTCTTACTTCTAGCGATTATTTTAAGATCTTAGAATACTATTGCCTTTTTATGATGAAAATTAGGGATGTAGTTAGTTCGGTGTTTATTGAACTAAACCATATCGATAAGATGCGATCCTGAATCGAACCGAACTAAATTCAACCTTACAAACCAATCCGAAAACCTAATTTGATTTTTCGATTTTCCTATTTTTGCCTTACTTATTGGAATCAAAGGGAAGAAGATGTGAGAAAAAATAGAGATTTTAAATTGATTATTCACTTTTTATTATCAATTCTGATTCAATTCGATTAATCAAACTAAACCGAAAAGTTCATGGTTATTTTTTGATTAACCGAACTGAATTGAAAACACACAAAATTTTGATTCGATTCGGTTTGATTTCTATTTTAGTTTGGTTCTTAACATCCTTAATGAAAACCTAATAGGTTTTATATTGATGATCATACTATACATGTACTGAGGTGTAAACGTTTAATATCATGTAACCAACTAAGGCCTTGTTTGGTTCAGCTTTGCCAAGGGGCTTTCAGCCCCAAAAGCCCATTGGCCAAATGCGAACCCGTTTGGTTCGTTTTTTGGAGGACTTTGGCCAAATACAATTGCATCTTGAAAGTCTTCTAAAGGGAGGTCCGGAATGACTTTGAGAAGTTGCATTTTGCAAATGCAAGTTGCACTGTTCATCTTATCCGATGAGCTTATGCAGCCGAAGACCGCCAACAAAGGTGTCCATGACCCAGGCGACCGCCAACCAAGGTGTCCCCGACACCGGCGACCATCGGCCAAGGTCGCGCGACCCAGGCGGTGGTCGCCTACGCAACCCTGGCGATGTTCGCCTGGGTCACGCGACCCAGGCGACGGCAACGGTTGACCACCGCCTGAGGTCATCGACCTCAAGCAGTGCTGTCCAACGACCAGATCTAGCCGCCGGAGGTGAATAAATTAAAAAAAATATTACAAATTTTTTATTAAAAATAAATTTGGTCAAAGTGCTTTACAAAATGTAGTGTTTACCAAACGGTATTTGCATTTCGAAAAACTCCTTTAACCTAAAGATATTTGCATTTTCCTAAGGCATTTGTTCAAATCCGAATCAAATACGCCATAAGTCAGACAAGTCAAAATCCTCTCTCTCTCAATACACCGACATAAAAAGGTCATACAATACACATTTCCCAAAATGGCATTGCCTTTTTTTCTTTTAAGAAAAAAAGAAAGGAAGGAAAGGAAAGGAGTATACTCACGAGCACTTGTTAAAGTTTATTCATAAATGTTTCTTATTTGACTCAATTGTTGAGTGTTTAAAGGCACTTGTTAATAAAATATTTTTAAAAAATTATAAAGGTGAGACCAGAGAATCTAATTGTTAGATTTAGTAATAGGAGACGAAACAAGTTTGTATTAGGAGAATCACTGGACTCCTCAAAATAAAGAAAACGACCTAGCTTCTTGCTAAATATATTTCGGTTGTACAATGTACTTTGTTTGTGGGAATCGACAAATATTCGACCTCAAAAAATTATTCTCGCAAGTATTTTTCTCTACCTCATAAAAATTGAGAAAAAGAAAAGAAAAGTAATGCTATGCTCTCATTCCAGCCTCATAAGACACATACCTTAAGTCGCTCGATAATTAAAAATTATAATTCTTTTGTAGATGGGAAATTTAGATATTATTCTATTTAAATTTTACAATTTTATAAGCAGAACGGTTCTCCTATACTCTCTAACTTCAGCTCTAAAAAGGGATTTTTTTTATTATTGTTATTATTTGTTCTCTCAAATCGGCTCTCCAGAAGCAAGCACAGAAACAGTACATACATAGCACACATAAACACACTATAAAAACTGAAAAGGGTCATCAACTCCTCTGTTCACATCACCTTCCAAGAACCTTCCCTCACAACACATATTAGGGATCTCCGTCATGGCATCAAGTGCTTCAGGCCCCTCCTCCTCCACCTCTTCTTCCTCTTCAGCAAATAATCTCAGAATCCTGGTTGAAAGAAACCCCCCGGAGTCCAAACTGTCTGAATTGAACATCAAGTGTTGGCCCAAGTAAAACCCTTCTCTCTCTCTCTCTCTCTCTCTCTCTCGGCTTAACTGGGACAAAAGCTTGAACTTGTTTTCTTTGGGTACTTGGTTTTTTTTAGGTGGGGTTGTCCACCAGGCAAATTCCAGCTGAAGTTTGATGCCGAGGAGACGTGCTACTTGGTAAAGGGCAAAGTGAAGGTGTATCCAAGAGGGTCATCTTCCTCATCGGCAGCATCATCATCAGACGACCAATTTGTGGAGTTTGGCGCTGGAGATCTTGTGATCATCCCAAAGGGACTCAGTTGCACTTGGGATGTCTCTGTTGCTGTTGATAAATACTACAAGTTTGAGTCCTCTTCTTCTTAGTATTTCTCCTCATTTCTTCTTCTTCTTCTTCTTCTTCTTCTTCTTTCCAGTTTTGCAGTTGCTGCCTTGTCAATCACATGCTAGCTAGCTCTTGTATTGTATCTCTGGACAATGCTCCCTCTTACTTGTGACTTGATTTCTTCACATCAAATTATAATTCTTTCAATTAGAATTGCCCATCTGAATCCTCTCTCTCCCTCTCTCTCTCTCTCTGCGGCAGTCTTTCATTTTGTTTTATTTTTTGGAAAGGTTGGGGTGGGTGATCAGCGACGATCTTTTTTGCCAGTGGTCAAAGAAAGATAATAGTCAATGCAGGTCCCATTCAAACTAATCAGCTGCTTCTTGAGGGATGGGCTATTGTCCCTTTGACCGGTCATCCCCCTTAGATATTTTCTATGGTGTTTTTTTTCTAATCTCTGGATGGGATGCACAACCTTTTTGTCTCTACCCTTCTCTTTCAAAAGCGCACGATGCAAAAGATAGAACATGGGTGCGCACGATGCAAAAGATAGAACATGGGTCCTCTCTCTTTCTCTCTCTTTCATACTAGGTGGCAACTGACCATGCAAAAATTTTAATTTAAGAATTAAAGTGTGTTTGGATCACGAAAAAATTCAAAATTTAAAATATGTTTTTGAAAAACGATAGCTTACATCAATTATAAAAATAAATAAATGTTAAATTTTTCATCACTTTTGAAAATAATTATATATAAATTATTGTCAATAATGATAATATTTTCTATTGTTTTTTTTTTTAACGGTATAATCAATAGGCTGGATCACCTCCATTTTAAGAAGAGTTAATGCTTGTTGAGGGTTTTGCTTTGACATTGCTTTACACCAAAAAAAGGAGGAGCTACATCTGAGTTTGAATTCTTTTACAATTATACAATTTTTTTTCGAATTCCTTATAATATGTAAGTTAAATAAGTTCTTGCTAACGATAAAAGGGGGAGTTTTGAATATAGGGGCAATTCTTATTTTACCTTTGAATTAGAACCTCTCGACTGTATTTCGCCCAAGAAGGATGCAACTTCTTAATCACCGTGGTTTGGGTTGCATTTGGTTCAGCATTTCCAAGGAGGGGAAATGCTAGATCATTTGGTTCAACTTTAAAGCTGGCTTTCAGCTTTCAACTAGCCTTCAAAATGCTAAAAGCTCGAAGCTAGTAAGGACTAACTTTGGGCTTTCGGCATTCCGTTGAATGCTGAAATTATTTTTTCCTTTCCAAAACTACCTCACTAATTCTTCATATTTTCGATTTTGCCCCTAATTATTTTTTTTAATTGAAAAAAGAGGTAGCCCTTTGCTTGTCTCGCGAAGGGCTATGGCTGCCGGCGAGCCAAATCTGGTGCTGGCGACTATCGGCTATCGGTTGAGGTCGCCCAAGATCAGGGGACCTATGGCGAGGGGGCCGCCATTGCACAACCCTCGTGAGACTCAGGCGAGAGCCGCTTGCGGGCCGCAAGACCCAAGTGAGAGCCGCCTACGGCCGCGAGACCTAGGCAACAGTCGCTTGGGTCGCACAACCCTTGGGTCAAGCGGCCCTCAGTTGGGTCATGGATCCTCGCTAGAGGTCAGGCGACCTCCAACGACAACCGCCGGCACTAGATTTGGTTTGTTGGCGGCTGTAGCCCTTTGTCGGTTTGGCGAAAGATTTAGTTCAATTTCTTTTAAAAAGATATATACTCATCAAAACTTATTGCGAAAGTTTTTTTTTACTAAATGCACATTCAACTCGAAATCCATTTACAAATTTTTTTTATTAAACACAATTGCATTTTTCCAAATAGTTTTGGGTTTTCAGTATTTGCATTGGACTCAAAGCCCATTTACAAAGCTCAACCAAATACACCCCTACTCCCTCTAATAGTTTAGCACATTCTTTTTTGTTATTATGGGGTCCCAAAGCACAAGAATATTTTATTCATTAGTGTCAATTAGGCGGCATGTGGACTTTCGTGGCTCTCCATGGCGCTTTCAAACTAAAAGGTTTTATGTTACGTCAATTGGGATTTGCTCAATCTATGCAATTGCGACCTTATAATACAATTGCATTCTCTAGTCCAATTATTGTTTTTGTTTCTGTATTCCTGATTTATTCACTAGGTTAGTCTGATTGTCTGCGCTTAATTTTGGTGTAGCAGCTATATTTCGCTTCATCTTTTTTTTTTCTAAGGGTTTTATAATTGGACATTGAATCTATTTCATATAATAGGAGTTGTTGGTGTATAATTTATCCAAAAATTGAGTTTGCCAAATAAACTCACCTTAGATGAAAATAACTTTTAATATCCATCTTGCAAGATGAATTTGATAGATTACAGTGTGTAGTTGAAGCACCAAGCGATGCGGGCCAGAGCATCAGATATGAGACCTTTCTAATCAAGCGGAAGGGCCAAGCATCTAACTGTCATGTCTTTTTTCGAGGGTCATTAACCCTTGTGATCAAGCTAATTTTATGAGTAAATATATGCTTCTCATTCGATAAACAGAACTAGAAAACATGAAATGGTTATACTTGTCTCTATCTTCCGTCCGAGGAATCTTCCTCCAACCATACATCTGGCTACATGTAGAATATCATTAAAGTTGAATGCAATTGATGTCCATATTCATAAGTCATCAATCAAAAGGCTGATTGGAGGAAACTATGGCCTTCATGTGAAGTATAGTGGTCAAAAATGGTTGAAATATGTTTTCTTGAAACTTAACATTATATAGCCTTAGAGCTATGCAACATCTCTCTCCCTCTCGTTCTCACATGACAATGACGACATTATATTCCATCTTTGATGAATAGACTTGATCTTACAAAATACCTTGCTAACTTTATTGATAAAGTGAAATGTAAGTCATGATACAAGAGGATGGCTCAAACACGGCGTTGCTCACATCAATAATTGTTGTGGAGAATAGAGCATCCACTGGGGCTTACAAGCAAACACAAACCTTTTGCTTAGTCACAAACCAATCCAATCACATCTAACCCATTTCTACATCTTGAACTTCTTCAAACTTTTAAGTAGCTTAAATCAATCGGTTTTTATATTTACCAAATTCACTAATTTCTCTTCTTTCAAAATATCATATTTCCGTTTTTGTTTCCGCATAATCATTCTTGAAAAATCGTAAACCTATTAAATAATACAAATAGTATTTTCAACAAGGTATTAATTAAGTTTACAGCTCCAAAATCACGATACAATTATTCTTTGATAAATATGTCGTCGTGGTGAATAGTTATTCCAGAAATGGGATGGATTGGACGAGAAGGTACATCTTTTGGTTGAGGTAATTAAATCATATAAGCTAAGATTACTCGCCCTTATTGAGATTATGTGATTTTTTTTTTTCCATTTGGAACAACCTCCTAGATATGCCTAAGTGCCCCTCCTAAATCACACTGATGATATTGGCTGACACTTCAATCAAGTGATTGGAGGGCCTAATCAAGTATGACTTTTTGGTTAGGACGGTTGACAAATCCCATCATTAGTCTAGAAAATCAATCAATTTGGGAAGGCCATTGAGAGGGAGATGGGCGATTCGTGATCAAGAAAATGGGCCAGAGATCTATTTGGGGGTCACGCGCAATCGAAAGATAAGACAGGTGACTTAACTAGCAGGATTAATATGCTGACACATTCAGAGAATTGGAGAGTCACATCCACAATATAAGAAATGAGTGTGCCTTTACTATGAGATATCTATTATAAAGACATCAATTCAATTCTAAATATTTTAATTTTACTATTTTAATTTTGGATTTTTTGACAAAATATCAATTTAGTTATTCTGGCCAATCGTTAAAAGGTTTGTAACTAAATTAGTCAAATTAAAAATTTTAAAATTGAATTAGTATTCGTATAATAAATTTATAACTTTTTTTATAACTTTTCTCAATATTATCACAAGAGGCATATCTAAATTAACCGATGCTTCCTAATAGTATTGCCAAAGTAACCTATCTACTTAAGACCAATTACAAGATTGAGTCATGATTCGACCGATTGTGTATTTGTATCATCAAATGATAGTGGGATTAAGGCATCAAAGGTTGTTGAATTTTTTAAAATGTTCAATTAGTCGCATGAATTTCTTTTCTTTTCTTTTGTAATTAGATCGTGGAGTTATATGGGTCAATTCCAAAAAAAACCCCAAACTTTAGGTCAAGTCCCAAATATACCCCGAACTTTTTTTTGTCTCAAGAAAAACCTCAAACTTTAGGTTTAGTCCCAAATCTGCCCCGAACTTTTCTTTTGTCTCAAAAAAAACCCTAAACTTTAATTTTAGTCCCAAATCTACCCTGAATTTTGTTTTGTCTAAAAAAATCTCAAATTGGTACACATATGACAAATTTACCCAAAATTATTTTTTTGACCACCAAAAAAATTACCATATATTATTTTCCGTTAAATTTTACCGTCAAATTTCTAAATTAAATAACACGTTGCAATTAACGGGTATACTAATTTGAGGTTTTACCCTCCGTTTGTACTAAAAAAGTCACCAATTTTTTATATGTTCTCAAATATACCCCATGGTCTAGTCCCAACTTAACATGACATTTTCACATAGATAATAAATACACATAAACAAGATGTTATAGAAAATTATTTTCAAAACAAAACCATTTTAGGATATAAAAAATTAGGAATTACTAATACGGCTTTTGGACAGAGATTAATGAGGGCAAATTTAGGATTATAGTAAAATTTGATGATTTTCCTTTTGACAAAAAAAATTGGGATAGATTTGGGAATAGATTAAGAGTTTGGGGTTTTTTCTGAGATTAAAGAAAAGTTTGGGGCAGATTTGGGACTAAATCTAAAGTTTAAGGTTTTTTCTGAGACAAAGAAAAGTTCGGGGCAGATTTGGGACTGAACCTAAAGTTTGGGGTTTTTCTTGAGACAAAAAAAAGTTCGGGGTATATTTGGGACTAAACCTAAAGTTTGGGGTTTTTTTTGGAATTGACCCGGAGTTATATATATAACTTTCTTTCTTTTTCAAATTGGTCTTTTCTGTTAAATATGCAAACGAAATGTTGATGCGAAACGTCACGTAAGCACCAACTATATTAATTAGGATAACATGCAATTTTTAAACCTAGAGTTGACATGGATAAGGAAAAATCATAATGTAACCTCAATGAAAATTCCTTTATGTCAGCGGAGATGTTAGTCCTAATTTTTGGGTCGCTGTTTTTTTCTCTAAATATCATTCTCTTAGATAATCCCTTGAAAACTTTTTACTATTCTGTACAAGCACAACCTTTCTAGTTTTCACTTTCTTCTAACTTTTTCTTTTTCGGTCTATTACTTTCTTCTATAGTTCGTTTCGTGCACTGATCCCTTTATTATTTAACTCATTATAATAATTAATCACTTTAAATATCGTGCTACATTTTTATACGTTCAATTTATTGATTTTATGAATTATTTTCTTTTACTTTCGTCATGTTATTTTTTTGGGGCACTATTCTAGTCATTGCAAAAATAACTACAGCTTCGACATTGTATGTTTGACAAATGACCTCATGTTGTCAGGGAGATATCACATTCTGAAGCTTTAAGAGCTGGTGTCCAGACAAGCAACAGACAGCAGAACAAGCGTTTATAAAGCTGCAATGGAACATGGAAGATTGCATTTATTCGGCCCCAACCATCTCATCAGAGAACAAATGAAGGAATGATACAACGAACACCAACCCACCGTTCGCCAAAAAATTTTCGGAGAGATGCGTGTGGAAGAAACTGTGGAAATTTTACAGATGAATAAATTGAAGTAACAAGAACTATGTACATGCGGGTTCAAAATTTGCTCTCTGTTCTCACTTCACCGAGCTGCGCAGGGCGGCGGTGTCCTCTTGGATCCAGATGGAGCCCATATACGAATCGTCTGATCATCGCTGGCTGACGCCAGCATCTGAGGCCTCCTAGGATTCCAGCTCACACAGTTCACGGTCATGTTGTGGCCAGACAGAATCTCTATTGGCTGAGGACTTCGTTGGTTCCATATGTAGACCTGCCAAGATTTCGAAAAGTTAGTCGACCCATGCTTCGATCATATAAGGCATCAAGATGAAACGCAAAAACGATCTCGACCAGTAACAGGAAAATAAATCCACGTTTTCTCACCAACACTATGAGATAAACCTGCAATTGAAATTAGAATTGTTTTGGAAATAAAAAGAAGGCACAGGGTATGTCCTAGTCCATTGTCCGTTATGACACCAGTGACATGCAGATCAGGAGCTATTGAAGTGGAGCAGATACTGGATTTGCTGAAACAAGCATACCTTTTCATCCTCACTGCCACTGGCAATAAACCTGCTGTTCAACCCACCAAAACAGGAGCGTATCACATACTTGTGCTGATCGTGGCCTATATACCTCAATGCTTTCTCAAATTTCCCGGCAACATCCCACATGTGAATCTCCTGGCTGTTTAGGTTGACAATAAAGAACTCGCTATCCCCCGATATAGAAAGTGATGTAATAGGATGTTCCTCTGATATGACTCGCTCGGCATTCGTCACTAGGTTCAATATGCGGATCTCTCTCTCTGAGAAAACACTGATGAGATTCACTCCGTCTGGTGTGACGGCAAGGTCTAGAATCTTGGGCATCCTTGTCCCTCTCCACGCTTTCATCTCAGTCCCATCGCAGTCCCACATGCAAATGCCCTTTTCCGAGTGGGAACTGCCACAGACAAGTCGTTTTGAGTCGGGAAACCAAGCACATGAGCTCACAATGAAGTCATGATCTCCAAATGTACGCTTGCATGTACCTGTCTCCACGTCCCATAGCTTGACAACTTCTGCATTCCCACAAGTAAGCAACTTTGTGTCATCGGGACTCCATGCTACAAAAGATACAGGATTTTTGTGGCTTTGTAAGATGTGCTTCAGCGATACTTTACCATCTTCGAGCACCTATCCCCCGTGAACAAAAAATCAGCCACATTCTCTTGCAATTCATCACTTGCATACATAACAAAAAGGCCAGCCTTGAAATGTAAATGATTTATCTAAACAAGATTTCCACAAAAATTTGAAGAATGCAGACAAGCTTTAATTCAAAAGCTCTGAAACAATCCCCCACCCCCCTTCCTTTCCTCTCCCCAAACAACAACAACAATAAAAAGCTTCCCTCTCTCCTGGTAAAAGGAGTACACAAAAAACCACATAAAGAAATCCTTCCTATAAAAGAGAAAGAAGGAACAAAAGCAGAGGATATACACACAAGCTTCAAACTGGACTAGCTCAGCAGAAAAGTGAAATGTCCAAATTTTGTCATTGAAAAGACCATGTCCTCACACCTGTGATCTAGCTATGACAAGTGCATTCTACTCGAACTTGTAATCATTCATACTCTGTAGAATAAATAAAAGAGACTTCCCAAGGGAACGCCAATCGCAGGAAAGTGCTCTTAATATACTATGTTCATTGGACTCAATGAACATTGTTGCCTAGAAAACGTTCCCTTCCACTGGGCAAAAAAACATCACCAAAATATCCCTAAATACAAGAGTAGCGTTGGACTGCAGAACAACAACTAAAGATTATCCCACTTCCTCAACTGCTTAAAAAGTGCAATTGACAATAGTCAGTAATTAATAAACTCTAAATGTAAGGACTCCAGTATCAAATCTAGAAACCACCTTCCATATGATAGCCGTGCGGTCACACGATGAAGAGGCCAAATATTCTCCATTATGCGAAAATTGTATAAACCATACTTCATTTTTGTGGTCAGTCAAAATCTGCAATGAGAACGCAATTTAATTCAGTAAAGCAGCAAGCTAAACATGCAGGCCAAAAAGACCCAAAGGGAGCAAGAGATTGCCCATGAAATTAGTTCAGGTTTATATATTTTTTCGATGCCTATCCCCAACTTCAGGTTCCATTAAATGTTGACGTGACGGAAATTGATCTCAGGATTAAGTACCCAATTCACTGATCGAAAACCGACGAGCTTTACAGAAATAAGAGAAAATGGTGGTGAATGAATTACCTGTGTAGGTAGAAAGCCAGATTGCATGGCAAGTAACCGGTTCTTTTAACTTTTTCCCCAGTACAGGTAGAAACTGAACTCTTAACACATATGCATGCACATGCACAACTAAATATATTGAATTATAAAGTGAAAATATGCAATCCAATATAACACTTGAATGCTGATTCAATGTCAGAATATACGAATAAGGACATTAAATTTCAATCTTTTTTTCAAGCACTAGCAACCTACTTATACTATGCTTGGACTTGCAAATACACAGAATAATTTTTCATTAAAATCACCGGGGCTTCACTTCCAGTTAAAACAACCCTTGCATCTCCTCATATTAAAGTTCTTCCAAGTTCCAATGAGGAAGGACAAGGATTTAATGATGATTATAAATGAAGTCTTGCTTAATAAAACTTTTATTCAAAGAAACAGCATCACTCAAAAATATGAAGGATGGCCACCAATCCAATGTGATAGAATTCATTCATCAACTGAAGAATCCAAAGTTTTAATGAAATGAATATGTACTTGATTCCACAAGCAACAGTTACCTGAATGGTCTCGGTTGGCAACTGATCCCCATTGCAGCAGTGGTCTCCATAGAGGGAAACTGCATCTGATGAATTGTGGTACATGCAACAGTCAATTTGGGATGTAACAGCAGCTTCAACCAGGTTCTGCAACCGTCTTTCCGGCAATATATATGGGGGTGGGAGCAAATTTTCCAGCTCCATCAATAAATTCTTTCGAGGCTCCTGAGCTCTATCATTCATACTGCACAACTTGATTTCCTTTAAAGAAAGGATACTACTTGCGAGTTTCTGAACTTTTCCTCTATCAAGCCCTGAAGTCGAAATCTCTTTCTGCAGTATGCTGAGAGCCAAAGAATCATTCCCCTGTTTCAGAAACTCCATGATGTACTGTTTATACACCAAAAACAAAGCTGAGGCCCTTGTGCCATCTGTCAAATCCTCAAGCGATTTAAGCGTACTTATACAGTCATCCCAGCTACCATTAAGAATTTGCGATTCAAGCAATTCAAGTTCCGCAGATCTGCACCTTATCCCAGATTCGATTTCCAAACAATAAGCAGACTTCGAGTAGCCCAAGGAATATAGGCATTGAATTATGATCCTCACAAACTCAATCTTCCTTATAAGCCCTTCTGCACCCAACACCGTTAGATTATCCTCCATATCATATTATATCTCCCGAGACTTTTATATCACTTTTAGCCAAATCTCGCACCTAGTGCAGTCGAAGTTAGATTTTTTCGGTGGCCATCATTTTCGATCACCGGAGATATCCCAAAAGAGCTTTCGTTAGCAACTACCTCTTTCTGTATAGAACCAATCATTCAAAACCTACGATCAGTACAACAGCCCAAATCTCACCGAGCTCAACATCCGCTATCCTATTTTCGACGACAAATTCCTCCTAAAGAAGCAGGAGAATTAAAAAGACAAAAGAAAAGATTCCACGCGAAACAGACCACGCATATCTTCAACACACAGGCTCAGCTATCCATAACCGACGGTGAAACACCTGCAAAAATCCAGAGATTAAGCATCAAAAGGACCGAAAACGGCACCAAGTTTAAAAATTTACGGGTACCCACATCGGCCAATCCCATGGACTCACCGTATCCGCACGCGAGGAGGCGCAAAAAAGAGCACCGCCAAATCAAGAAACGGGTTTCAAGATCAGCGAGCACCGCAGAAAGAGAAAGAAGGAAACCGACCCGGCAAGAAAAATTTCAAGGGAGAGACAGAGAGGACCGACCCGAAGATGAAGAATGGAAAACTCGCTGCTTCTGGAATCCGCAGAGGATATCGTCGGGAAATGGCGATCGAAGGAGGCCGGGGGAAGTTTGCCTGCAGGAGTAAGCTGGGGAATTGGATGCGAAACCCAGTCGATTACTCTTGCCAATTTCTCGCAAATTAGAGGCAAGCTGAGATTTGCTCAAAACGGCGGCGCGTGGCGCTGTTCGTTCATTGCTAGTCGTTGGATTTTTTGGGCGAGGAGGTGAAATCACCATTCCCCCCCTATTAAAATGCTGAAATTACTTCCCTCTCAATTTCATCTTTACTATTACGGTCGACCTAAGCTCTGGTATGGACATGTCTCGACTTCCTTTTGAGATTGGTTTATTCATGAATCGAGCACTTTGATTTTTTTTGTTTTATTTTAAATCCAAAAAAACCTTTAGAATATATTGACATGTCGAGTCATATTTAGCGTGCACTACCATAAATTTTGAAGTAAGAATCATAAGTTGAAGTGATTAAGAGATTTGTGTGACTTCCCAACTGATTTGAATTATAATTGAAGTGTGATTTAATTTTCTATAATTTAGGGGCATGAGCACATAAACCTGATTCGGGCCTTAAACTTGTGCATGTGACTCAAACATAGAATGATTTGGATGCAGATGATGGAATCCGAACACAAGTGACCCCAATTCTTGATTAGAAGTCCCTTAATACTCTAGCATACTACAATAATCTTTGAAAGGGTAAGAAGTGGAGTATTGATAAAGTAGAAATTAGTGCTTTGAAATATAGGTTTTTCCAGTACCTTTTTTTTATAAAGTAACAATTTCATGAAGAGATTATTTCATGCTCACCTCTACTATTGAGAAAACTTCATAGCTCCACATTGACCGTACTAGTTGTTTAGAGTGGCTTTTACATTTGACCTTTTCTTTTATTTTATTTTTTGCAAATTTTATGGCGAGCGTGTTGTAGATTTTCTTTCTTTTTGATCTTAAGCACCGAAGACTTTCGTCATATATAAATGTCAACACCTGAATTTACATTAATTTTGTTATAGTTTTTACAAACTCAAATAACATTTTTGAATTTTGACAAGAGAAAAAAAAACTCATCTGCCTAAATGTTCTAAGGAAAAAGTCATAAAAATATTAAATTATACTTATTATAACATATTTATCTCATATTTTTTATTATATAAAAAACTCAGATTTTTACTTATGTGATATATTTATCTAAAACTTATATCAGTATAATAAATTTATCTTAAATTTTTTTGTGATATAAAAAATCCATAACTTATATCCATTCAACACATTTAATTTAAAATTTATGATAAATATGTCACATATTAAAATAATGTGTGGTAAATATGTCTTGTGAGTATTACGTTGTAGTGGGTACACTTTATAATTTTTGATGATTTTTTCCCAATATTTTTTTTACGGGTATTCTTCTCCTCCGATTTTTTATTAAAAACATGAATTAAAAAAAGAGAGAGGACATTTTAGCTCGAGAAGTGAGAGGAGAGCATCCGTTGCTCGTCCAACCAAATCCATTTTTCACACCGCTCACCGTCGGAGAAGGATGATGGCCTCCTTGTGTCCGAGCGCCATCTCCGCCGCTCTCGCCGCCATTTCGCCGTCGCCGCCGTCATCAAGCAAGCAGACGCGCTTCAGCTTCTCAACCGGGTTCTCCCACTCTCTCTCTCCATCTCTCCCGTCTTCAGTCGCCGATGCGCACTTTCCGGTCTCACTCCCGCGCCGTCGCTTTCTGTTTCCGCTGCAGGAGCTGGAGGAGGTCCAGGATGTCTTCCGATCGCTCCCTTCCTCCTGTTCCCGACCGCCGCGTCGTGGTCCGTCCTCTTCCCGCGCGAACTTGCGATGACTCCCGTTGCTTTTTGCTTTTTTATCCGACGAGTTTCGTAGCGTTAGGAGAGTGATGCCGCTATCGGTGAAACTGCAGCTAGGTTGCGGATCGGTGTCCGTGGATTTCTTGGCGGCGGTGGCCTCGTACCCCAAGCCCGACGACAAGATCCGGAGCACCAGCTTGAAGGTTTTTTTGCTTGTTCCCCCGCCCTTAGATTGATTTCCTCTTCCTTATCCTCGCTCTCTACTTTAATCGCAACAAGTTTGCTCAAAGGTCTCGTTGCCCGTTTGTTATGGTTGCATTGAGGTTTGATGTGCATTGTAGATGGACGATTGCACTTATAGTGCCGTTGCTTTTGTTAGATTGTGATTTTTAAAATCTGGTGTATGCACCTTGCTTAGGTTCAAGGCGGTGGCAATGCCGGTAATGCTTTGACTTGCGCTGCGCGTTTGGGCTTGAATCCGAGGCTAATTTCAAAGGTTGTAAAAACATCTCTTTGCGGATTTATGTGGTTTTTGTGTTGTGGAGTTACTACATGTGACAATCATTAGGTTGCTGATGATGCCCAAGGCAGGAGTATATTGGCAGAGCTGGAGGCTGATGGCGTTGATACTTCCTTTTTGGTGGTGAGCTCTGATTATCATTTCAATTAATATAAATTGGCCAGCAAAAATTTGTCCCTGATGTCTTTGTCTTTGATATAGTAACGTGTCAGCATCTCATTTATTTATTATTCTAATTAGTAAATAATGAAGAAGCACAAATGATATGTGCCAATCACTTGCACATGTTAAAAGGCACTTGTTCAATCCTTTAACTAGTTGACCTTACGATTTAGAAGTTCTTTTCATTAATATCAGAAAGTTTTGGATCTCTCAAATGCAAGGAAAGGCTCTGTACACGGGTGTCACTACATTGAACATTTGCTTCTTGTTTCCTTGACTCTGATGATATGAACTGATCCAACTGTTCAAAAACCACCTTCATGAAATTTTTGGTGATATAGTACACCTTTCTAGACATTGAAACCTCTGGGTGATTCTAAACAGTTAGTATTGGAGTATTGGAAATGTTGATACTGTTGCTCTTCTTTGCAATCATAATTTCAGCTTTACTATAGGCTTTAAATAAGTGCCAAGCACTTTCAGAGGGTCCATAAGAAGCTTTAACTTTGTTAGTATCTGCAATGTGGCCATTCTTGATGACCTTAAGGTGGATAGAGCACTTCTCGTGGTCAAGATGGGAAAAATTCTGTGGGATGAGGAACACTTTTGCTGCACAGTGCTGTGCAGGATATGCCTACTTGATATGGTTATGAGATGTTCTTACATTTGTGGTACAAGATCACATTAGTTTAATATTTCTAAAAGCCACCCCCTTTGCTGGAGCTGACAGATTTTTCTATGACATCCAATGATTTATTATCCAAAAAATTTGTAGAAATCACGGAAAAGCTTGAGATATCAACTTAAGTGTGGAGCAGCTTTAATTTAGCATATAAATGCCAACAGTTGGTTCTTGTTCACTTCTGTTATAATTTCAACTACCAATCAAGCTGAACTTTTCTTTGCTATAATTTAATAATTTGGCCAATCATCCTCCATTCCTTCTGGTCTCTTTATGCATTTCAATTATGGCAGTGGATGATGCACCTGAAGAGAGATTCCTCCGAAATATTTAGGAGATTTCTCTGAAATGCTCTGCATTTTAATCTCAATTGATGTTTTTTCTCATTTGAACAAATTAAACTGAAGCATTTGACAAGATATTTTGCAGCACACTATGGTTTTGCCCTTTTTCCAACTAAATATAAAATGCCACTTGCTTGTTGAATCTCACATCATCAGTCTAATTGCTTCCCTGAGTTCTTCTCAAGAGTTACAGTGGTTACTCTGTTGCTCGGGTTGTTAATTTGCCATGGTCTTAGGATCCTGCCTTGAATGTATGTCATATATTTTTAATTCCTTATTTATTCATCAGCTAAGTAGTAATTGTTCTTAAATTCAAGTATAGCTCATGCCATACATACAGAACTGCTCAAGGAAGATAATCTTCCATGGCTTTTAAAATCTTAATGTTGCTTGACTTTGTTTTTCTGCTTCAGGTTTCCAAGGAGGGTAATTCACCATTCACATACGTCATTGTTGATGACCAAACGTGAGAATCTTTACCTTTATGCTACTACTGCTCCTTCCCTTTGCCCGCAATCCTTAAACCCCCCCCCCCCCCCCCCCCATTTGAGGTTCAATTACCAAAAGTAAGATTTAAGAACTACAACAAATTGAAAAAGAATCTAAATTTCTAGGTTCAAGAGCAGTTGGATTATATACCCTGGTGGACTAAAAGCCTGGTCTTCATAAATTATTACAGGTAGGGATAAACCTAAGCTGGGATCTCTTTTTATTAAATGGCAGGATTGTCAAGAGATAAATATTCCTTTATTGCCCAGGAAGTGCTGAAACGATGGCCATGTTTCTCTACTCCTCACACCAATTTGCTATGTACATTATTGAAGGAAAATTTAGACACATAAGATGCATTGCATTCATGGTCTGTTTCTTGTGATATCTTTTTTGTTAGCCGTCATATAATTAAGAGAAATAATCTTGGCTTAATTCAATATGAAGAGTCGAGAGGTAGTAAACAAGTTGCATTGATGCTCCTTTTTTTGTAATAACCTTGCCAATTGAGGCTGTTTACTGATATTTCAGGATGGACAGCTTATGGCCTAATGAGATTCTGTGGAAGTTCGTTATAGCTTGTAGTATACTGGGTACATTAATTTTATTGCTGTGGCAGCAAAAATACACATGCACATGTGCATGCAAGTGCACAGCTACTTTCAGACTTGTATTTTGTTCAATTGGGTTTGTCGTATGCTTAAAGTTGCTTAGATCAGGAAACACCCCAGACTAATAGTAGTTTTAATGAGTTCTCGCATGTTCTTGCAGGAAAACTCGTACATGTATACATACCCCTGGATATCCGCCCATGGTACCACATGACCTTTCTCAAACAAACTTGCTATCTGCAATTGATGGAGCAAGAATTGTCTACTTTGACGGGAGGTTGTATGAAACTGCTTTAGTTGTTGCACAAGAGGTAATGCATCAAGCATTTCTTTTAATGCTGTCGGTTATTCTTTTTTATTTTTAAACAATTATTTCTATGGGATTAAGCTATTTGACCTGTGAGTCCCCTGAAAGCTTAATTAGGGAAGTGCAAATCGACTGGATGTATTGTGCTGCTTATTCTCTGTACTCAATTGCAAACTCGTTTTTGGGTCTACAGCAAATGAGTTGGCTTATAGACCCCTTAGCATCCAAACTATGAGGTCTAGGATGTCACGACAGCCAATATATCTCTATACGGCTATCTTTTAAATATTTGGATGCTCAATGTGAAAGAAAAGAATCACTAAGATGGAGGCTGTTCCATATTAGGTATTTTAGATTTATAGCTTTGTACGATCTTATCATTATTTTATTATGGTAATTGTCTTTTGGAACACAAAAGCAATGATTAGTCCATCGTGCTTATGAATATTTTTTATGAAGTGATATCTGAATGTTACATGCTTGTTAGGATTGGGAAAGCTTTTCTTTTTAGAGTTTTATGTGTAGGGACTAAGGAGGACATGGGCCTACAGCTATGGTGACTGCTTGCAGTTTAATTTGCACATGTTAGGGTGAATCCAAACAAGATGCAGTGGATTTTGCAAATGGAATTATGGAATTCTTGTTGGCTAATCAGTTTTACGCAATTGATATTAGTGGAAAATCTTAATTCAAAGGGCCTTAATTGAGATATTCAAGGAGCAACTTAGGGTGCGCATGGTAACTGGCCAGAACTGTTTGATTCTGTTATTTTGTTCTTGGGAATAGATTTGACACAGAAATCTGTTTAGTAAAATTTTTGTTTCCGGGTATAGATTTGGAACAGAATCAAGATTATAAAAAAAATAATAGTTGATTCTTGTTTCCGGGAACAATTCCAAGAATCAAGTCCAAGTTTTATTTTCTTTCCTTTTCTTTTTCTTCTTCTTCCTTTTGGCTGGTGACCTCACCAGCCCTTGGTGACACTGAGCCATGGCAAGGCTTGGCCTTGCTAAATTTGGGCAAGGCTGACCTCACCCAACCACGGCAAGGCTTGACCTCGCCGAGTTGGCCTTGCCTTGGCTGGGCGACACCAACTTGGCCTGAGGAGGCCAAGCTTCGCCCAGCTAATGGTGATGCTGAGCCTTGATGTTCGTCGGCCTAAGCATCGTCGAGGGCCAGCGACACTTCGGCACTTCGGCAAGGTCGCCAGCCCAAGTCTAGTGGGTTGCCAGGCAGAGGACAAGCTAAAAAGGAGAGAAAAAGAAAAAGGAGAAAAATGTAATAAAATCTTTAAAAAATTAAAAGAAAATGGTTTGGACTAGAAATTTTAAGGTCCTACCAAACGTATTTTTTTCCTGGGAATTAACATTTTGGACGGTTACCAAGCACCTTCAAATGCTCAGAAATTGTCCTCGGAACAAAAGAAAAAAGAATAATTTCTGAGTGGAAATTGTTTCCAAGCATAGAATTGTTACCGTGCACACCCTTAAAGTAGGTGGTGATAGTGGTTTCATTTGGACAATTATTGTAGCTCAATAGATGAATCTCTCTGGAGCTCAACACCAATGTGCAAGTATGTTTCCCAAAGTTATTATCATTTAGAATCTGTATAGGCAATTGCTCCAGTTGTGAGGTTATGTCTTTAATATTGTTGTTCAATAATTTATTCCTCTCTTAAATCACCTTTTAACCTGTTTTTTTTTACTAATTTTTCTCCATTTCCATTAATTTTCTCAACTTGTGTAGGTAGATAATTATAATGGCAAAAGTGTTGAGAGAACCATATGTACTTTGTTATTGCTAGCTCCAATATTTTAATCCTTATCTTGGAACCTTCTGTTTTCACATTCATTTGCTAGATGTCCACTTGTTCTTAAAATTCTAAATGCAAATGAATGTGTTGAACAAGTAATGTAATGATGAGAAAGGATATTGTCCCACAAAGATTGATGATTAATAAACCAATTAAATATGAAAATTGGATTAATTCTAAAATTTATTTGACATATCAAAATAGAATTGAGAATAAATTAAAATCGATAATCTTAGAAGCAAAATTTCGGAACTAAATTCAGTTAGTTGATCAAATACATATGTTAGAGCATCCGATTTCACCATAACCACTAAATAAGAATTTCATATCATTATGCATACAAAAACGATATCAAACATGTGATAGCGCAATTTCCTAATCTATTTACTATCCTATTTCTAGGTATAGCAAACCTACTCATTTTATCAATCTATAATATCTTCATGTGAATTTAAATAAAGACAAGTGTATTAAAATCCTTGAATATTCCTGGTTTACAATGAATCTCTTAGACTACTTTATCACTGAAAGTCACGCAAATAATATGGTATATTTCTATTCACATTTAATACATGGTTATACATTATAAGGAGCAATTACATATTATTACTTCTTACTCTCAAACATGCACATTAGATCATTCAAATGATAACCAGTCACTTAAAAGCATTAAGTACAATAATATATAACTTACATGAATTGAATCAATTGTGGAACATAAAAAACGTAAAATTCATATCATCACGGTTAGGCTATATCGTAGTTCTAACAAAAGAAAATATAAATTAAATCCAAAATCTTGAATAAAAAAAAAGAATTTCTTTACCACTTTTTGTCTTCTCTTCAAAATATTTGAAAAACTCCTAGAATAATGAAAAAAACGATGATAAAAATAAAAACCTAGTCGTTCCAAGCTTTCAATGTTATCCTATTAATAGGATACATCTAGGGCTCCTAACACAAGGGAATTGCTTATTTTTTCCATAAAATTGGGGAATAAATCATAGAATTCCTGATTTGCATTCACCTTAGTGCTTTTATGGGTGGCGTCTTCCTTTCCTTCTTTTTGCCACAAGGAAAATATGAATAAATGGAAGGAAATTCAAATATTTTCTCACAAACATTGTATTCTTTGTTGCCTAAAATAGGTAAAATAACTATTTTTATAGAGTTATCATCCCTTCAATTTGTTCATGCTTAATATGACTCAGATGCCTTTTCTATGACATCTGCAATTTGACAAAGCCAATTCACTGGGATGCTGTTGTGGTATATCTAGCTTGTGGGACTTTTGAAAATACCTTAAGATTCTATGCAAGAGGTCAGGAGTTATTGTGATTTTTATCAACGTTATTAGTTCAGCATGGCAGTCTTATCTTCTTTTAGGTTTTACAGAATCTTATCAGCATTAGGATGTGTTCTACTTTTGAATTTTTTCATTATCAACATCAAAAGCACAACTAAGTATGTCTCTTGAAACCGATTGTAATTTACAATTATTTCCAATTTCTTGCATTGCATCTAGTGGAAAAAGAGAAGCTCGATGTGACTTGTTGAGGAGTAGTCGGCATTTTGGGTTTTAAAGTGCAGGCTGTTCGCAGGAAAATTCCTATATTAATTGATGCAGAAAGGCCGAGAGAGGGTTTGGACGACCTTTTGAAGTTGGCTGACTATGCAGTATGTTCTGCAAAATTTCCGCAGGCAAGTTGGTTTTTCTATGAAGCATTTACTTGCCCATGCTAAGCTTTAGGAGGAATTGCAATTCCCATTGACGCATTTGCGTCAGTATGGTGTTGACCAACTGCCGTCTTTTTTAACTGTTGGTATATTCTGAAGTTTTTAATTTGTATAATGTTTTTCTCTTTTGGCAAAACATGATTGATCCTATCAACTTTCTTCCATATATATCCTTATTCCCTGTTAATTAGCATGTCAATCTTCTCAATTCCATTTGGTATAGTTAGTCGCAGTCCAAGATATGTTTCGGTTTCATAATTATTTAGGTTGATCTGAATTGTAAACCTTTAATAACAATTGTAGTGAATGCATCTTCTTTGTATGCTAATGTTACGAATGTTTGATATGCATCCACAATTTCTTATGGGACAGGCATGGACAGACGCACCATCTGTTGCTAGTGCTCTTGTATCAGTGATGCTTAGGTTACCAAATCTGAGGTTCGTAATTGTGACATTGGGCAGTGAAGGGTCCATTATGCTTGAGAGGAGTACTGAGGGTCAGTTCACACTTATAGTCAAGTTTTATCCTTTCAGTTGTGTTTATCTTATGCAAATTAGGGCTAAAGCTGGACAGCACTCTCTCTAGTTCAGCAAAGAATTGGATGATTTGGAAGTGCAAGATTTAGTTATGGAAGCTTCTATTTCTTTTTCCCTATTGCAGGTAATTCTCAAGAAGAAGTGGATGTGGACAACTTGTTAGAAATTCTGAAGCAGAGAAAAGATGATGTTGCTACCATTCCAACATATGTTTCCTCGGTAGTGTATGCTTGCAAACACTATTATAGATGTCGTGATTGCAAATTTAGGGCTGTAGTTAGTTGAAGTGACGAGAGCAACATAAGTTCTTGGGAAGCATGAAATTTGTTTTCTGAGCCTGCAATTTAGAAGGAATGCCCATGCAAAGTCATCTCATCAGTTATGTAGTTCCCAGAGTCACCCACAGCTCAATCCTTTGCGGGGCTTCTAACTAAGGAGTTCAAATTCCCTTGCTTGTACAGCATGCATGTTATCATCTACTCTTTTTACTTGTTTAAAAGGACACATTGCAAATTGTGTACAAGCTGGAGTTGGTGGAGCAGATTTATCAAGAGTTGATTTGAGTAAACATAGAGATGGAATCAGGATAACTAGCCTCCATTACTTTCTTGGAACAAGTGTGTTGCAGACCGTGATTTCTTTTTAAAGTATGTGCAGTGACCAAATAGTGGTGTTGTAAAGTTTATTCTCATCTGTTAGAGCTTTGTGCTGTTTTAATGTCACTTTTCCCATGTGCAACCTGTTTGAGAGGCCAATCCTTGCACTCTGAAAGCATTTCTTTTTCTCTTGTTGCCTTGCTGGAACAACAAATGGATAATATGATTTTCGTTTCAGCTTGGGATTTGTTATTATTCTATTTTTCATTTGGTAATTGATTTCCAGTTTTTGCTGTACTTCTTTGCAGTGATTAGTTCTATTGATAAAACACATGATAGTAACATCTCGTGGGGATCTTGCTTTCTCTTTTCTTTTCAGGCGGTGTCACAATTGAAAGCTAAGGGGATAGGAACCGTGCATGGGAGGTTACTTTTGGGTACAGCTGAGAAGATACCACCACAAGAGCTTATTGATACAACTGGTGCTGGCGATGCATTCATTGGTGCAACCTTATATGGTACATATTTAGTCAACTGATAATGTTTTCTTTATATAAACTCCCTGCTATCTGTCACAAAACTATCAAGTGATCGAAAACCAACATGTCCATCTGCATGATTAGTTTACTTTTGAGCATGACTTTAGTTATTGAGTTCAGTATTGTCGCTGCATCAAAAGCACTTTTAATTTCTTTGTGGGGCCAAGTTCTTTGATAAAGTGAAAGTGGCTTATTTTTCTCCCTGGACCTTCATCCCATATTTTACCATTTCAAGATTGACAGAATCTTTTTTTAACACTTTTACTATCTGATATGTCGACTTTCCAGGACTTTGATCAATTGATAATTGACTTTTTGGGCCAAGTAACCACCGATTAAATAGTGCCTTCCATATTATTTATTTTCATAAAAATGTGAGGGGCATGATGCCCACTCACGGATTTTGTCCTTTTCTTCAGGCCATACCCATAGCAGTCTTATCTCATCTGGTGGGTCTTTTTTCTATGCTTGTTTCAACTTTATCACGTGGCCGTATTCAAGAAGTTCAATCATTTATTTCGGCCTGTCTGCTTGGCTATAGCACATCTTTTGTGATTACTTAGCAAACGTCAATTAGCTCTTCTTTTAGCATGGCGATAAGTCAGGATGATATATTTCTTGAAGGATTCACCGACAGATTTGGCTGTCTTTGGTGCTAATAAATTTCTATGTTTTCTTTTAGCCATCTGTGCCGACATGTCACCAGAAAAATTCTTGCCCTTTGCTGCTCAAGTGGTGAGTTTCAATGGAAGAAACGAGTTCTAGACGTCTCCATAAGAGTTATTTCAGGGCTGAAGAGTCCATGTTGTGATTTTCGATCATCTAATTGTCAGGCCGCCGCAAATTGTCGAGCTTTGGGAGCTCGAGCTAGCCTCCCGTACCGCACAGATCCGCGCCTGGCGCCCTTTCTGAGCTGATCACTCCCAAATACTGAGAGGCACTGGACAAAAGAGGGAATCTAGAGGACGAAGGAGAGAGCCATGATGAAATCTTTTTCAAACCGAAGAGCATCTTCCCCTTTCATGCATTATTTCCATTGGTGAGTACGTAATTGATTTGCTGTAATACGTAATTGATTTGCTGTCAATTCCTGCATCAAGTAATTCGTCTGCCTACAAGGTCCCTGCGCTTCCAGCTAATCCCGATTATTTAACGCAAACGATACGGTTGATCAGCAAGTCATTGATGAGGATCGCCGTAAGCATCAGCAGGCGGCACAAAAGTGTCATTAGGTCGGGACAAAATACGGTTCAACCGGATGACATGGATATACACTGTACACTAGGCAAGGGCGTATGCAGGGGCGGTGTCCGCTTCGTCAATAAAAATACCAAAATCTCTCAAAGTGAACATGATAGTGATCAAGGGGCGGAAAAATGAAAAGAAAAGGGTGAAGTTGACCCTCAATTTCGTCCCTCGTGGGTCACGCCTTATAACCTAACAGGCTTCTGTCTCTTATCTCTGACGTCTCAGAGCTCTAAGATAATCGGACCAAATTTCTCAGGAGTTTCCTGGTCTAATACATGCAGCAGTGGGCCAGCTCATGGTTTTCCCTCTTCATACGGTCGAGCTCAGACAATGTTTATCGTCTTCTCCACCCCTAACTCCTCTGCGTTCTTAATAGCCAATCTTTGTCTTAGTCCGCGAAAGAGACTGCGTTAGAAATTTAGAAAAGTTAATGTCGTGCGTGGCTGGTATTTGTTTATTCTAAGCCTTGTCACGACTGGTGGATGTCCAGTCAGCATCACATACCTGCAAGTCGCGTCTTCTTAGTCGTTGGCCACTTATTCTATGCCCCACTCTCTTGGTCCAATTGCATGCTCGTGAGCCCCACGAGCATCGACATTATTGACTTGGTCGGCATAAAAAGAAAGACTTCTCCAGTCCACGTTCGTCCTTTTCCTCCCCCGGGATGGTGGTTGGCCAATCAGTTGAACGTTTTGAGAGAGGCAAGGGCAAGGACCGTCTGCTTTTTAAAAATATTCACCCGGTCCATAATTTGCCACGACTAATAGATCGGTGGAATCATATGAGCAAGAATTATCGTTGGGGGCCAAAAAAGCGGATGAAAAAAATATACTGAAAGAGACGTGAACGGCTTAGGTTCCAAGCCGATCGGCTTGTTTAGGAAAAATTATCAAAATAGTTTTAATTCTATTATACTTTTTTCAATTCAGTTTTAAATATTTTTTTTACCAATTCAGTCTTAAATATTTTGTAATTGTATCTTGTCGTTGCGGTGCTTTGGCCTCCTCACTGGAAGGGTAGGATCTGCTGGACAAGGGCTCCTTGAAGCTGAACGTTAATGAATCTGTGGGTCAATAGCTCCTCGGATGCTTCAATTGCAGGAAATCAACGCCAAGGTGTGAATGGGTCACTGTTGGGTCTCACGAAGAAAGCAAGAGTAGTCTCAATCGAAGTTGGTGTTTTCGACCAAGGAGGCCGACCAGCAAGTGAGGAGGTACAAAGTAGGCATAGCTTCCGCTAGCTTCGCGACAGTGAGGCTTGCCCTCGCTAAATCTAGGCAAGGGCAAGACCTTGTCATGGTTAGGCGAGCTCAACCTCCCTTGACAAAGGTGACGACGAGCTTGCCCTACGCAACAATGATGTGGCTTGCCCTCACTAGATCTGGGCGAGGGCAAGCTCGCCTAGCACCAGCAAGGCCTTACTAGTGGCCAACGAGACCTAGAAGAAGAAAAAAGAGAAAGATTAATAAATTAATAAATTTTTTAAATAAAATAATATATTATTAAAAAATTGCTATGTTAGTGCTGGCCGGTTAACCAGTGTCCATATTGGCATCGGTCAATCAATCTTAGTTAGATGGATTAAATTAGCATAATTATAAAAGGTCTATGACTGAGTTAATAAAAAAATTAATATTAAATTGAAAAAATTATAATAAATTTATGACTATTTTGATAATTTTAGTGCTCGTTTAAGTATGCATTCTTGCATTATTTATTTGGCAAATCAGTTCTTCACAGTGAGGTTAGTGGGAGATGGACGACATTGCACCCTTCTGATTGTTTGGTCACGAAAGGAGAGACTGTTGGGAAAAAAACATTGACGATTTGATTGGTTAGCCGTAGAATTGTACGCGTGTCTGCCCGTGGGCCATCTCAATCAATCCTCAGCCTCGGGAGATGATCACGCAAGTTGAGTCTCTCCCGGCCATTCTCCGAGTAGTATCTTTCCCTTCCCAATTCACGGGATCTCAATCATTTGGTCGGGTTTTGGATGGTTCCCATAGCCGACGGTCCGGTTCCCGGTTCCCATTTTTGGAACCGGTAGCTAGTCGGTCCGATTCCCGGTTCCAAGGTGGGAACCGGACCGGACTGCCGGTCATTTCTTTCCTTAGTATTGACGGGCTCAAGTCGCCGAAAGTTGCCCTTTCTTTTTCGTCAATTGCCAGTAGGAGGAGAGCCTTTCTCCCCGGGGCATGCTCCACCGCGAGGACCCAGAAAAGCTGAAAAAGGAAGAAAAAAGAAATGGACGTCTTTGAATCTTTCTTCCCTCTCTTGAGATGCCGGCAAGTGGCTAGGAAATTTCATTTTTGTCCTTGAGATTTGGCATATATACACTCGAGGAATAAACTTTAGGACTTTACCGACAAAGTGTCGGTCTACGTGGTTGTTGCTTTGAAAAACCTCCTGAATTGCTATAGTAAAAAGAGAAATGTCTTAGGATCTTATTAACGAGTATTTTAATAGCATTTGCTGACAAGCTATTAAAAGAAAATTTACAGTTTTTTTTAATGCTTTGCTTACTGTGTTTTACACGGTCAATGCCTTGGAAATTTAGTTCAAATCAAATACATTTAAGAAATACCCTAGAGGCATTTGTTAACAAAATTTCAATTTTTTATTTGTTATGGATTGATTTTATTACTACTGTATTGGACTCTTGCGTTGACTCCGAATTGACCCGAGAAGAAATCCTCGAAAATGTCCATTGACTTCCATGTGCTTTGTCCTTCCTTTTGGTTCTCATAATCAAAAGTTAGAGCACTCTTGATTGGTAACACGTCCTATTCTCTTCCCTACCGTGACGTTCAAGAAGTTAGAATGTCATGTCTTCTTTGTGAAAACAGAACTGGGGAAGAGAAGCAATATTCTCTGTTTTGGTTTGCAAGATGGGTCCAGCAATCACCTACCTAATCGACACCCGTGTTTTAGGTTTAATTCTACCAGAACTGCAGGAGGGATTACTTTGGAACAATAACGAAATGCTCAACATGACTCCTGGATAGTTTTATTTGTTATTGTAATTAAAGCATAGTTCCTTTTATTTCCACAGTCTTAGTAAATCATCAATGATAAGTTATTATAATTTAAGAATATAAGTTATGGCATTTTCATTTATAGTTGTTGCAAGTGTGATATATGATTTATTTGTTTACTGGAAATTTTGTCGCGGTATATTAAGTTTCTTAGTTTAAAAAAATGAATTTCTAAATATATTGCAAAGTCATAATTAACAAATAGGAGAAATTGTAACCATATTGTAGTTAAATTTGGAAAGTGTTAACGCTCCATAAACCAGTATAATCTTAATAACTAATTGATATAAAGTGACAAATTATTTTTCCACATAAATAAGTTGGGAAGACCAAGTATGCTACGATCATGATTAATTATAAATTCATGATGAACTGCAGTTTAATTATAGATAAATTATTTATATTAATTCGTTTTCATAATTAATTATGCTATAATTTATTTAATATATAAATTTATAAAAAATAATTATTGATGTATACTTCATCATGTATTATACATTATATTTATTGTAAATCATAGTCTAATTACAGATTATAATTCAATCCTTTAAATTATTGGTTAATAATGATCAACAATAATTGAAATTCAAATTTTACATAACAAAATTCTTATCTTAGTTATATTAATTAATTTTAAATTGAATTAAATGTAACAATGTAATGTTATATCTGGAAATAAAACTAAATATACTCATAACTACATGGAATATCTACTCCTTCACTCCATTCAAGGCATACCTATTCTTGATTTTGAGGGAATAGACACGTCAGGGAATTTTAGGCAAAGCAATAATTATTTCGTCGGAAATTGATCGAGAATGGAATTAGCCAACGCTCCATAAATGTTCATAAATACAACACCTATTTGGTAGTTCGGCTGCAAGACGACACGAATTTTTCAACTATCCTACAATTTACTTCGATTTTGAAGTGTTTTTTTGCATTGGGTAATCATTATATTTCTGCAAATCAACTAATTGAACGAGCCATGGCATATTGACCAAGTAATTAGATATCGACTTCTACTAAAATAAAGGATGGAGAGCTCCATCATAACAGTTTACATTTGCTATGAAATGTTCGAGTGCAATTTGAAGGTTCGAGATGAGCAATTCAGTCACATAAGTTTAAGTAAATCACCTTAGTCTTAGAAAGATACTTGCAATAAGGAAACCTCTCCAGACAAGGTAACGTGCCCTTAGTCAATGATGCCGCACAAGTCGTTCAGAATTTCACAAGCGTGTGAATCAAACTCATGATCTCGTGAAAAATACGCAACCTCTTTATCATTGTACCATCCATATTTATGGTCCATGATGAATTGGAAATTGGAATCCTTTCACATGCTTTCTGCCATCAGGCAAAACTCCGGACTTATTCTATTTCCATTAGCCTTGCATTTTCTTTTCCTACTTTAACGAGATTCCAATTGCATGCCATGGTTGTAACGACTTTTGCGTTTTGATTAGCAATAATGATCATGACTTTATGCTTGGGAATAATGTAAATGATGATGCATTGGCCTTTTGACTGTAGACATGTGTTTTCTCGCACAAGAATTTGAATTTGCATTCAAGGTCAATCCAAATGGTCCCTTTTCGCTTCGACGGAAATTCCAAAAGCCACTCGTCAAGCTGGTTAAAATTCATCCATAAAAGCCCGTCCATCCAATTTGTAGTATAATATTGTTTTCTTATTCAATAATTGCATATAACTTATCCACTCAAGTATTCATAATTTATTATATAGGTCTGCTGCAGACTAGTTTTCGGTTGAATTCAATTCTTGAATCTTTAGTTTTCTAATTGTACAATATATTGAAAAATTATATATATATAAGTGAATAATAAGTGAGGCCCGCTAAAGAAAGTACTTAGAAGAAAGGTAAAATATATAAAGAGTATGCATCGTGCTTGCCCCCTCCGCAAAACGTCTCTCATCTCTTTGACTTGTCTCGTTTCTTTACCCAAAATATCATTCATGTCCTCCGGGGCTCTTCAGCCATCGCCAGAGCAATGCCTCGTTGTACGTCTGCGTCACCCCGCTCTTTTTGCAATATACCCTCGTTCATATTTCATGCTACGTCTCAGCAGAGCACACAAAGTTCATCCTGGAAGAAAAAGGAAAAGAAAAAAAGCTTTCCCCGACTATGATTGATGATTGTGTGTTGGGAAACGCAGGTGGGATTCGGTGGAATTTGTCTGGATTACTTGGCTGTTGTGACAACTTTCCCCAAGCCTGATGACAAAACCAGATGCAGGAGCATGAAAGTACTCCCTCTTCTTTCCTCTGTGATTTCTTATTTATCTGTTCCTTTCGCCCTTTCATAGCTATGGGTCTTGGTTTTTGAAGTGTCTGAGCTGACTGATGGTTGCATAAGAAGATTGTTCTTGTGTTGGTTTGTGTCCTGTGCAACTTATAAGGAAGCTCAAATCACTGAGTAAACTACAGGGGAGCTCATATCTTCCTTCCAGAGAGCATGCCACAGAGGCCTGAAATTTGCAGAGAAGTGATTGCTAATTGCCTAAAGTGAGAAGTGAGGGATTGAGACACTATTGGTGCCAAAACTTTTGTACGATGCTTACTTTAATGCCAAAATTTTTATTTCACTTACTTAAGTCCCATAAAAATTTGACACTAGATTGATCATTCATAAAGTGTTGGCATTAAAGTGATGATTCTTAAGGTCTTGGCACAGAGCATTATAAAATTGTGAGGTGCTACCTCATGTACTGGATAGCGTCAACAAATGTATCAATTTTTCACAATCGAGATACTGCTTTGAATTGGTTCCCAAACATTCCCTAGCAGTGATCCTTGCTGTTAAAATTTGCATAAGGTTCCAAGCTCTGTTGTTCTATCTCAAAACAGAGCAACGTCAATGAAGAAACAAATACAAAATTACTGAGAGGTGAAGAAAGTTCCGCTTACTTCCCTTTTTCTTTTTGAAGAAAAAAAATATATCTTTGTGATTTTAAAATGTTTGCTCACTGATTTTCCTTTTGAGTCTAATAAAACAAAGAAAAATATTGGCAAAGTCGGAATATTTGCTTTGTGATTTTTCCTTTCGACTCATGTTGCTGTTTTGTTGAATTTCTAATTTTAAAAATTTCAGAGCCAAAGTTTTATAAAACATCTTGCTTGATCTTTAGTAAAGGCGGATTAAGCCAAAAAACAAAACTTTAGAAATTATCACTTTACTGCCAAGATCTTTGAAAAAACATTTAAGCTACTCTCCTTAGCCACGTCAAATTTTCCAGCAAACTAAATCACCAAAGTCACTCAAGTGATGGCTTTTTATAAGTTGTGTTACTTAAATGATCGTTTGAAATGTTTTAGCATAAGTGTAGACACCGTACAAAAATTACGATACCAATGTCATCCTTTTCCATAAGGAAAAGTGTTTGAAGATGTCCGGACCATTTGTGTTGTTGATGCAGAACATACATTTGATTCTTCATACTGGATGAAAAACAAATAGTTTGTGGGTCATTCGTCCTGGCTTAGGCTCATGTCTTGCATGGTCCATTAGGTTGGAGCTGGACTTCAAGAGCCCGGCAAGTTCTCATGCTGAAGAATATATAGAGAAGTACTTCACGCCATTTAAGGCCGAGTCAATACAAAGTTGTCAGAGACCGGTTACCCGTGAGGTGTGGAAGGCCACATAGGGTCTGTTTCGGAGCCAATTTATGCTCATGATAAAGAGTATATAGAGAAGTATAGTGAGGACCTCTGGCCTATTAAGAGGATCATCAGGCATTTTAACTATAGGAAGCTACATACGAAATGTTACTCTGCTTTGTAATGTTAGATGTTGGAAGGTGACGAACCTGGAAAAAGAAGTGCAAGGTTTGAACAGAGACAAGACATCGGCAGGAGGAAATCTGTTTTCTTTTTCTTCGCTTATCAATATTTATGTTAATTAGTTTTGATCATTTGAACCACTTCTCATTCATGTTGATGTCATGGAACAAAATTGTGTGCCAGCAATGATGCCTTTAAGACAATTAGATTTCTGGAGTAATCTTTAAATCCAATGTCTACTGTCAGGTTCAAGGAGGTGGAGATGCAGCGAACACTCTAACATGTTTGGCTCGTCTGGGTGTGAGAGCAAGGCTTATTTCTAAGGTTACTGACTGGGATATCTGTCAATTCTTCCATTTAATCTCAGACTGGTACCTTAGAGGACCGCATTTGGATATTTAGCTGAACATTTTCTGCATGCTTTGGGAACTCACTAGATGGCGGACGACGTCCATGGTAAGAGCCTATTGGAGGAGCTGAGGGTTGATGGTATAGATGCCTCTTTTCTCGTGGTAAGCTCTAGACTGATACCTTGACAAATAAGGGAGCATCTTTGAGTAATCATCTCTATATGCTTGGCAAATGATTAGCTTGTGCATTAAGGGGGAGCAGATTATCTAGCTCAAACCCGTTTCTTCATCAGCATACTCTCCAAAAGATTCTAGTTTTACTCATTTGGAGATCACTTCTTCCCTATAAGGGAAACTCAGCAGCTTAAAGTTTTTGCTCAAGTATTGATCTGCAGTTGCTTCTATGTAGACTTGCAGCAGAAAGAATGATGTCCCTGAGAAACTAATTCTGGCCTAGTGGTTTCCTAGAAGAGCATTGCGTATTGTACCCCTGAGTAAATTTTTTTTCCCTCCCTAAAACCTTTACTTTTCTCCAGGTTGCCAAGGATGGACAAACGCCATTTTCCTATGTTATTGTCGACCAATCAACGTGAGGTTCTCTTTGAACGTGTTTGTTTCAGTGAAAGGATTTTTTGAGAATTAGTTTTCTGGACTTTTACGCATTTGGTTTGCTGAAAATGATTGGTCAACGAAAAACTATTAATAGTCAAAGAAAATATGTATGCTTAAAGTTAGGAAAATAAATTTCCTAACCTGAAAAATTGGATCCCAGAAAGCATTGACGAAGCTGTCCCGAAACAAACACACCCTATTGAACCAGAATTTCATATAGCATTGCATGCCTGTTTGAGCAATTAAGCTTCTCTACCGTAGCATCTTTTGTGTTGGAGTTCACTTTTGTGATATCGAGTATAGGGATGCTGGTTTTTCAGTGGCAAAATCAGTAGATGATGGATGCTCCTTTCACGTTCCTAATTGTGGTTCATTCACTCTTCAGTAGCCTTGGCTTAGCTTCAGTTCATTTTTTCTGCAGAGGGAAGTCATTAAACACTGTCATTTCTAAGAATTCAAGGATACGACTTCTCTCTGCAGTTCATTGCTCTCAAATTCTGAAAAAGAGACAGAAGTTAGGATAGCTCTTGGGATACCTTGCCAAATGTCCTGTCATGTTACTTTGTACTGTCTAAGTTCTCAGAACAAAGTGTTTAACATAACGTCCGGCGTTTACATATGGCTATTAACTTTGGTTAGACTTTCAGGCAAACGCGTACTTGCATTTTTACACCGGGATCCCCTCTCATGGAACCGGCTGACGTTTCCCCACGCTTAGAATCTGCACTCGAAGGAGCAAGGTTTGTCTACTTTGATGCAAGATACGCTGATACTGCAATAGTCGTTGCCAAAGAGGTATAATCTTTTTATTTAATTGGATAAGTACACTGAAAGTTCTAAAATTTATCTTTAAAATGTGATTTAGTTCTAAAATGCATAAAAAGTGTAATCGAATCTTAAAACTTGTTAAAACCGTGCAATTAAGTCCTTTTGTTGGCTCCGTCAAATTTGGCTAATAGAAAATTATCTCTCTCTTACATAGCATTGACCTTGCTAAAATATAAAATATAAGACTCAAAGGACGTTTTGGGCTAAATTCTATTTTTTGAACTAAAATCTTAATTAAACTAGATAAAAAAAATAATAAAGATAAATTTTCTTTCTCATGGCAAGTCCTCGTCGCTGCCTACCCGCTATCGCCAAAAAGGGCTGATGAGCCTACCCGCTATCGCCAAAAAGGGCTGATGAGGGTCGTTAGGGACTGAACGAGGGGGTTTGCAATCCTCGCCAAGTTGAGCCCCTACAGCCCTTTCCGAAGATCGGGGGTTGCAGAGGCGAGGGCCTATTGCTAGTTTTCCTTTTATGTTTACTTTACAAAGAAAAATTAGTGTTTTTTTAATTTTAAACTAATTTAATGAAGGCCTTTTAGTCTTATCTTTCATGTTTTAGTAAAAGTCAATGTCATGTAGGATAGCGAAAATAATAATAAAAAAACCATGTTAGCATTTTTGTTAGCCAAGTTTGACGGTTAACAAAAATACTTGATTGTCACTTTGACAAATTTTAGGACTTGATTATACTTTTTGTAAGTTTTAGATCTCAATTATACTTTCACGATAAATTATAAAATTTTCAATATACTTATCCCAATTCACTTATATTTTTTGTTGGCACTTACCATATGAGATATAGTTGATTAGGAACTCTCTTTGATTTGTATGGGAACAATTGTTGAACACGCATATTCTAAGACTACATACATCTCGTTTGTCGATGCAGGCAGTAAGGAAAAATATACCCATTCTCCTTGATGCAGAAAAGAAAAGACCGGGATTGGATGATCTTCTTTACTTATCCGATTACGTCGTATGTTCAGCTAAATTTCCGAAGGTAGACTGACTATAGGAACGTCCTGTCTGTTATTGATTCTTGAACTCTTGACCAGATGAATATAGGAGCTAATCACCTGCTCGGAAAGACATCTAGTATCTAACTAACTAAAATTATTGTTTATTAGAAAACTTATTAAGAAAACTTTTTTGAGTTTAGTTTACCAAATGCTTTTGCTAAGAAACCTGTTGCACTACTTCGCAGGTTTCACTCATACGATATCTTTCTTCCTTGAGTTTCCTCTGATGCTTCGCTGGAAGTTAACTAGTAACCTTGACTTGTTGAACATCTAAATTTGGTCGACATTGTCTGATATAAAGGGTCCAAGTCATTTATTGGAGTTTGCTTTCGTTGAATGTGCTTACTGGCAGTTCGGTTTGTCAACGATCTCTGAACTCGACATGATATGTTCTCTTTTTTTGGTACCAACAGGTATGGACAGAGGCACCATCTATGCCTAGCGCCCTTCTATGCATGCTCCTTAGATTACCAAAACTGAAGTTTGCTATCGTGACCTTGGGGGAACATGGATGCCTGATGCTTGAGAGATCATCAGAAGGTATGCTCAGGAATCCGGCTGGTACTTTCTTTCCCCCTTATGCGAGAAGGCCTTCAACTGATGCTCACTTGTAACTTTATGTCCAGCAGAGAACCCTCTGATGGGAGAAGAAGATGTCGATGGCTTAATGCATTCTTTGGAGCCAAAAAGAGATGATAGTGTAACCATACCAGCGTGCTATTCATCTGTAATGTGCTTCTCTAGTCGATGTCCAAGAAGCTTGCTTCTTGTGTTATTATTGTGTTTCAGGCCAGTTACCGATGCTAGAACAGCATTCCGTAAATTTCAAAATTTCAACAATTACCATCTACTGATAATAATTTTGGGATCATAGAAAGTCGCTTAGTAAAAAATTGGATAATGAGATCAACCAATCGCATCGCATAATTGAATGTGAAAAAGCTGCCTCCAACTGAATCTCTTTTTCAAACTTGTTACCAGAATAAGCAAAACTGTCTAGGAAATGCAGCCTGATTGGGTCTTCTTACTTCCTAAAAGCCAGCTATTGAGCAAGAGAGCTTGAGGCTGTATAAAACACACATCAAAGTCTCAAACCATCGAGGTGGGATCCAAGTCCTATACCTTATAATTAGGATTATAAATATATGATGTTTAAACACAATCTAAGTAGTATCGGACAGCAGTTGCACAAACCACCTTCCTCCATCATCAACGAATGGAAGGTGTGTTTCAATTTAGTACTCCCATTTTCTGCTTTGTCACGATTACTCCATTTGTCAGGTGTAACTGTGGAAAATATATTTGCAATTTCAGCAGGTTTATATCGGTCCTTGCTCAAAGGCAGCTCTGCAGTTGCTGCTAGTTTATAGTACTTTCCGTGTTGGAAGCATGCAACACTAGAAATTTGGTTTTGCACTTGAAGTACAGCCCATTACTGCGCTGTTTGTTGTTTTAGCTTGGAAATGCATGACATTCTGGTTTGCAACATTTACATTGGAATAAAAATTAACGACTATTTGTTTCCCTGTCAGGAAGTGGTGAAACTGAAAGCAAACGGAATCGGGACATTGACTGGTAGATTATTCGTGTGTACAGCCGAAAGGATACCAACACCAGAATTAGTCGACACAACTGGCGCCGGCGATGCTTTCATCGGAGCTATTCTATACGGTAGGCTTAGAGATACATTAGAAACTCTTCACTTGTTTGTGAAGATAATCATGCTTCAAAATCATATTGGTATAACAGAACTTGGTTGCTCACAAAATATCCCAACTTTTTCCCGTTACTCATTCTGTCATGATAATTGACAATGAAAATCATAAACCTGGAAATCATCATGCAAATATCGCGTGTAGCCAGACCATGGTCAGTATTGATTGGCTGCGAATTACTTATCCATCATAAACTGTACAGAAGGTCGCATGCTCCATATCACAAGATATTTAACCATCAATCATTAAACACAAAGTATCATATGGGAGAGTGAGACACCGCATTGCACTCCACATCAACCTTTCGATGTGTTGATACATCGATTCTCTCAGATGAAGTCCTTGACATGCTTTAATTCTCGTTCTTGCAGCATTGTGTGCGAACATGCCCCCAGCAACAATGCTTCGATTCGCTGCCACGGTGGTAATTGGACTTTCTTCCTTTGAATTGATGAAATGATGAGAGAATTAGAGTTGCTACATAAAAAGAGTGTCTAAACTTAGTTAATCAGATTAAAGATATAGTCTCTTCTGAGTTGTTCTTTTTGCATTGCGCGGTTTTTCAACTCTAGGCAGCTGCTGGGTGCAAGGAATTGGGGGCTAGAACCGGTCTTCCCTACAGAACAGATACATGTTTGGCTCCGTTTTTAGAACAAACTGGCAATTCCGTGAAATCAAACGGAGAATGTCTTCCGTGTAATGGTCACATCAAGTAGCACGCCAACAAGGTATCGACATTGAGACACTGGTTTGGTGATATCCGATAACAGTGCATCGTAAGTTACACCTTATTCATGGAATGCAATTGAGTACTAAACTTCTAGATTGGCATAATCAAGGCCTAAACTGTTAGCATAAGGTGTAATTTAAAATCTTGAACCTTTCAATAAATGGAATTAAGTCATAAACTTTTACTAAATTGTAATCGGATCCTAAACTGAAAAAGGCAATCGAAAGCTACCAGAGACAAACTTGGAGTGTTCCCTATAAAGACTTAATTGCACAATGATAAAATTATAGAATCTGGTTAAACCAATTGAAAGATTTGGAACCTGATCGCATTCCTACATAAGATTTAAGAGTTTCGCTGCACTTTCCTTGGCGATATCATGTTGGTAGTTTTTTCTTGAAGGGGAGACTGCATTGAAAGTCTTAAATGTTGTGTATGGAATATAATCAAGTCCTAAATCTTTCAATTGAAGAACTTCTTCCTAGAACTTCTTCCAAAAGCGTAATCAAAACCTTTCGATCAACAATACCTAAGGTTGCCTATGTATCACCCAAAAAGTACTTACGTGGCACCCCTAGCTTGCTGTTTTAAACATAATCTGAGGACCTAATTGCATTTTCTGATAAAGGTTGAGGAGTTAGGTGAACCAATTGATGGGGTTAGGAATTGATTGAGCCAATTGAAAAGTTTAGAACACAATTGCATTCTGTATTAAGGTGTGAGGACTTGTACAATTTTCCTTTTTTCGGACAAAGACATCTTTCTCTACTGATATCGTAACTGTAGTTTGTAGTAATGTGTTTTGTGAATCTGTCATTGCTCGTAAGCTTTAGCTGCTGCTCGTTCGCCTCTACAATGATTTTGTTGTATGAATAAAGCTAGGTAAGGTGCAAAGCAAGAATAAAAATCTGCATGTTTCGACTCTGTCCTGGCTCTAACTCATATTTTTTCTCCGCTTCTTCTCTTAAACAATCACAAAGAATGAGACATAGGAATTAGGCTAAGTATCCATTCTTGACTTTCATTGGAGTTGCTGTGTAGTTTCCTAATCGAGTTTTCATGGAGATCAAGTCTATATGTTCCTGTTAATCAGTTCTGGAAGATGGCTATGCGTAAGTGTACCTGTTGGAGAGTACAATGATGAATGCCGAAAACATTTTCTTTCTGACAATGTTCGACCCTGTTGATAGATGTGAAATCCATGTGGGTTTGATCCCAAGTTACGCCTAGAGATTTTGGGATTTGTGTATTAGTAAGTCGTCTAGGTGATCGTTGTCGAATATGATGCATGCTCACACTTCATGTCGAGCAAATGACATTGTGTAACTGGGATGCAAATCACCAAATTGCACTCGTCGGTTAAGGTTGACACAGCGGCACGCCTGAACAATCGCTTTCCTTATACTGATGTCGTCGCAATTGTCTCTTCATCGTTGCTTAGTATTACTCAAAGCGCCAAGTCGTTGTCCTCGTGAACGAAATTAAGCAAAAACAATATGCAAAAAATGAAGGAAATGAACATTACATGTAATCTATATGCTCAAGGAGTGAAAATTGGATTACTAACCTTAATTCATCAGGTTGACCAATTAACTTTTTCTTCTTTTTAATGAGAAAAGGGCAAAGTTCGAGCGCTATACTTTTACTTTCTTAACGGGTCTTGACGCAGTCTAATTCCCCATCAATAAGATAAAGTAAACCTCCTAATGGCCTACATGAAGTCAGATCGTCATCTGTATCACAGGGTTGAAGAACCCCATTTGCTAACCAAGCTGAATGAGTTTCCTTCCCTAATAGTATGCGTAATTTTGATCTGTTGGAAATAGTCTGACAGTTTTCCAATCCGAACCAAAGTTGAGAGTCCAAAGTTCTACTTCAAGCGGCGAGTACCAAACTCCCATATTTTGTGCGAACCCAACAAGTTGAAACCATAGGCAGGGAAGACAAGTCGGCCTCGTGAAGCCCGTCTACATCTGAACCTCCTCATCTGAAATCTCATCGAGCGCCCACCGATTCTTATGGGCTAGGGCTTAATTTATTCATTTGAACAAAAAAAATTTGAGAACTTTAAATTTGTCATATGTGACCATCAACGATACAATTCATAAATCCAGTAAAAAATATCATATATCGTCAAGTGATTGACTTGGGTAGAAGAACATTCCAAGTGCCACAATTTGGCATGAGGGATACATAAGTGCCAAAATTGTAAAAGAAATGAACAATTAAGTGATAACAGTGAGAATTTCTAGTCAAACAACTGACATAGCTTTTTTCAACGAGAATTTTAAATGATGTGCCATTTCTTTAAAAAAAAATGGCATAAGTACAGCAGGAGTGCCAAAAGTTGACATGAAGGGACACTTAAGTGCCAAAAGTTACAAAATGTACACTTAAGTGTCACTTATAAAAAAAAATGGATCACTTAAGTGCCAAGTCACCGGAACCCTGCCGGAAATCCTACGTGGTAATTTTTTATTAATTTTCTCGCTTACGTGACTCGTCGGAAATTGAATCGGCCAAAAATCAACCAAAACGACGTCGTTTTGGCTAACATGGATTTAAAAATTATTAATTAAATAATATTAAATAATTAAAAATATATTATTATAAAATCAATTTTATTTTTAAAAAAGGGGACAGCCCTCGCCAATCCCCTCCTCCCTTTTTTTTAAAAAAAAAAAATAAAATCGATTTTAATTTTTCAAAAATTTGACATGGACAATTTTAAAAAAAAAAATTGCCACGTGGATTTTTTATTTAAAAAAAAATGCTCCGTCAGCAAATGAAGTCGTCGAAAAATGGACACGTGGCAATTTGGCCGGAATTTTTCGCCATTGACACTTAAGTAATCCCTTTTGCTCCGATTTTGGCACGTGTACCTTTGTAACTTTTGGCACTTAAGTGTCCCTTTGTGTCAACTTTTGGCACTCCAGAGGTCCGTACCAAAAAAAAAAATTATCCATGTAGACAGGGCAAACAATGTGGTGCCGTCTATGTAGACTACGCGAGACAAGAAACAATGTTATTTTGGCACTTAAGTGATCACTTTTTACAAAACCTAGTACTTAGGGTTCATTTTTAACCACAAGTGGCATTTAAGTGATCACTTGCACCACAATTTAACACTTAAGTGATCATTTTTTAATCACAACCTGCACTTAAGTAAACAAAGAGGACGACGTTACTTTAGACAAGGCTTTCTGAGTGGACATTTTGGCAAGCCACATAGATTGATTTTAATAATAATATTAACGCCACGTTAGATTTCCGACAAGCTTGCTAGAGTAGGCATTTAAGTGTCCAACTTTCAAAAAAAGAAAGTGATACTTAAGTGTATACCTTTTGAACTAGCCACAAAAAAAAAAGTATACAGTTGAAAAGTTTTGGCACTTATACCTTCTCACATACCAAGTTGTAGCACTCGGAGTATTCTTTGCCCAATTGACTTAAATTGGAGCATGGACCAACCCATACATAGAACTGAAAATGGGTAATATCATTCACTGAACAATGGAGAATGACAAAGGTCGTCAGACTTCTTTTTAAATATGTAGTTAACCTTTTTAATTTTGTTATAGTAAAGCCAATAGATGGTATAATATCCCATCTAAAAAATTTAAGCTGATAATTGAAGAGAGATGACATGAATGTACAGAATATACAAACTCATTGAGTGACCTGGAAGATTTTCGACATGTTTGTTGAATCTTACACGGTCAGGTTCCCAATTGCTTCTTTGAGTTCTACTCAACAGTTTCAGCGGTTACTCGGTTGCTCGGGTTCTTAATCTTCCATTGTCCTGGGAACCTGCCCTGATTGTATATGATATATTATTAATTCCGTATTCTATTTTCATCGGCTAATCTACGAATTGTTCTTTCTGTGTTGGCTAGGAATTGAGTATAGCTCGTCAGCACAAACAGAACTGCTCAAGGAAATCTTCCCCGGCTTCGGGAAGCTTTGACCTACTTTGTGTTTTGTATCAGGTTTCCAAGGAGGGTATTTCACCATCCACATACATCATTGCTGACGACCAAACATGAGAATCTCCACTCTTCTGCTGCTACTCCTTCCCTCCCCCCCCCCCCCCCCCCCCCCCTCCTGAGGTGGGCATCTTCGTCTGCAGCTCCTTCCCCCCTCCTATAACTCATCCAAAAAGAATCTAAAGTGCTTGCAGTTTTCTAGGTTCAAGAGCAGTGAGATTATTTACCCTTCTTGACTAAAAACCTGGTCTTCATACATTCCATACAAAACCTAAGCCGGCATCTCCTTTTATCGAGGGCAGGATTGTCGAGAGAAGTATTCCTTTATTGCCCAAAAAGTGCAGAAACAAGGGCCATTCTCCTCATACCCAGTTTGCTATGTCCACATTGAAGTATGTAGGCGTCATAGTTTAATAGTAGAATAGTCTTATCTTAATTCAATATGAAGACTCTAGAGGCAGTAAACAAATTGCACTCATGCTCCTTTTAACCCTATACACTGGGCAGGAAAAAGAGGGGAGAATTACGCGCTAACATCAAAACAAAGGAAGAAGTCGCCTCGACCTTCGTCCCTATGGATCCATAATTTAATTAATATTTAATTAGTTAAGCGATATATTAAAATATTAATCGGAATGGGTTTAATAGAACAAAACCTAATTCATGATGGGGTCTAATGAGTCTAGAAAGAGTACACTTTCACCCCATGTTCCACACGCAGTAGCTTCTCCATCAGGAAGGATCCATTGGACCCTCTCTGGTTCCATCCTTTTCCTCTCCTCTCCGCAGACAAAAGTTCCACATTAGCATCGCACGTGTTGGCTTTTGCTATCGTAGAAATCAAGATATTTGGTATCTGGTTTTATACACGCAAATTTGACTAAATACACGATTTTTCCCTATCCTTTTTACAAAATTTTATTTCTGCAGTAAATAAAGCGAATCAAAAGTGAAATTTAACTACAAAAAGTAGCCAATAAATTCCACGAAAGCTGATGGACCAATATTAGATTAAATTTCTAAATGGACATTGTTTCATAATGTCTCAATTAATTCCTTTCTCTTGGCTAAATTTTTTTTCGTGATCTCAGGGCATGCCATCGTTTTGATAAAGGAATTAAATGGAAAATGTGGTAAATGAGTCATGGACCCATATTTTAATTCATATTTAATGGGTTTGCTAATGTATGAATTGCTTGAGATTTGAAATGATACTTGGAATGGGTTTAATAGAACGAAATCTAATTAACGGTGAGTTTTAGTGGGTTTAGAAAGAATCCACTACTCATGTATGGCCCGCACCTTGGGTGATGTATCAGAGTCTTTAGAAGAGCAAGGTCGGTGTGAGCTCGGGTCCACCCAGACCGAAGATGGCCGTGACCCGTGGTGGGAGTTGATGGACAGCTTCGTCAGTCCCACTTTGGTCTACAAATTTTTGACGGGACAATTAGGCTGTGGAACTTGAGGCAAATTATTGAAGAACGATTAAATTGACTTGATTCATTAAAGCATGAATTTAAAGTACGTGTCGTTACAACACTTGCATACTTTTCTAGTATTTTATAAAGTTTTTCAAGTTTTGGGTTTTTTTTGCATTCATTATTTTATTTATATAACATAATTTTTCTTTGTTAAGATGCTTTTTCTTTATTTGGTAGAACATTTTCCCCAAATGACATATTTGTATGAAGAGCTTAAAGTGGCTTAAATGATTGGGCATGAGTTTCAATAGGTTGGGATAAAAGTAGATGCATTTTAGTAATATTGCTAAAATTGTACCATAGAAAAAAAAGGATTGATTAGGGTGGGACCTATTTTCGACCTATCAAATTAATTCGACCTACCTGTTTGAAAGAGAATACTCATGGTCCACGGAAGTTAACCCAACTAATCTTTTCTCGTTAACTTTGAAGTTTCAAAGCTCTGAAATAATTGATCTTATTCTCAAGATTCTGCCTGATTTGAAACATGGAGGAATTGAATCATCTCATGTTTTGTCTCTATATATGATCCAAGCTAAGGCAATTTTTTTTTTCTTGCTCGAAAGAAACATTAAGCTACCCTAGGGTGAAAAACAAAATAATGCCATGCGTGGTTAGTAAGGGGATATTCGAAGTTTTGTCATAGGATTATTGCGCCACCTTATTCCTCAGTCCCTGCATTATTGCGCCACCGGATATCGACCTTTTTGACTTGGTTGGCATGAGAGAAAGAATTCCTGGTTGACGCTTTCGTTCCCCATGAGCGGCCAATGAATTGAACGTTTTGAGGGAGACAAGGCCTGTAGCTACAGCTTTACCAAAAGAAAGGCCTGTAGCTACAGTAAACTGGGGTCGAATACGCCGAGTATCCGCAAGACAGGAAAAAAAAAGTAAGAAAGAAAGATGAAAAGGACGTCTCTGGATGTTTCCGTTACTGTTTATGAAGTCTGTAGTGTGTGGTAATTCAACACGGTCCTCGATATTTACGTACACAGTCTTGGAACAATCTTTAGGGCTTCACCATGTATTGGTCTAGGCGTGCTACTCTTTTTTATGGTTTTAAGTTCAACCCTCATTAGGGCTCTTCAAGAGTAAAATCAGAAATACACTGAGTTGATATGGAAGCGTGTGCTCTTAAAATTGCCACAGGAGGTGGACCAATCGAAGTGCGCGAAAGTCATTCCAAACATAGGATTTTGTTAATGAATACTTTATTAGCGGTTATTAACAAACCATTTAAGGAAAATTTACAGTATCCAATGCATGACTGATTTTGTGTTATGCACAATTAATGTCTTTAAATAAAATGAAACTTGTTAACAAAAATTCAATCTTTATTATGGTTAATATCAACTATCTCTGGAATTTGGTGGACTCTTTATTGATCTCGAATCAATACATTAGAAAACTCCAAAAGAGCCCAATGACTTTTCATGTGCTTTGGTCCTTCATTTTGATTCTTTTTATCCAATATGAGGGTCCCCTTTGTTCCTCCACCACTTTGATATGTTTAACGCGGTTTGAGGGAGACTTTTGTCCCGTGATGTGACTAATGTGCGAGTCCAATTGAAAGGTAACTTGTGCTATATGACATCTAATTCGATGGATGGAAGAAGTTACAATTTCGTATCTATTTAATGGAAACAGAACAGAGGGAGGGTTGCAAAGCGATGGCTATTCTCCATGTTGGTTTGCAAGGGTGGATCCTGCAGGAAGCTACTCGAGGGCCATGTTTCTGTATAGTGTGCCAGAATTTCTCTATTCATTCTTTTGTCCTATTGGTTAATAATATTCAATTACAATATATAAGTCTAATTTAACATAAATTCAATCGAGTATAGGAATGTATTGTCATTTTTGAAAATGAAAACTAAATCTATTCATGAGTGCATGGAATAAATATTCCCTGTCCCCTTTCAAGGAATGCATAATCCTGTTTTTGAGGGAATAGACATACCGGAGAAGGCGATTAGCTAACAACCATTTTCAGTGATAAATGTAAGAGTTTCATGCTTGCTATAGAGTGTTCCATTTGAGCCATAGCTATATGTGCTATCCACAACTTGAAAGCATGAGAGTGGCAAGTCCGTCATTGTAACCCTAGTAAGACACTCACAATCGTAAAGCCTCTCCATTCGATATATCACGTAACAATGCAACGCTACACTAACCAGTGGAGAGTTTGCGAAAGAATTGCCTGTTTTGAATTAATTGGAATTGGAAATGAGAAAAAAAAAATTGGGTCGGTGAAATGGGATTTGTTTAGTAGTAAAAATGTCATATATCTATAACAAGTTCGATTCTTTCTCTTTATTGAATTCCAATAGCATTTCACGCGCTTAGCTACTCATTGCTTTTATTAGACCTTGAATGCAGTACCTTTATCCATCCATGATTAGAATGAATTTATTTTTCTTGATTAGGACTCATGATTATGACTTCCTACCCAAGAATAATGGTCCAATTTGTAAAATATCAAATAGTATATAATTAAATATCTGCATATAAAAAAGTCTAGCCTTTTGCTTCCACCTCAAAGCAGTGTCTCTTCAACTCTTGGCTCTCTCCTCTTTTGGCTTTTCTCGTTTCTAACTCAAAGATCAGCATGTCCTCCACATCTCTTCCTCCATCGCCTGAGCAATGCCTCGTTGTACGTCTGTGTCACACACTCTATTTCCATGAATGCTCATTCATGCCCGCATCCAAGCAGGGCACAAAAGTTTATTACCTCTCTTCACATTCTTGAAAGGGGAAAAAAAAAAGAGAACTTCCTTAAATTGATGTTTGTGTGCTTGGAAACACAGGTGGGATTCGGTGGGACTTGTCTGGATTACTTGGCTGCTGTGTCCACTTTACCCGAGCCTGGTGACAGAACCCAATGCAGGAGCATGAAAGTACTTCATTTTCCTTCACTATTATTTTTATTTATTTTTAATTTGGCTTGTGGCCTTCCATAGGTATGGACTTGTTCTTAAATAAGTGAGCTGTAAGATCGTTGCATGGAAGATTGTTATTGAAAAAAAGTTACAACAGCGGTCTTAGCGTCCTTGTCCCAAGATAAGATATCAGCAGGAGGAAATCTGTTTATGTTCTTTGCTTATTGCCGTTTATGTTCATTAGTTTGATCAGTCCAACTATTTCTCGTTCATGCCGATGCCATTGAAGAGACGTATGCCAGAAACGATGCTTTTAGACCATTAGATATCTAGAGTAACCTTTAAATCCATTGTCTACTGTTAGATTCAAGGAAATGGAGGAGCAGCGAACACTTTAACTTGTTTGGCTCGTCTGGGTGCAAGAGCAAGGCTTATGTCTGAGGTTACTAGCTGGCATATCTATTGATTCTTCTTTAAATTTTCTATTTTGATCTAGTCAAATGTCTGAATAGTACCTTAGAAACATATTTTGCATGCTTTGTGAAATTAACTAGATTGCTGATGACATCCCCGGTAAGAGCATATTGGAGGAGCTAAGGGCTGATGGCGTGGATACCTCTTTTCTCGTGGTAAGATTTAGGTCCATGCCATTTAAAGAGCATCTTCCAGTAATCATTAGCATATGCTTGCCAAATGATTAGGTTGTGCATTAACCCGGAGCAGACTATCTAGCTTAAATCCGTTTCTGGGTGAGCAAGCTATCTAAAAGATTCTGGTTTTACTCATGTAGAGATCATTTTCTTTCTATGGGGGAACAAACGCTTTCTTCTCAGCTGCTTTGAGGTTTTTATTCAAGTACTGATCTGCAGTTGCTTCTATGTAGACTTCAGCTAAAAGGAATGACGTCACTGTGAAACAAATTTTGGCGTCTATATTTTTAGAATTAGAAATCTGCAATTCTCGTTGTTTATCACTTACACCTAACCACTGGTTTCCTAGAAAAGCATTGCGTCTGGTACACCCAAGTGGCTTTTTTCTCCCCAAAACCTTTTTCTTTTCTCCAGGTTGCAAAGGACGGACAAACGCCGTTTTCCTATGTTATGGTCAACCAATCAACGTGAGCACATTTCCTCTCTTAATTTGACCAGAATTTCATGTTGTTTTGTAAGCCTGTTTGAGCATTTAAGCTGCTCTACCCTAGCATCTTTTGTATTAGCATTCACTTAGTGATATCGAGAATATTGTCATAAGTTTTCAGTGACAAAATTAGTATATGATAAATGCTTCTTTCAACGTTCCTAATTCTGGTTCATTCAATCTTCAGTACCCTTTGCTAAGCTTTGGTTTTTCTTTTCCTTGGAGGGAAGTCATTTAATTCTTTCATTTCTAAGAACTCAAGGATCAGGCGGACTATAAAAATAATTATTTGAAAATGTTGACAGACTATGACACGGATTTCAATTTCTCGCTGCGATCATTACGCTCAAATTCTGAATTAGAGACAGAAGTTAGGATAGCCCTTAAATTACCATTGGCAAACGTCCTGTCATGTTACTTTGTACCGTATATTTTCTCAGTTGTGTGTTTTTTTTCCTGTAATACAAAACACTAACATAATGTCCGGCGTTTACATATGGCTATCAACTTTGATGAGACTTTCAGGAGAGAGCGTACTTGCATTTTTACACCGGGATTCCCTCTCATGGAACCTGCTGACGTTTCCCGGGGCCTAAAATCTGCACTGGAAGGAGCAAGGTTTGTCCACTTTGATGCAAGATACACAGATACCGCAATAGTTGTTGCCCGAGAGGTATAGTCATCTTATTTGCTTCTATTTTGTTGGTGCTTACCGGATGAGATCCAGTAGATTAGGGACTTTCTCTCACATGAAATGTTCGGGAAATATTCTCTAACATTCACATTCTAAGACTAAGAATTTGATTTTTTCAATTAAGAAAAAGAAAAAGTGCACCCAAAAGCCCTTTGCAAAATAAATTTGCCAAACACCAACTTGACCAAAGTAGTTTTTACAGATGATTTTTTATCAAACAATTTCCATTTCCCTCAACGGCTTTAGGCCAAATGGCTTTGCATTTTCTCAAGGTCTATTTCTAAAGCCAAACCAAACCCAACCTACATTATCATCTGTCAATGCAGGCAGCCGGGCAAAATATACCCATTCTCCTTGATGCAGAAAAGAAAAGGCCGGGACTGGACGGTCTTCTTCACTTGTCAGATTATGTCGTATGTTCACCTAACTTTCCAAAGGTAAACCAACTATGGGGAAGTCCTGTCTATTGTTGACTCTTGAACTCTTGGCAAGATGATAAAGGTGCTTCTCATCTCATAGGAAAAAAACCATTGATGTCTGACTATCAAATTATTGTTTATTAAGGAAACTTTGCCGAGTTAAGTTCACCGAATGCTTTTGTTAAGAAACTCATCGCCTGATATCGCGTGTATCGCTCGTATTATATTCATATTCCATGAGTTTCCTCCGATGCTTTGTTGTAAGTAAACTAGTACCCTTGAAACGCCGAACATCTACATTTGGTCAACATTGTCAGATATAAAGGGTTCGAGCCATTAATTGGAGCTTCCGTCTGCTTTCGCTTTATGTGCTTACTGGCTGTTCAGTTTGTCTATGAACTCTTAATGCAATATGATTGCTATGTACAACAGGCTTGGACAGATGCACCATCTCTACCTAGTGCCCTTTTATCCATACTTCTTAGATTACCAAAACTGAAATTTGCAATCGTGACCATGGGCGAACATGGATGCCTGATGCTGGAGAGATCACCGGATGGTCAGTTGGGGACTGCGGCTGTTACTTTGTTTCCCCCCTTACAAAAGAATGCCTTTAACTAAAGCTTACTTTTTAACTTTATGTACAGCAGAGAACCCTCTGATGGGAGAAGAAGATGCAGATAGCTTATGGCGTTCTTTGGAGCAAGAAAAGGATGATAGTGTAGCCAGACCAATGTGCATTGCATCGGTAATTTGCTTCTCTAATCAACGTCAAAAAAAGCATGCTCATTAGTGTTATTATTGTGTTTAAGGCTAGTTAGAGATGCTAGATCAGCTTTCTGTTCTGAATTTCAACAATTACCAATTTCTATCTAATGATAATAATTTTTGGATAATAGTAAGTCGCTTGGTCAAAAAATGGATCACGAGACTGAACCTATCAATCAATTGTATAATTGAATGTGAAAAAGTTGCCTCTCATTGCATCGAACTGAATCTCTTTTTTAAACTAGTTTCTAGATATCTTGGTAACTCCTCTCTTGAAAATGCTGGTTATACATTTCCTCTAGCCGATATCCGGATTACAGTTGCTCAGAATAAGCAGATTCTTGTCAATACGCAGAGCAAAGCAAAGCAGTCTGGGAAAGGCAGCCTGATTCGGTCAAGTAATTCTATGCTAATGAATTTAACATCCATTATGAACTCTCATCTTGCTTCCCAAAAGCTAGTGATGAGGTGGGCGAGCCCTAGGCTGTATAAACCACACATCAAAGTCTCATACCATGGATGTAGTATTCAAGTCGCATACCTTGCAATTAGAATAACAACATATGACGTTCACACAATCTAAGCAGTTTCAGTTAGTAGTTGCCTTACACAAACCGCCCTCTCTACAATCCCCGAATGGAAGGCGGGCTTCCATTTACTACTCCAGCCCAACAAACAAAGAAATTTCCCCATTTTCCGTCTTGTCCCAGTTACTCATTCATTAGGTGTAATAGGGGGAGAAAAATATTTTGGCAATTTCAGGGGCTTCATATCTGTCGTTGCTCAAAGGCAGCTTGGCAGTTTCCGATAGTTTATAGTACTAAACGTTTTAGAAGCATACGAAACTCTGATGCATTATTGTTGTGGCTTGAAAATGCATGACATTGTCTGGTTTGCTACGCTTACGTTGGAATTCAAACTAAAAACAATTTGTTTTCCCGTTAGGAAGTGGTGAAATTGACAGCAAACGGACTGGGGACATTGACCGGTAGGTTGCTCGTGGGTACTGCCGAAAGGATACCACCATCAGAACTAGTCGACACAATTGGCGCCCGCGATGCTTTCATCGGAGCTATTATCTACGGTAGGCTTAGCCATAAATTAGAAACTCTTCATTTGTTTCATTTATTTCTTGGTATAACCGAACTTGGTTGCTCACTCCCATTACTCATTTTCTGTCATGCGATGAACGACCATGTAATTCATAAACCCGGAGATCATCATGCAAATATCCCGAAACGGCCAAATCATGGTTAACAGTATTATTTTTAGGGGTGTGCAACCGGATCGGGTTTACCCGGAACCCGGACCGGACCACCCGAAAAACAGGGTTGGGAACCGGTTCCCGGTTAAACCGGTCTGGGTACAGGTTCCAATTTTTGGGAACCGGTTGAAATCGGTCCGGGAACAGGGTCCAAGCAAAGACCCACCCAGAACCGGACCGGTTTTGGAACCAGTTTTTACCCTGTTAAAAAAAAAATCTTTTCTCTGTATAATGCTTTTGAGTCTCTTTGTCTTCGAATAAATGTTAAAAAAAGAAAAAATTTCTCTAAATCAAATTAAGAGATAATTGTTTTGAAAAAATTATTAAAAAAAAACTGTTCTCATGAATTATTTTTCTTTTTTAATGATCCCACTTTCAACTATTATTATAGTCGTAGGACAAATGCTACTAACTATTGTAGCACTAATTTTCAGTCCAACTCAAGAAAGATATCCTCTTAATAAGAGCTTTGTCGCATACACACAAGTAAGCACATTAGGTCATATTAGAAGTATTTATGTGAATGAGACTAATATTAAATCTATATTTGTTGCTAATGCTTATGCATTCTTAGGATTTTTACTTTGTCTTATAATGTTAGGATAATTACGTTGTTGTTTTTTCGCTAATTAATGTAAAATTCGAAGCCATATAGAATATTGAACGGTTGCAAAACAGGTTCCAATGAAAACAGGGTTGACCCTGTTCCCGGACCGGAAAAACAGGGTTGGGTCCAAAACATGGTACAACAAAAACAAGGTAGGGTACAGGGTCCAAAAAAGAGGAACCGGTTATAACAGGGTCAGGTACAGGGTCCAGGTCTAAACCCTACCCACCCTGGACCCGATCACCCCTAATTATTTTATTGCAAATTACTTATGCATCATAAACTTTACAAAAGGTCGTATGCTCCATATCACATGATATTTAACCATCAAGCGTAGATAGACAAAGTATGATATGTTAAAGAGTGAGATACCGCATGACGCTCCACATCAATCTATAAATGTGTTGATACATCACTTCTCTCTTATGAAGTCCTTGACTCGTTTCACTTTCGTTCTCGTTCTTGCAGCATTGTGCATGAACATGGCCCCGGAAAAAATGCTTCCGTTTGCTGCCACAGTGGTAAGCAGACTTTCTCCCCTCGACTTGATGAAGTGATGAGAGAATTACAATTGCTACCAAGAAAGAGTGTGAGAACTTAGTTAAATCAGATGAAAGATAGGAACATCACATAATTTTGTCATATTAATCTCTTCTAAGCTGTTCTTTATCCCTCAATTTATATTACTTCAGGCTGCTGCTGGGTGCAAGGAATGGGGAGCTAGAACTGGTCTTCCCTTCAGGACCGATCCGTGTTTGGCTCCGTTTCTAGGAGAAACCGGCTATTCTGCGTAATCAAATGGAGAAGGCCTTCCATCTATAGGTGACATCATGGAGCATGCAGACATGGTATCGGCATTTGGAGGATTGGTTTGGTGATATATGGTTACGTTGCACCATAACACTAGTTCGTCATGATGTGTTGAGGGAATCTGTCATTGCTTATTAAGCTTTAGCAGCTGGTCCTTCGCCTCCATAAACATTTCTAGTGTGAATAAAACAGGGGCAGAGAGACAGCAAAGCAAGTATGTGCTTTGACGATACTTGCGTCGCTTTCTCTTGTCTCTTTCAGCGAATGCAAATCTGCATGTTTGAACTGTGTCCTTGCTCTAACTTATGTTTTTTTTTTTCCTTTGCTTCTTCTCTTGAACAATCGCAAAGAAAGAAGCACGAGAACAAGGATAAGTATCCATTCTTGACCTTGACCTAAAGTTGCTGTGCAGTTTACTCATCGAGTTTTCATGGAGATCAAGTCTATACATCTGATAATTAGTTAGGGAAGATGGCTATGTCTAAGTGTACCTGTTGGAAAGCACGATGACGAACATGGAAAACATTTTTTTCCGACAGTGGACAGGAAATCCACATGAATTCGATCGCAAGTTAGGTTTAGTGATCTTGAGATGTGTATGTAACCGATTCATCTAGTTGGTTGTCGTTGAATCATGTGGAACAAATGACATTGCATTACTATGATGCGAATCATCAAAATTGCACCTGTAGCCAAATTCGACACGGCGACCAGCCCGAACAATCAGTTTCCTTAAAGTGTTGTCATCACAACCGTCTTCGCATTGTTGCATAATATTACTCTAAGCGCCAGACACGTCCTCCATGGAACGAATTAAGCAAAATCAATAGATGAAAATGAAGGAACTAAACTGTATATGTAAACAGTGTCTAGAGTTAAAACTCAATATCCAAAAACATGTTCTTTCAAAAGTAAATAAAACAGTGCAAAATCCTAACCAGATTAAAACTTATGTCATAAAATTTCTAAAAATGATGTTTAATACCACCAAAGATTCCAAATAGGTATATTTGGAGTGAATTTATTCCTTGGCCCCTTTCAATGAACGTGAAAAAGTCGCATAGTCAAAAAATGGATCGTGAGATTGAACCTATCAACCAATTAGATAATTGAAAGTGAAAAAGTTGCCTCCCATTGTGTCGGACGGAATCTCTTTTTCACACATGTGGCCAGATATCTTCTTAACTCCACTCTTGAAAATGCTGGTTATAGTTTTCCTCTAGCCATTGTCCGGATTACGGTTGCTCAAAATGAGCAGATCCTTGTCAATACTCTATGCTTATAAGCAAAACAGTCTAGGAAAGGCAGCCTGATTCAGTCAAGAATTTCTATGCTAATGAATTTAAAATCCATTATGAACTCTCATAGTACTTCCCGAAAGTCAGGGTTGAGGTGGGCAAGCCCAAGGCCACATGAAACACACATCGAAGTCCCATACCATTAATGAAGGATTCCAGTCGCATGCCTCGCAATAAGGATCATGACATATGATTTCAAAACACAATCTAAGCAGTCTCGAATGGTAGTTGCCTTACACAAAGACAGGTTTCCATTTACCACTACGGTAAAACCAACAAAGAAATTTCCCCATTTTCAATTTTGTCCCGATTATTTTATTCATCACGTGTAATTGGCGGAGAAAATTTTTTTTGCAAATTCAGTGGCTTCATATCGGTTACTGCTCAAAGGCAGCTCGGCAATAGCTGATGGTTTATAGTAGTTTATGGGCTAAAGTACTATAAAAGTCTAAACTTATTGATTTGATATCAATTTAATTCTAAATATTTAAATTGAATCAATTTAGTTCTAAATATTTTAACATTAGTATCAATTTAGTCCACCTAATCAATATAGGTTGGAATATGCTAATGTATATATCAACTGTCCTACATGGCTCAGCAAATGCTGACATGGACATTTTTAATAATATTTTTGAAATTATTGAATTTTTTCTTTTCTTTTTTTCCTTTCCCTTTCTTTCCCTTTTCTTTTTCCTATGGCTATCACCAACCACCGGCCATAGGCAAGGGCGATCGCCAACCGTCCAAGTGAGACCCTTCTCACTAGATCTAGCAAGGCCGACCCTCACCCAAGTCAAGATGGCCTCACCATGCCTTGCTTAAGCAAGGGTTAGCCTTGCCAAGCCTTACCCTAGGCAAGGGTCAACCTCCTAAATGTGAGACTAACCATCGCCTAGGCCAAGGCAAGGCTTGTCGGGCCTCATTGTCACCCAAGCCAATCCTCACTTAGGAGAGGTGCGGCAAAGCCACACTGGCCTAGGCAAGGGGGGCCTCGCCAGATTTGGTGAGGGGGGCCTCACCTAGATGGCCAACACTTGCTCTTGGCCCAACAAGGCAGACCCTCACTTGTGGCCAGTGGCCCTCATCAATTGCTAGTAACAAGAAATGGTTAAAAAAGGGAAAGCGAAAAAAAAAAAATTTTAAAAAATTAGAATATATTTAAAATGTCCACGTCAGTACTGATCGCGCCACATAGTATGGCTAGTATCCATGTTAGCAATTTCCAGCCTAAATTAGCCAAATGAACTTAGTTAGTACAAATGTGAAAATATTTATAACTAAATTGTTCCAATTGAAAGATTTAGGATTGAATCGGTACCAATGCAATAGGTTTAGAACTTTTTTTGTGATTTTCTTGTACTTTTTGCATTAGAAGCATGTGACAATATGAGGGCAAAAAATTAGTTTTCACTTGAATTACAATCTCGTCCCATTGTTCTAGCTTGGAAAGGCATGACATTGTCTGGTTTGCAATGTTTTCATTGAAATATTTATTAACGACTCTTTGTTTCCTTGTGAGAAAGTGGTGAAATAAGCAAACATAATCGGACTAATTTTCGACCTGCTCAAATCTGATCCGACCTAACATATCTTTATCGATGGCTTGGAAAGTGTTGGAAGATATATTTTAAGATACAAAATATTGTAATTGATTGTCATAAATCAATCTAGGATTAGATTTGATACACATAGATTAGAGCATATAATCCTTCCTTATTTATTTCATTTCTCCCATTATATATAGGTGTCCTTGTACATTGTACAACATATTGAGAAATACAGAAAAATTATCTCATCTTCTTTCTCTCCAGCGTCTATCTTCCTTTGCCTCCCTTGAATTTCCTCATATTTTGACATGGTATCAGAGCAACGGGCAAAGCCCGCGTCGACCTTTTATCTAATAAATGCATCCCTTCCGCAAAGTCGGGGTTTGTTGCACGTATTAGCTCTAGAATTACTACGGTTATCCGAGTAGTAAATACCATCAAACAAACTATAACTGATTTAATGAGCCATTCGCAGTTTCACAGTCTGAATTAGTTCATACTTACACATGCATGGCTTAATCTTTGAGACAAGCATATGACTACTGGCAGGATCAACCAGGTAGAAAGTTGATAGCGCCAATTTTTCCGCAGGATCGGACGGTTCCCGTGAGCCCACGATGGCACCGTTTTTTAAAACATCCAATGGCCCATCTTCTGCCACGTCATCAAAGGGTAATTTCAAAGAAAAAAGGAAATTATATTGTGATTATTGCAGGCGTCCTCATCACACGATTGATAATTGCTGGAAATTACATGGAAAGCCCGGAGAAAAAGAAAAAAGGGATTTTTCAACAATTTTCCAGGTCACAGGTCAGCATCCGAACAAATTGAACCCAGTCATTAGTAATGACCAGTATCAAGAACTCATGAAGGCCTTAAAGAAATTGGATACTTCTGATAAGAGCGGGAGTTTTACAGGTACTTCATATTGCTTGATGAATTCAATTCTAAAGATGCATGGATAATTGATTCGGGAGCTAGTGACCACATTGTCTGCCATAAAAATTTCTTTTCAAAGGTTGAAAAATTGCACTCACCTATTTCAGTGCAACTCCCAAATGGAAATATCACACAAGTTATGATGACCGGCACAGTTAATCTGAGCCCACTCGTTACACTCCGAAACGTACTTTATGTTCCAGATTTCCATTTCAACCTCATATCAGTTACTCGGGTTTGTGAGGAAAATTCCTGCAGAATCATATTCAATGATGATAATTGTTTCTTTCAGGCCCTTTCGACTGGGAAACTGACGGGCTTGGGTAGTGTCTCTCAAGGGCTATATTTTTGGATTCATTTTCCTAGTGATTTCAGATTCTCTGATGTTGCATCGAATAAACAATCATTGTGTAATACTGCTACCAATGATAAAAATTTTCTTAATCATCAAAGATTGGGACATAGTGCTTCTTTTCCTTATTCTCATTGCCCTATTTGTTCTTTAGCAAAACAGGGTCGTGTGCCTTTTCCAAATAGCAATTCTCGTACTGCACACCCTTTCTCTCTAATTCATGTCGATGTTTGGGGGCCTTATCACACACCACATCGTGATGGATCGCGATTTTTTTTCACAATTGTGGATGACTTCTCGCGTGCTACTTGGATATTTCTCATGCAATCAAAAAGTCAAGTTCTAAGCCATTTGAGAACATTCCTTGCTCTATCCAAAAATCAGTTCGGAAAATCCATTCAACGCATTTGTACTGATAATGGAAAAGAATTTTTCAGTCATGAATGTATGTCTCTTTTTTCTTCCAATGGGATTCTACATGAGAGCTCATGTGTCTACACTCCACAACAAAATGGCATTGTTGAGCGTAAACATCGTCACTTACTAGAGGTAGCACATGCTCTTAAATTTCAAGCTTCTATTCCTGAAATTTTTTGGGGAAATTGTGTGGTTACAGCTGCTTACCTAATCAATCGCATGCCAAGTCGTGTCCTTGATGGGAAGACTCCCTATGAAATGCTCTATGGAAAGAAACCAAAACTTCAACATTTGCGAGTTTTTGGTTGCTTATGTTATGTGACTACAGTAGGACCTCAGGATAAAATGAGTCCCCGAGCTCGTCGATGCATATTTATGGGATATCCTAATTTGAAGAAAGGATATCGAGTATTAGAACCATCCACTCGGGATTTCTTCATCAGCCGAGATGTCACCTTTCATGAAGACATATTTCCTTTTCGTGATGAATCATCTTTTTCCCAAGAATTGGATCAGGGATCAAATTCTCGTCATTTTCTCATTGACGAAGATTTATCTTCCAGAGAGTCATATATTATTGCACTTGCAGAGCATCAACCAGAAGCTACAATACCATTGTCTGACAAGACCTCTCCTTCAACGATAGCTGTGGAACAATTGAACACACAGACTTATGCGATACATGAAGAAGAACCTCATTCCCTTTCAGAGGAAATTCCTTCAGCAAATACTGCCACTAAAGAAATATCCAGAAATGAGGAATCAATTTCTGAGCCGGATGCGCCTCGACGATCCAGGCGTATTATACGTCCACCTACATGGACAAAAGATTATGTCTGCGCTTCTTCAAAATTACCAAGTACTCGTTATCCTGTCTCTTTATATGTCTCTTTCCATCGATTGTCACCAGACCATATGTGCTGCATTAGTCGGGTATCTGAGGAGCATGAACCATCCCATTATCATGAAGCAGTAAAATATCCACAATGGCAGAAGGCTATGGAGAATGAGTTACATGCTCTGATGGAAAATCACACATGGGACATTGTTCCATTACCTTTCATCGAAAACCAATTGGTTGCAAGTGGGTGTACAAAATTAAGTATAAGGCGAATGGTTCTATTGAAAGATATAAAGCTCGGTTGGTGGCTAAAGGTTTCACACAACGAGAAGGTTTTGATTATCATGAAACCTTTTTTCTAGTGGCAAAGGATGTTACAGTTCATACCTTCTTATCGGTTGTGGCGTGTCATGATTGGCCTTTGCATCAAATGGATGTTCATAACGCATTCCTCCATGGAGACTTGGATGAGGAAATTTATATGGAGCTTCCACCGGGTATACGGAGACAAGGGCAGTCTAAAGTATGTCATCTCCGTAAATCCCTGTACGGCCTCAAACAAGCGTCACGCCAATGGTACGCCAAGTTTACCAATGCACTCATTGCTATAGGATTCAAACAATCCAAGTATGATTATGCATTATTCACTTGGACGAAAGGTACATCATCCATTTACTTAATGATATATGTTGATGACATACTCATTATGGGAAATCATGAATCTGCTGTAAGAAAACTCAGGGAATACTTACACTCCACTTTTCATATCAAAGACTTGGGGTCACCAAAATATTTTCTTGGAATTGAGATAGCCCGTTCAGACCAAGGGATTTCTCTTAGCCAACGGAAATATATACTAGAAATCATATTAGAAGCTGGCCTATCAGGATGTAAACTAGCAGTTATTCCCATTGAACAGAATGTGAAGTTGACCACAGCTAACTATGATGTGAGACTTCAACCTGAAAATGATGATCCTTTACTCAAGGATCCATCAATTTATCAGTGACTAGTTGGGAAACTCATTTATCTCACTATGACCAGACCGGATATTTGTTATGCAGTTCAGACCCTGAGTCAATTCATGCATAATCCAAAGGAATCTCATATGAATGCTGCATTGAAAGTTGTAAAATACTTGAAGAAATGCCCAGGGCTAGGGATTCTACTTTCTCACAAGTGCAACATGGAGATGACAGCTTATTGTGATTCAGATTATGCAACTTGCCCTATGAGTTGAAGATCTATTTCTGGTTTCTGTATTAAATTTGGAGATTCGTTACTTTCATGGAAAACAAAGAAACAATCCACTGTATCTTTGTCATCCGCCGAAGCTGAATATCGATCCATGGCCAAAACAGTTTGTGAGGTAGTTTGGTTGCGAGGATTAATCTTGGAATACAAGTCAAGGGACCAACTTCACTATTCTGCGACAACGATTCTGCACTCAAACTTGCGGCAAACCCTGTACTGCATGAAAGAACAAAGCACATAGAAGTTGATTGCCATTTTACCAGAGAAAAGATTCAAGAAGGTATAATTGAGGCAAAAGGAATCGGAACCACTGAACAGCCAGCGGATATTTTCACCAAACCTTTATGCCAAAGACAACATACATATCTTCTGAGCAAGCTTGGTATCTTGGACATATACAAGCCACCAGCTTGAGGGGGAGTGTTGGAAGATATGTTTGAAGATACAAAATATTGTAATTGATTGTCATAAATCAATCTAGGATTAGATTTGATACACGTAGATTAGAGCATATAACCCTTCCTTATTTATTTCATTTCTTCCATTTTATATAGGTGTCTTTGAACATTGTACAACACATTGAGAAATACAGAAAAATTATCTCATCTTCTTTCTCTCTTGCGTCAATCTTCCTTTGTCTTCCTTGAATTTCCCCATATTCTTACAGACATCTTGGGGAGTACTAGCATTTGTTGTTGATTGGGACATTTTGGGGATCTTTATGAGCTTGTGGTGAAAGAAGTTCATCCATATTTCAGCGCATTTGCGTGAGTAAGAAAAGTTACTTATAAAGAAAAAAATAGCTCAAGTGGAAGAGAAGTACCCGTCGACAATGCTCTTGAATTCCCATCCTTTTAAGTAACTCACATCTCTAAGTGCTTGTATCCCTTTTTGGATGACCTTCTCATCAAAACGCTGCTTTGGCAAATGAAAGTAACTTCCAAAATCTCCTTTTAGATACCACAAATCCGATGGTTTCACTTTGTAAAAAATGGGCAAAACTATGTGTGACATAGTCTTTTTGCATTCCATCACATGAATGAGCTCGCGGAGGCACCATTCGCTCGAAGCATAACTGATGGAGATGATGGGAATTGAAATCTAAGACCGTGTGATGGCATCAAGAATTGCTGAATCAAATTCCTCACCGATTGGGATGTTGTTCTCATCCCTGAACACACAAATTGGTATAGTCCCTATGTTGACCAAACTGTGATAAAGGTGATCGGTGAATTCTCTATGGGTGTCTGAGCCTCTAAAGCTTAGGAACACGCCGTATTGATTGCTACCTTCTGCTGTTGGTATCGAAGAGACAAATGAAGCATTGGACGCTGAGACACCAAAGTTGAAACCAGTTTCCTTCTTCACTATGACGCCGAAGTTGAGCCATAACCGACCTGAGCTGCGTTGAAACGACTGGACAGATGCTGCCAGGGAGTCTAAATGGAGGGCCAGGATTGGAAGATGCGGAAACTCGGAAGGGGTGTCCATGGCGGAGCGCTGGAGGGAGGTTGAAAGGAAGTGGAGGGAAGGAGAAGGAAGAAGAAGTGGATTTGGAGAGGGAAGGAAAGCGAGCTCCATTTGTCTGGGTGGAGGGGAGATGAAGAAGACAGCCTGCGTTTCGGCAATCTGAGGAACAATGATTGAAACGAAAGATGCTCTTCTGCTGAATACAAGGACTGATATATAAGGGAAAGATGTTTTCTCTGCATATGCTTTTAGTCCATACCTTGTCTTCTTTCGGACCTCGTCTTCTAGCAAAGTCGAACTTGTTTGATTGGTCCACGTGTACGTTAATTTCTCCACATGGAAATGCCCAAGAAGGTTCGTCTCCTTGTTGAGAGAGAAAACCAAGCCCCCCCCCCCCCCCCATTGGTTAAGTTAACCGACGTCGCTTCACTGCAAAAGATTAGGTGATGGGCCCAAAGAGCCCCCAAAAAGTACATGTCAATCACGTATCAGAAAATCAGAAGCTACAGCAGATTCAGAAGCAACTAAGCAATGAAATCAAAATGCAAGTGGTCCTAACTACCCCGCATCATTGACTTCCTTGAAACGCATATTTGAACTAGCGCATAACTTCACCCCACGTCCATCATATTTAAGACAGACTCTTTTGGCTCCCATCTAAGACGTTGAACCTGTCAAGAGTCTTCGAATTATGAGGGAAACTCCATGCAAGCATCTTCCTCTTCGAGTATAAGCTCCCACGGTACCTAATCATCATCATAACCTTCAACCTCACTCTTAATTATTTTTAGCCTAATATGCACACAAACCTGACTATCTCCACCACTCATTTTTGACAACCCCTACTGTCCAATCCCATGATATAGTGTCAAGTAATTATTGCCCAGTCAAACTCGCCCTCTAGATGCATGCACTTTCTTGGAGGATGTTTCCATCAATAATGGTTTTGATCAGTGGGGTCCAAGCTATAAACGTCACTTACATGTAAAATTAATTAAAATAATAACCAATGTAAATTTTGCATTTTTTGGCTAATTAAATTTGTAATGACCTGGTCCATCAATTATGAGAGTGATCGCCGGGGTATTGAAGCAGCTCTAGAACTTGGATAAAGTGTGGCACCAACTCGAGGATGGCAAAAGGAGCAGATATGAACCAAATTCCATATCGCTTAAATATAATGAAATGAAATACCATATATGGAATGACACTTGTTCTAACCTTTAGCAAGGTTTTTTCTAAGCAAAGCCTAGAAGAACAAAACCATGCAAGTGAACGTGGCTAAATCTGCCACAACCGGTTATTCGTTGTCATATATTCTGTGACGTCCTGAAATTCGAGCCCTCTGAGGGAGGACTAAACGTTAATTTCGCCAGTGCATTGTTGGTTGATCTCACTCGGAACTGATCACTCCTGAGACACTGACCTTGAGGGGAAAGGCTAATGAGGACAGAACTCGTGCGACTAAAGAACTTGACCTGGGAAAACGACTCGACCATGAGACTTGCGTAAGGACGATCCTGTAGTCAGGCAGGCCGATTTCAGGGACGACTAGAAGTCGATTCGCGGACAGAAATAATGGGATGACGGGTGATTCCGTCTACTGTTATCGAACCCGTGAACGACCCTATGTCGATCCTTGATAATCGTGTACTTTGAAATAAGAATCGATCCTTCGCAATTTCATGTAGTCAAGGACGTCCATGTGTCGAGAAGTCTTGAACG